>JADMLD010000231.1:600000-1110000 GCA_017589585.1 Phylloscopus whistleri
AGCACAGTGAGCAAAACACCTAATAACATCCTTCATAACTAAGAAAAAAATATCAAAAAGCAAGCAGACCTTTTTTTTCTAGGAATATTAAACAAAAGACAATCTAGAAAAGGCAGAGCTGTATCCCTTTTTCACAACTTCATCCAGCAGCTGACTACAGTCAGTTCATGCATGATAGTACCATTCTCCTCCAAGGTCATGTACAGTTCTGCAGAGGATGCCACTGCCCAACAGCACAGCAGTGTCATTGATGCAGTGTAGAAAAATAATGTGTTAAACAAAAGTAATTTTTACTACACAGGACTTCTAGGACAAATAGACATGGTCTTAAGCCCCCTCCGAGGTGGTATGTTACAATCCTAAAGGTAAAACTGCTTCTGTATGACAGGGGAGAGTTCCCACTAATCCAAGGATCATGCATAGCCCCAGATAAGGTGACACAGCATGACACAAAGGTCATCACTCCTTTTGGTTCCTACGCCAAAGAAATCCAGACCATACTTACACTTTTCTGCCTCTCTTTTAGCTATGTTGTGAGAATTTGTCTCCTGTTTCTGTCCCTTTAATCTTTCTCCAGGCCCTCCATCATCTGCCATCCCAACTTCTGCTAACAAAACTGTCATGCCTCCCCTTGTCACAATCCCTTTCACCTGGTCCACTACAAAGATGCATCCCTTAATACTGACACCACCGTGTTGTTCCAGTTGTATCATTCCACGTTTATTTCCTTTCTCCAGATCACACCTTCCCTCTGCCTCTTGCTCTCGAAGACCTTCACAAATTAATTTCTTCTCTATTCATGCCCTAAAATGAATCCCGTAGTAGGGAGGTAAAAGACATGTGGCGTCAGCAGATGCAATGGGGCAGATTATGTTCTACCTCAGCAATATTCTGCTTAAGCTGCCTGAGAGAGGTGACCCAATGGACTGAAGGAAATGGTCTGAGTGATCCAGGCAGGCCTGGAGTAGTAGCAGTGGATGTGATGATCACTACATCATTCCAGAGGCTGCCAAATGTTGAATGCAACCACTACAAAGCAAGACAGTATGTTTGAACAGAGACCAGCTGGAGGAAACTCCAAAGATGACATCAGGATAATATCTAGAGAGGGAAATGCTGCTAAAATCCAAGAAATAAAGATTTTACATAAAAGAACAATGATTTTGAAATAAATGGTGTAGTCAATGGGAAGGGATTAGAGATCCTGAGATGCTAAGATTTGGCTTCTTGGAGATTACTTGTTCAAATCCCCAGCCTTGAAGAGGATTAGCCCAGGAGGTGTGTCTTGCATCTTCCACCAAGATACTGACATATTTGAAGTGCATCTCTCTATTCAGGTCTTAAAATCTCAAATTACACTCTAAAATGCACACTCAGCAGAGATTCCCCAGTGATTCTAACCACCTTAGAGATGACTCAGAAAAGTTGTTTGTTACAGAAATTTAAATTTCCTTCCATCTTATGGTAGGAAAGAAGAACAGTCTTCTTGGGGGTTGGCACTTTACAGGTAATAGTACCTCAGTGAGACGAAAACTTCCTCCCTTTGAGAAGGAAGGCTGGCAAGCCTTTGTCAGTGGCAAGCCCAAATTTAAGGTGATGTCCCAGGAATTCACACACACTCCCTGACACAGCCATCACAAAAATCCCTCAGTCATTAAACAATTACCAAGTTAAGCCTAAAGAGTCTTGGAAACCTCAGGCTTTCCAGACATCCTGCCTATGGAAGTCATTAGGGCAACAGACTATCTAGCTTTGCAGATTGCTGTGTCCTCTTCAGGTGTCCTCAGTTGCTAAAACAGTACTCTGTTTTGTCACTGGCACTGGGATAACTCTTCAGGTTGGGTTCCCGCCTGTTTATTGTAGCAGAGTTTATTAAGCTGAGTGCTTAAGGTGTCTTGCTGCAGGTTCACCAGCAGCTGAAGGAAGCCTTGGAGACTGGGCTGGACACCAGTAAAATTTTTTCCAGACCAGCCCCAAAACTTGCTTTATGCTCTCAGGTGCAAGTGGTGTCTGCTGACTTGGGCTATTATTTATTATATTAAATGGAGGGTGGCTGGGAGCAATCCATGGCCACCATTCGGCCACGCCGGCGTTTATCAAGGGCAATGTTCCATGGCCACGCCAGCCCCAGGACAGCGGGTGATTTTGTTAACAACCACAGAGGGCTGCAGTTATGGTTTGGTATGCAAAGGGTGGGAATGAAAACAGGCAGAGCATCCCTTCTTGGGAAGCAGTGCAGAGGGTCAAACAGAACAACAGCCCCCTGTGCACCAGCGACTGTAAGAACAGCCCTTTCTCATGTTCTTTACAGACACAAATAAGGAAACTGCATTGGGGGCTGCAGCAAAAACAAGAGGCCACAGAAGTCATCCTGGAACTGGCAAACAGACAGCAGGAGCAGCAGCTGGCTACAACAACATTGTCCTTTTATGTTGTGCGAAGCTATGCCTGCTAAAACATAAGCCTGCAGGGCTCTGCAACTCGATCGTTCTCTGAGATGGGCCAGATTGGAACTAGAAAAAATACAAAACCCAGCAAATCCAAGCACCCAAACGGCAGAAGGATGCCTTCAGGTACACACACAAAGCTGTACATATGCACAATCAACACCCCATACTTCCTCATGCCAAAGGCAGCTGAGTCTGCAAAACAAGCTGGTAAAAACCATTATGGGGCATCCCCTTCATAAACCACTGGGAAACATAACTCCTAAAGTCTTCTATTTTGATGAAGTTCTGTATTACCAGATTGATAAAGTCAGAAGAAAATGGTATCTGAGGAACTACCCTTGAGGGAGCGGAGGGCTGCTGGGCAAGGTTTAGCACACATCTTTGTGATGGCAAAAAATCGAAGGCACAGCTACTTTGTTCTGTCCCTGGGATCCAGTTAACCCTGGCTACAGGGCAGAGCCTAATTGTTTCTTTCCAAAGGAGTTAGGATAAAGCAGAGGTGAGGGGAAGCTAATCAACCTTTAAATACTTTACCATCTGCTGGCAACCAAGCAAGTAGTGGTTTAACATTTGCTTTGAGGACAGTTTACCAGCCCCTCTGTGCAAGAAAAAGACCAGGCTTAGGAATAGCCTCTCTGTGAAGTGAGGGAGAGAGAGCAAAGAGAAAAAAAAAAAAAAAAAAGGTAGTGCATGGGAAGATGTATACAGCATCTAAGGCTTTACATAAGGAGTGCTTTGCATTTACAAACACCAAAATATAATGTATTTCACTACTGAAAGTATCATTGTTTTCCAGCAAGATTGTGAGCTTATAAAATAAGATGGAGACTATAAAGAGTGGCAGTTCCCCAATCCGTGTGTGATAAACATTAATGAGAAAACTTGTTCTGGATCCAATTCCTTGACCTTAAAAGGCCAAGGAAGGATCCTCACTACACTGCCCACAAGCTGGTTCAAGTAAATTACACCCATAACTAGTCTAGTGCATCTGTGGAAGGAAAACAACCACAGCCTCTCTCTGCACTAAATATTAATGTCTAGGCAGACAAAAGCTGCACTAGGAACACTGTAATAATACCACTGGCAGACACTCTATGTGTTTCTTTGGGGCATTGACACATCAGCACTAGGAATATGCCTACTGCCCCACATTAAACTAAGGACTTGTTCTGAGACATTCCTCTGGGAATCACAGATGCTATTTATATTTTCAGACATTTAAAAGGATTAAAGTGTGTTTATTCTCAGTAATCTCATTTGTAGAGAAAGACATGTACAGGCATCTGGAGTATGCATTTTAACCCTATTGGGGATGACCAAATACACAGTGCCACTGGCAGCCACCTACCCTCCTCTTCAGTATTTAGAACCTCCAAAAGTCTCATCAGCCTGGCAGCTTCCATTAAAAGTATCTATGAATTGCAGGTTACAGACACTTCTGATAAACTATTCCATGGGCTCTTGGTGACAGCAAGCTGTGCATACAGCCAATAGATCCAGTTGGAAATTAAACTGCATGTCAAGTAGCCCTATTCATATAAAATTGCTCTAGGCTGGAATGAAGTATCTCTGGTTGAAGACAAACAAGTAGAGCACTGGGCGATACGGTGTGCCCAGGGCTATGAGGAAATTTATAAGCCGTTTTTATGAAACAGATGTGCCAAAGTATTTATTGGGGTGGTGGCAAAACGAGTAGCTGGCCAGGAGGTGAGGCGCACTGCAAGCATCCGGATGGATACAGGAACAGCTGCAGGCTCTGAGGGATGGCAGCCCAGCCTGCAGACAGACGGTGCTGTACAAAGCCCGCCGCAGCCTGCGCTACCCCGGCGGCAGCCAAAGCCGAAGGTTGAGCGCTTCAAGTTGCTGCCGAGCGGCTCCGCTACCGCCGGCGCCCCTGCCCCGGGGCCGGTGCCGCTCCGACACCTCCCGGCTGTCGCGCCACATTCGGGGATTCCTGCCCGCATCGCGCCGGCTGCACGCCCGGCTGGCAGCGGCTTTCGGCCAGGGGCGCCCGGGAGCGACCCCCGCGCCGCGCCGCTCTGCCGGCACCGGCACCGGCACCGGGACCGGGACCTCTCCCCCGTCCCCGACCGCCGCCGCCTCCCCGCCAGGCTCGCTCCTTACCCGTCTCTTTGTCCTGGGCGGCTTCCAGGTGCAGGTCGCTGAGGAGATGCTCCAAAATCTTTTCCGGCGTCCCCGACACCACCACGTATCTGTCGGAAAGCAGAGAGTCCCCGGAGTCATCCTCGGTGGAGGACTGCGAGCGGCTGCTCCACTCGTCCTCCTCGTCCTCCTCGTCGATGTACTTGAAGTAAGGCACGTCGAAGGTGGGCAGCGGCCGCTCCCCGCCGCGGCCGGCCAGCGCCTCGGGCACCCGCACCCTGCCGCTGCCCATGGCGCCCCGCTCCCTGCGCGCCGCCGCCCGGGCCCTAAGCTCCCCCCCCGGGGGCCATCGCCCTGCCGGGGCCGCGGGCCGCCGCCCCGCCCGCCGCCGCCGCCGAGCCCGGCCCGGCCGGCCCAGCCCCGCACGCCCGGAGCCGCGGAAGCCTTACCTCCCGCGCCGCTCGGGGGCCGGGCTGCGTGACCACACCTTCCGCAGCACCAGCGCCGCGCCGGCCGCCTCCCGCGCCCGCTCGCCGCCGCCTCCATCGTCCGCCTTCCGTGCGCAGGGGGAGAGGGACAGAGAGCGCGGTCAGTGCCCGCCGGGCTCGGGGCTGGGGCTGCCAGCCCGCCGCCCGGAGGGGCCACTGCCGGGGGCCAAAGCTGGGGAGGGGGCTCTTTGCACCCCGGGACAGGGAGGAGGAACGGGCTCCCTTTGTGAGCGGCACTGGGCTCCGTGTGTTGGATTTTAATTCACAGAAGCCAGTGGGAGGGGGGGCTTTTGAATGTGCGGGTTTCCGTCTCCCCAAGGTGATGGCTTGTTTAATTCCCAGACAGTCAAACAAAGCAGGGGACAGGTAACAATAGTCTGAAAGCGGCAAGTGCTCCAGAGCACGCCAGTAATAGAGAGGCAGAGTACACCTTCTGTAAAGCTTCTCCCCTGTACTTCAATAAAGGCAATAAAAACAGTGGGGCAGGCATGCAATGTGTGCCTCTGAGCATCTCCTAAAATACTCCGTGTACGGATCTCCCTTCTTTTCAACAACTTTTTAACTTGGGAAACAAACACCCCCGCAGAAAGTTCAGCCCAGTGACCGCCGTGTGTGTGAATCTTGGCTAAGCTGCGGTGTATACACCGACTGTCTCCCTCCCTGCTCCCTGAAAGCGAAGGGAGCTGAACCATCATCCATTTGTGCACACGCAGCCCACATCCCGAGCGCAGCCACAGCCAGCTGACTGAGCAGTGCGGGCGATGAGGGCTCGCTGCTGACTGAGCAGGGCGCATTGAAACACGGCGGCTGCCCGAGAGCGGCGCGCAGCCCCCTGCGAGATCCTCCTGGCAGATTCAGTCACCGGAGAGTGAGCGACACAAAAGAGGCAGCTGTTTCAATGCAAGTACATCCCAGTAGGTGCTGTTCCTCTAATTCTGACCTGGTTTAGTTATATTGTTCAGTATGTCAAAGGCACATACAAAGGCCATACATGTACTACTCGAAGAGAAAACAGCATTTGTGCATCAAGTGTACAGCATCCAGCAGTGAAAAGGACTTCGAATGGGTTAAAAACTGCTGAGGAACAGAGCTACCTTGGCAAAAGAGGGGAGAGAAACCACGTTGTGATTCCTCTTTCTATTATTTTATTTTTTATTCTAAGACCCAGTGAACCTGACTGCTACTTCTGGTTGTCACTGTGGTGCAGGCATGCCCAAAGATGCAGCCCTTGCCCTGAAGAAGTTTTCTTTATCAGTGAAGAACATGTAGAATTGATCTATTAAATTTCTGCAAGGTCAGACATACAGGTACTGAGCCAATTAATGTCAGATATTCATTGTAACGCTCCCAGGAGACATTGCTGAGCAGCCGCGTTACAGGAATACTGATGCATAATTGTAATCTTCCATTTCACTGGCCGTGGTTTTTTGTTGCCTACATATTTGAAAAACTGCAATGAAAGAAGCAGCAAAAGAGAGGGAGAGGAAGAACGAGAAACAGGCACAGCATTAAAGCAATTCAGTAAAAGGAGATTTATCCAAACAAATAAATCGCTCCATTTCTCTGTCTCTTCTCTGGCATTTCCATCCTCTAAAATAGCCCCAATCCTCATTTCCCTGTGCTCACTGACATTCCAAACTGCAGCACATATGGAGAATGTATGTGATGTATGGTGCTGTATTTGTACAAGCCATCTATTTCCTCATAGATGGGAATGGATTTTAAGCACACCCATATACATTACATACATGAGTAGCTGGCAGCAAGTCAGCAGGGAGCACTGGGAGGGCGAAAGCTCTCTCATACTGAAGGGACATTAACAATGGTTGGTGTGGAAGACGGTGTTTCCCCTTCAGCATCTCACCAGACAGAGACATTTTAAAAAAACCTTTGGAGTAGGTGTTTGCCAATTTACAGCATAAAGTGCCCCAATGGTAAGATTTTCATAAGGCTCTTCTTCTTGTCTTTGCCTCTTTTAGCAATTTCAAGGAAGAGAAAAATCCATCTATTTTATCAGGTAAGACAAAAATTGGGCAAAACTAAGGCCAATTAGGCTCAAGTTGGTTTTTTATTACCTGTAATAAATATTTTACCAAAAAAGGGAGAGGAATAGAGAATTTCTTTATTTTGCTATCTTATATCAAAAGCAATCTCACTTTAAGGGAAGAATCACTATTTCATTAAACCTCCACTTATATATGACATATTTTTGTGTTCAGTCAGGCCCTTTAATCATACAAGCCACAACAATTAACCTGAACAAAGCAAAGCACAAAGGCAAGTCCTACATATTTTCACAAGTTCCGATTTCAATACAGATATTACTCTAAAATGACATCAAGGCACGCTTCATTTATCAGAATCTGGAATGGTCCATGAAATAATTCTCGCTGGAAGAAAACCAGGCTGCTCTCAGCATGCTCTGTCTAAATCCAGTGACAGATGAGAAGGAGGATTCAAGGGGCCCCCAAGTGACAGCAGTGTGTACTGAAGGGCAAGGCAGCACCCTAGCCGAGCCCCTGAACGTCAGCAGACTGACTCAAGAGACATTCTCATCACGCATGCAATTAACAACAAAGCTTTCCCACAGTTTTCCAGACCTTCACATAGCCCTTGCAACCTGTGCCAGCCATGCAGGGGCACAGAGGCACAGCATCACCATCCCTCATTTATTGCCAGGCAGAAGAATCGGGGCAGAGAGGCCACCACTGAATCCCAGTTTGCTTGGGTGATGCTACACTGGCACCTGGACTTTGAGCCTCCCTCACTGCCTATCTGATATTTACTGTGCTCCAGTGCAGTGGGTAGGAAATTACTCCCAGCAGCCTTGATCAGAATACATTTGGACTTGAGGTGGGACAGGAAGAGGTAGAGCACCAAAATGCCACAGAGGTAAACTGCCATCTCACTTTACATGTGGCCTGCCTTATGCACACTCTCCCTGTCTCATCTGTACCTTCAAAAGCACCATTCACATCCTGTTAGGATGTTATAATCAATCCATGGTGCACATTACCCATCACAAGGAAATTTAGCTAGCTCTGCATCTGTCAACCACTGTATTTCACATTTATTACAGCTTTTAATTAATCATCTCTTGATAGCTAAACACAGCACTATCAACCTCGATGTCAGTTCCCAGCAGGAGTTTCAAGTAAACAGCAAGGTTCTCTGGACTCAGTGGATCTTCCAAACAATATTATAGCAAATTTTCCACTCCTCTCATCCATCTTCCTAATACTGAGGTAAGCCATTAATAATCCTGGGTAATATATTTTAACAGCAGACAAGTGCTACCTTTATTTTCAGCATGAAAGGAACCCTGGGGTGGTATAAATATTTATATGCTTATAGGAATGAAACAGCTGGAGGTCCTTGCTTAGCGGGCCTCAACTTGTGAGTTACACTTTGCATGAGCAGGAATATGACCCCCTCAATTAGCACAGAGGAAGAAGGAAGCAGAAGGAACCTATGGCATTGTTGAAAACAGCCACCGTGGGCTGGCTTCCTTATGGGAGACATTAGTTTTCAGGGTTATTTGCAATTGGCAGGGAAGAACCCAATCTCTGGCCAAAGCAACTGATAACTGTGGTATCAGGGATATTTCTGTGTTCCTTGAATTCCTGAGTTTGGCCTTTTAATTAATTAAAAGAGGATCCAAAACCCAGAATGCAGTGCCTCCTCTCTTCCTGTGAGAAACCTCCACTGCTAGAAATAGCAATTAAAAGCTGCTCTACTTTCCAACAGCAATCTAACAGAAAAAAAAAAAATGCTCTGCAACAAACAGTATATTCAGAAGCCTGCTTCACTGAAAGAAAATCCATTTTCACATAATTTCTTCAGGACGGGACAACTGTGCAAAGATTAAATTCTGTATCTGTTACCAATTGCTGAAGTGCCTGTAATGTTGGAACATCCCTAACCAGCAATGCAAACTATGCACTTCCCAATGACAGAACTTTTGTCCTACATCTCTTCACCTGCTTTCTTTAAAAAGGGTTCAGACACAGAGCCACCCCAGCCAATACCAGATCCAGACAGAGTCACACACTGCCAGTTTCTGTGGGTAAAAAAGTAATACAGGAGCTAAGAGAGAAGCTATAAGCCACCTATAAACTTAATGGAGCATGGAAAATCCAGTGCATAGACAGATTTTCCTGGTGCCAAAGAACCAAGCAAAGGCAAAGAGAATCTCCTTTGGGCAACATGCAACAAAGCAAACTTTACACAGGCTATCTGCTTCAAAATCACATTAAATAACAAAGAAATTGCCTCTTCTAGAAGTTACGGAGGGCAGGAACATTTTGTTTTGCTAGCATAATTTGGTAAAACTGACTCAACACAATCAGATAATGTCAATCACTTCTGCCTCTATGTCTTTTGATGCTGGTGCCAGGTCATGCCCTTGAGAGGTAGAGGAAAAAGCATACACAGAGTATTCCCAGGGCTGTTTGTGTTCTGAGGAGGAGACTGCTCCCCTCAATGAATCTAAGGAGCTTCCCTGTGCACACAGGAATATATCCATGTAAGCAGTGAAACACCAAGAGCAGAGTCAGAAAGTGGGGTCAGAAAAAGTGTAGAGAAGCTTCCACTGCCAAGCAGGGAAAGTGCCCAAATTGGTGACAGAGCCTGATAAAAGCCACGAAATAACAAGATGCTAATTTCCAAAGACTGATTGTTTTGCTGGGCAGGTCTCTTTTTGCTTGGATATTATTATATCTCTGGTATATACTATCCATGCAAAAGAAGAATTACAAGAACATGAAAAAGACAGAAAAGTCAAGTCAAAAAACTGAGAAACACTGACTGGTAATCTTTGTATAATCTAATGTAGTTCCTTTGAATAAAACATTTTTTTTTTGTTCTACTCTGACCTGCTCCATCCCTGCACCTCTTCCTTTTTCAGCATATGTTGAGACTTAACATTGAGACTGGGTCCAAGCTAAGAGACAAGCCCTTTGCAGTGTGGCACTGAGGTCCCCAAACCTGCCCACTGAGGACTAGGTTGGACACACCAAAGGTGACAGAGTTAAATCTCCATCCTGGCTCATTACATCCTACAGGCACATTCTGGTTGTAACAGCCAGGAGCTGCAGCTGTACAGAAAACCCTTCACAGTTCAAGCTGAAGCATGCTCAGGACTTCCAGAGCCTTCAAATATTAACCTCCAGAGCTCTAGAAACTCTTTACAGAGCTTGTACAAACTGCGTTTTTTGGCCTCTAACTCGGGTCATATTTGGGCAAATATTTATGAAGATGGCAAAAACACCCCAAAGGGATTTCAGATCCCAACTCATAATAATAAGAGCATAAGAGTTTTTCAGAGAACTACTGCCAATTTTTTTTTTTAAATAGCAAAACAGTATTTACCACTAACTTCACTCTTAGCTGCTTTTGAACAATGCTAGCTGCATTTTTATATATAGAATTTAAAATTACATAGGCTGATACAGACACCTTTCAGCATAAACAGAAAATATGCAACAACTCCTAGAAGTAATGGAAAATGAAGTCTTACAATGTGAGATATTTGCTAGTGCTAATAATAGACAATGAGGTGAGTCCTGGCTATGAAATATAGGCACATTTATACTGCAAACATAAAAGAAAGAAAAAAAAAAGAAAAAGAAACACAATGAAACATATTCTATTAACAGACAGCTTCTATCAAGACTAAAGATGATCACCTTCTTACACTTCACTGTGTTTCTCCCTGGAATCTGCTATTGTGGAAACTGCAAAATTAGATCTAAAGTCACCAAAGTACAAGCACGTACAAAAAATTATTCTATTCTTCACAGGCTCTTCCCCTTCATTTGACAAAAAAATGGAAGTGAACAGATCACAATTAACATGAAGGTGGATGACAATATCTCTGATCTCTGTGTTCATCCCAGAATATGTTACTGCATTTCACAGAGTTTCAAGAGGGATCAAAAACTGTATTAGGTTGTTTGATTCACTTTCAGCTACCACAGGAGAAAAGCTTTCAAAGTCACCAGTACAGCTCAACCCCACTATATAAGGAGGAGACCAGTATTTTTTTCTGCAGTGGTTACCCTCTACTTTATAAAGATGAAAATAAAAAAATAGTTACTACTATACCTCAACTTAAAATATCAAAAGATGAAACGTTTTCAATAGGACTCCCTGTTTTGTAGTTGCAAGATCACCAGTTATTCCAAATATCAAGGGAAAAATTACCTTACAGGACTGCAGGACCATGAACAGAAGTTCGTCATACAGCAATTCTTAAGTGTAAAAAATGTTCCATAAGGCTGTGTTATTTCATTTCATTACAAAATATAGCTCATAGGACATACATATTGCACTTTGTGATTTTTTCTGAGGCCATGATCTTTTCCCCAATTCTCTGTACTCTAATATTTTTGTTTTCAGCTGCAGTTGTTAAATCCTTTCATAAAACAGCTAATCACAGTATACTGGTAGAAATCGATTAATGACATTAAAATGCCTCACACAGTGATTTTGTTTTGGCTCTCAGTGACTTCTAACCATAAAACACTCTAAATATTTGACCACAACCTCCCTTCAGGAAAAAGCATCCAGGCATTGTACCAAAAACTTCCTGGCGGTCTCACCCTATCAGTCTCGCAGATGCACAACAACATTCGGCTCAACACAACCTCCTCTGAATTTATCAGCTACACAAATGCTGATAAAATGGGTACGAGCCACAACATGGGGAGAAACAAAAATCATCAAAATCCTTTGTTGCTGAAGCCAGTTTTGAATACTGTGTCTGATAATGCACAGGACAAGCCCTTTTAGAAAAACTGTTGGTGCTGTCATCTGCATACTGAGCATCCGCAGCAAAGGCAACGTTAATAACAAGTTATCCTTGTAGAGGGGTCAAAAGGACAGTGCTGGTAAGACAGAGATGACAGACAACAGGCATCAGGGAAAAGATTAATATCCCTACACAGTCATACATCAAGGAACACAATTTTTGCCTGTAATCCCAAAACTGCTGAGAGTAGGATTATTTCTGCTTTCTCTATTACTAAGAAGAAAGAAACCACTCATGGGAATAGGGCACTGCTAAATGCGAGTCCTTATGTGAGCCGAAGGGCTGCAGTCACGTCCTAAGGAAAAAAAAAACAAAAAACCCAGCTGCATGATGTTCCCAAGCAGTGGTCCAACTACAAGCAGGGTGGGGGGGGGTTCATTGTACAGGCCACTTGAAAATATGTAGTTAAAGAAAGGCAAAAGAAGTGAAGAAAGAGCAACCTGATGAAACTTTTCATAGAATTGTAAAATTGTTTATGTTGGAAAAGACCTTTAAGAGGAAGTGTTCAATCACCAGAAGGTTCACAGTTAAAAAGAATAAAACCCTTAATATTCTTTGCAAAATAACAGAAGCATAAAATCCATGACTGGCAACAGGAATCCTGGTGTACACTTCCCCGTGGCACACTTCGATGGTGCTGAGCTGCAATACAGCTGCAGATACACTTTTCAAATGTGCAAGGATGCAAGAAGTGTCCTAAATGGAGACCAAATTATTCATACCCCTGACTGGCCCCCAATTTCCTCTAAATATATTTAAGATGAGAACACTTTAAGGATTGGGCTTTAATGAAAGGAAGCAATACCTCTAACACAGGCAAAAGGGCATACTTTCTAAAATAATACAAAAAAAATACTGGTGTCACAACCAGTGAAGTGATGTTGTCATAACCTTAGCACTCCACAACTCTCTGTCAGTTAATGAGAAATGTCTTCTCACAGCAACTGAAGGCTGTGCATTTCAGTTTTCCCTTTCTTGGAGCCTACACTCTGCATAGCTATTAGTGGGTGAGTTTGACAGCCTGACAGAGAGCTACCACTTTGGCAAGGACAACTGAGGAGACCTTCTCTCTGCAACCATACAAAAACAGAGGGGAAAAAAGAAAAGGGAAGGGAGTGAAAAGAGACAAAAGATGGGATGATGGTATTAGTATTGCTGTCATTGTCTCACAGCTGGCAGGACAGCATTTACTTGAAAAAATGTCAGTATATGGAAGAATTGCAGGCTTAGAGCATCTGAATTTGTAGAAAAATCTGTACCACACCAGGGCAAATTAACATGACTGTAGAACAAAAGGGGCAGATGCCAACCATCCCTTCCAGTGGCCTTGCAATTAATGTGGTGGGGTATGGAGCTGTTGGAAAATTCCCAATTAAACTTTTTACTGAAAAAATTCAGTACAACTGAAACTGTACCAGAACATGTCAGTTTGAACAGAAAGGAGCCAGCCAGGCTTCCCCCATTGCCTGCACACACACTGCCCACCCCAGGCTGGCAGGGCTTCTGCATCCCCTGCCACACAGGAGCTCAACAGGCCTGTGTTGAGGAGATCCAGGTCCCAAGGCAAGTGTCAGGAAAATTCAACTTGTATTTCTGCCCTAAGAGAGTTTTGCAACTGTATTATTTTCACCAGAATCAGAACTGTTTTCCTCCCAAGAATGTAAAATTTCCTTCAGGACAAAAACTCAAAGAGGGAAGGGAAGGGAAGGGAGGGGAGGGGAGGGAAGGGGAGGGAAGGGAAGGGAAGGGAAGGGAAGGGAAGGGAAGGGAAGGGAAGGGAAGGGAAGGGAAGGGAAGGGAAGGGAAGGGAAGGGAAGGGAAGGGAAGGGAAGGGAAGGGAAGGGAAGGGAAGGGAAGGGAAGGGAAGGGAAGGGAAGGGAAGGGAAGGGAAGGGAAGGGAAGGGAAGGGAAGGGAAGGGAAGGGAAGGGAAGGGAAGGGGAGGGAAGGGGAGGGAAGGGGGGGGAGGGGAGGGGAGGGGAGGGGAGGGGAGGGGAGGGGAGGGGAGGGGAGGGAAGGGAAGGGAAGGGAAGGGAAGGGAAGGGAAGGGAAGGGAAGGGAAGGGAAGGGAAGGGAAGGGAAGGGAAGGGAAGGGAAGGGAAGGGAAGGGAAGGGAAGGGAAGGGAAGGGAAGGGAAGGGAAGGGAAGGGAAGGGAAGGGAAGGGAAGGGAAGGGAAGGGAAGGGAAGGGAAGGGAAGGGAAGGGAAGGGAAGGGAAGGGAAGGGAAGGGAAGGGAAGGGAAGGAAGGGAAGGGAAGGGAAGGGAAGGGAAGGGAAGGGAAGGGAAGGGAAGGGAAGGGAAGGGAAGGGAAGGGAAGGGAAGGGAAGGGAAGGGAAGGGAAGGGAAGGGAAGGGAAGGGAAGGGAAGGGAGGGAAGGGAAGGGAGGGAGGGAAGGGAAGGGAAGGGAAGGGAAGGGAAGGGGAGGGAAGGGGAGGGAAGGGGAGGGAAGGGGAGGGAAGGGGAGGGAGGGGAGGGAGGGGAGGGAGGGGAGGGAGGGAGGGAAGGGGGACACTAGAACAGTGTCTTCCAATGATGTCAGTGGCAGTGGTTCAAGCCTTTTCTGCAATGAAGAGGATGAGGGAAATTATACAAAAACTGCAGGACTTATGCTTCAGCCAGAAGCAAGGAGGAGTGCCAAGGCTTCAAGGAGGACTGCAGATTTAACCTAGGACTGATAACACATACTACTATTACCATATGGCTCAGGGAAAGAAAAATGGACTGTGTAGATATACAGAAATTATACTGGAGAATAATCCTGACATCAAACGGGAGAAATTCTAGAAATTACTGGCATATGAGGGGAAACAGATAACAAGTTGATTAACATCTAACAGGGCTGGAACTTGACTTCTCTGGCAGCCCCCATACAGCTTTCACTCAAGAGTGAGAACTGCAGAACACAGCTCACTAACATCAGTAGATTTAATTTATTAATGTAGACTAATATTCACCTTGGTAAGGACACATGTACAAAGGCCTTACAACCTTTATAATGGAAGCAGCAATAAATAAGGTCTCCTGAAGGAATGGAAGAGAGATGGCAGTAAATATATGACACTGTCAGCCTTATAGTGCTCTAATTACCAGTTCTGAACACATACAACTTATAAGTCAAACAGACAAGACCAATGATGCATTGCTTTGTCTTTCACTCCAATTTATACTATGTGTGTAGCAAAATATTATTTTAAAAAACTCACTTACCCCCTTACTGTCTCTTAGAGAAACCTTTGTCACTTGACATTATGTCCATAACACCTCCTCAATGCTGCCAATGCCATCACTCCAATAAAAATAATATATAAGCCACAATTCCAAACTAGGAAGGTTAAAACTTGCCTACTGCTGCTCATTACACTTATCACTGTAAGGCATAGATCTTTTTGTTGGAGTGTTATGCTCAAGGAAGGATGCAGATAATTTTTCAAAAAAGAGTACTCACCAAAGGTCAGGAGCTGATCCTGACCTCATAAAAGGGTTAAGAAAAAAGGTTCTCTAAAACTGAGAGTACTATATAAAGCTCAAGCTCATTCTCAAGAATTCCAGAATCAAACTCTCTCAAACACACTGACATTCAACCGCAAGTGTGAAAAAACACTGAGTAAAGGAGTAAAAAAAAAAATAAAATAAAAAAATCCAAAGCTAATGTTTAAAATCAAAACAATTTATTTAACTTCTAGACCAATAGCAGTCATCATAAAGTAGAATTTATATCCTGTGGTTTGGTGGTTGTTTTCAACTAAGTTAGACATAATACAGTGACTTCTTTTGAGGAAAGCAATAACCACAATGGCTACAATTTTCTTGGGTTGGGATGACAGTTCTAATTCTCTCCAAAATAGCCTGAAATCACCAGCCTTTTTACTAATGCTTTCTAATGGCTCTTTTCTTGTTAATTAATTCATGAATCTAAATCATTCAAACACAGATAAGCCACTAATCACTCACAGACTTGATAACGGATCCTAAGTAGACAAAAATGTGTAGAGCATGCAATAAAGCTGCCAAAAAAAAAGGGAAAAAGGAGTTAGAAGGAAAAATAAAACTCACTCCTTCCACCTAATAGCAGGAGATTTGATTCTGCATTTATTATGCAGGATAAAAATGCTCACTGATGTGAATAGTAACTATAGAAATGAGGAAAATCAGGCTGCTTCTATATGGAATGCTTTTTTCCTAATGTTACACACACAGGAGCAAATTAAAAGATCCATTTCTTTTGTTTGTTTTGGGGCAATGTTTGTTGTCCACATTTAGCAAAAGGAAAACATAAAAGAATAAGAGTGGTGGGAAAGAGCAGGTTAACAGTCAACTCTTGTCAGCAGTAATTAATTCAGAACTGGAGGTTATAGCACCCAAGGAATAAAGGAATTTTATTGCAGGATTACAACAAGGAAAAAGAAGAAGAGTGCTTTCTTGCATACCTATATAAAGAAAATACTGTAAAATGATTAAATAAGTTTTCAGGTATTGAAGAAAAGCAAAGTGTCACAAACAATTCAAATTACAGAAAAATGTATGATACCACATTATGAAGCAACATTTTATATTTCTTTATATTTTATGATTTTAAATAATCATATATTAATTTATTCTTATTTTGTGCCTGATGAAATCATGTACGTGCTTGTCACGTGCCTACATGCTCTAAATTTATTTCAGTAGGAATGTTGGGAGTCTCCTCTCTGCTTTCCTTAGATAACACAATCATGCCCAACTTTACAAGGGAGCTAAGTTAGTTATACCAAGGGCAACCTGAACATTTATTCAAGTTATGGAATGAAAAAAAAGCATTGTTACCATGGCAACTAGTAAATCACATTCTATCTGCAATGAGATGCAAGGCATCTTGAGTAAACACTCATCTGCCTCCTTGTGTGACCTCCTCCACGGGGAATGGTTCCTTTGTGGAGGAACACATGCAGAACTGTGGCATAGTCCAGATTTCACTGTCTCTTCTGCAAAAAGTTGACAGAAGTAATCCAAAGTGTAATTTTTGCATGGGGAGATTAAACCAGATCTATCATTAGAATAGGAAGAAATACTGGGAAAAAAAGATCAAATACTGAAGGTTTTGCTGGGATTTGCCTCAGACAAGACCATGAAACCTTACAATGACAGTGTACCTCAAACTCAAGTTGTACCCCCTGGACCAGAAGACCATTCCCAAGAGCACTGGAAAGAAAAGCCTTGCTGCCAGCAGGGAGGCTGCCACGCGTGCAGCAGCACATCGTGGAGCTGTTACTGCCTCCAGCCATCTGCTCCACCCTTCTGAGGGATGTTACTGCCTCCAAAACACGGACATCTGATCTACCCTTAACCAGGCTCCTGCATGTTTTGCCAGGCTCTGATAGTATCAGCAACTAACATACCAGCTCTGCCTGAGAGAGCCATCACCTTCTCTCATGGCAGGGGACAACTGTCTTCAGAGCTACCCTCAAACCTTGTTGCTCAAGTGACAGCCCCATCCATAAAATCTCAGCCCATTCATCAGCCATTGGGCCTTCACTGTACTTTCCTGCTGCACTTTTCTTGCTCTTTTTCTAGCTTTTTCAGCCACTACTGTGCCTACATAAGGCTCCTTCTCTCTTCCATTAAATTCACCATGAGGAGCAGCACTGATACCAGGTTCCCAAATAATCTCCCTTGGGTCACTCCCCTTCTCCTTCCTCAAAGTATCTCCTCCTGAGCAAGCTAGTGTAACCTAAAGGGAGAGAGTGACACTCCATGATGCCACTTACCAGCTTCTGATATCACACTGTACACACAGTGATTTCTTCAGCCAATAAAAGCTTCACTGAGGGCTGCATTGTCCACTGACATGTACAGTCTGATCCCATTCTTTTTCTCTCATCACATCCCATTACTTTCAGACTGCACACTACAGACTACTTAGGCACTGCCAACACCTATTATGCCACCCAAGAATACTGAAACTCTCACGTATCTCTGATCCTGGCTTCCCTTCCCCCATTTCTAGCTTTGATCCCTTCCCAACCATCCTAGCTTTAAACAATTTATATATAGCTTTCTACAGCTACATCCTTTTCATGTATAACCATGAGATCTCATCTAACCAGCTTCTTTCTCCTTGCTCAGGATATTATTTTTATGTCATATATCTCAAAAATTCACCTTCTCTCGTAAGTCCTTCCAGAAATTACTTCTTAAACCTGTTTTCTTTGTCATTGCTGAGTTCTTCCTTCCCACATGGTTGGCCATTTGCTGTTTGACCTGAACTTTGATAGATAAGGAGATGTTGTGGGTGAAGAAGACACACAGTCTGGAATTCACCATCTATCACAGAGCATTTGAGTAACAGAAAGACAAAATGAGATGTATGAATAGATGACCAGGTCTTAACTCCCTAATAGAACCCTGTGGAGAGGGTTACAATATCCAAGTACTCCAGGGAAATAACTAATGGTCCTTTCTTCAGTTCAGTCATGTTTCAAGAAGCAATTGTATGAGTTACTAAGTGCTTGAGACTGCCTCAGTAATTGCAATGATTTATTTTATGCATCATCACAACTACAGCACTAGGTCAGGAGGACATGTGCCTTATGGTTGCCTTGAATTTTAACACAGGCACTGGAGGCAATCAGAAACACAGAGACCACCATAGGGGGCAAGGGAGTAGGGGAAAGACAAAGTCTTTAAAATCCTATCTAAAACATTAGGTTTCTGTTAAATTTTTAATAAAATTAATTATATTTTCAGATTAACCTAAGCAAAAGTTGCTTATATTTTCTTCTGCTCCCCTAAAATGCAAGTAATCACAATCAAATGTTCCTAAAACATGTTAGGAATTTTTTTCCACTGTAAGTAATGAATGTGCAGTTTACAGTGTAATTACCCACTCAGTAAAGACAAAAAAAAAAAATTGAAAACATAAGCCTCTTGTCTCTGTCTTACACATCTGTTTATTCCAGATGAAACAGTCCCTATGCAAAGCATGTTTCTTCAGCCACCCTTTGTCTGTATTGGTGCATTGGCTGCCTGCTGGCAACCAGCAGAGAGACTTGGGATGAGACTTGGGCTCATGAGCATTTACTTGACATGGGAAGTATGATCTCCACACATAGCTATTCACCTGACCTACCAAAATGAGGCTGCACCAAGCAGCAAGCAGATGCTTTTGTGAGGTCACCCATCCACGGTGCAGGAGGCTACGTTTGTGCAGCTTCAGGAGGGATTTGTCAGCAGCGTCCCAGGCACCCCCATCCTCCTGACATTACTTAAACTCCTTTCTACTGTCACTTTTCCTTTTAGCTATGTAAGGCTTCACTGGCACAAAAGGACATTTTTAGGATAATGATAAGTTAAAGTGCCGTCATCGCCAAAACTTTCAGGCTATTTGAAGATCTTGAAGACAATTTCTCTCCACCCCCATAAACTTCAAACCATTCCCCTATGATAACTTAAGAAAATGCACTGCTAACCTTCAGCGCTGTTTTTCCAATTACTGTGTTTCAAGGTTAGCAGTGTAAAAACACTAAACCAACCCAGTTCTCAAGGTCAAAATAAAAAACGCAGCAATGGTATGCCACAGTAACTTTCCTTCATTTGGTATTCAGGACACATTCTTTCTGAATATCAAATCACAAAATCATTGCCAATTCATCAGATTTTAGGCTTTAGCTTATTAAACATTAGACTATGCTAAAAATAAAATGCAGGTTTTCATTTGATCTTATTAAAATGCTACTGTACAGCATGATCTAAGTCTCTAATTATCTATATCTCTACATTATCTCAATTGTTATATCAATATAAGCAAATTCATAACAACGCATTTTAATGGAAAATATTCATATACTAAAAAGTGGTAAAGAATTAGAATCAAAAAGTTGAATGTCAAGATGCTAAAAATTAAAACGTTTCTCTGCATGGTGTCTGCCAGGAAAGCAAGAGCTCACACGACATTTGGCAGTGATTTCCCATGATGAAGCAACTCTTTGGTGCTTTCATTTCCATAAAAGCTCTAGTCTATTTAGAGGTAGCTCCCAGCTCCTTGCCCTTAACAAGGCAATACAGATAAAGTTCATTAAATATATTGTCTAAGGTAGGAAAGTGAAGAAGTTTTGCTGTAGCAAGCACTTAACCTGTGCATGGGGAAAAAAAAAAAGTAAAATAATTGGAACAAATTACTTCTTACAAAAGCAAAGGTGATATGGACATATTGGTATTGCATGTTCTGCTGCATTCACAAAATTGCCCAAATGAAGACTCTCTGGAAGGGATATATTATTAGACCTTAATCAATAGGATTTTTTTTCAAGCAGTTTGGGCATCCAACTATTTGACGCAGATCTTTTCCACACAGGAGAGCACTGGAATACTGGAAACTGCAGCATTAATGAATTACAAGGAAGATTTCAATGCCTATGATTTGAGAGCTAATTTGGACAAGATAACGGTCAAGCAACTTTTACAGCTTTTTGATATTTCTGCTGGAATGCTGAATTTTTGTTTCTCCTTACAGCAGGTAAGACATGAATTTCAACCATTCTTAAATGAGTAAATTGCTATTTGTTTTACTGTTTTTATTCTTAGGGCATCCTTAATACATATTGAACATCACACAGATTAAAAACTAATAGCATTTTAAAACAACAGTTACTGCATGATTTACTGTATAGCTTTTGTCTAATGCAAATATTTACTATTTACATGTCACTGCAACAAAAACAGTATGTGTCAATTGATTACCCAGTAAAAATATTAGACAGAACTGGAGAGCATTGCTACAGCAGCTGCAAAGGAAAGTGGTGTGGTGAAACTGTAGCCTTTTTGCCTACATAGTACAAAACCAAGTTTTGCTCCAGGGAAGAGACAGTCATAACTGCACGTACACATATGTGTGTCTGTGTGACAGCTGAGGGTGGGAGAGTGAGAACAGAAGAGCTACAGGGAGCATACGGCCACCCAGAGCAAGAGCAGAGCAGCTCTGCTCTGCAGGTGGCTGCGGATCCCACACAAATCAGCACACGTACCCACAGCTCTGCTGGAAAACTGGAACACCCTCCCTCAGTTCCTGCATACATTCCTACAAAGAAGTGTCTAAAATGAAGTAAGAAAGGCAGATCTTTAGGGGTCCCTGGAAATGAAAGCTAGAGCTGACACGCTGAAAAAAAATAATTTATAGGGGCTATTTTTAAGAAAGTACTGGATTTGGGTATCCCATGTCAAAATCTGCCACCTGAAGCAAGTTTCAGGTAGTTCAGTTGTTCAGACTTAAAAAGGGTATCTGCATAGACCTATCTATAGTATCACTCAGCCACCCAGTGCACCCTAACTACTCAAACACCCCTTCTGACGACCAAGACTCAGATTTTAATCTGAAGAACTGAAAAAGAGATTGAAACTTTTCAGAATCTGCTAGATAAAAACCTGATGCAACCTCCTCTTCCTCTGAAAAGAGGAAGAGGAGGAGAGGACTGTCAGAACAGATGGGTCACCAGGAGAAAGCAGCTTCTTTATGTTAACAACTGAAACTGTGTGTTTAAATGACTGGTTCATTCCACAGTGTGAGAAAGGATTCCATAAGTAGTCTTACTCATAAGTAAGAGATTATCTTTGCTTTTAGCAAGGTGTTTGTTTAATGAATAAATATGTACAGCACATGCACACAGGCAGGTGTGTCTACAGAAGGAGAACTGGGGAACCATGAGCCCTGCAAATTCCTTGGTGATGAAGGGTTCTGCCATGTCCTTGGTGAAATCCTGAGAAAGGCCCCAGATGCAGGACGCCATCACCTGCAGGGTGCAGGATTTGATAGCTTCCCAGTGCGGCACTGGGTGCTGCCCAAACTCTGTTGGAAAAATCTTGCAATGTCAATGATAAAGCAGGTAGGAAAATCTTACCTAGGCCTAAGTTACCTCTGTCTCTGTGGGAAATAGGAGTAAAGAACTCACTGAAAATAGAGTTCTGCTTAGAAGCCACATGCTTCTTTTATATAAGTTCATCAAAATCCAAGAAACCAAAGAGAAATCAATATGGCCCAATAATTAGCTCAATACAGGTACTGCGTAGAGACTGAGAGATTATTTAGACAGACTGAATTAATGTGTGGATTCCACTAAAAAGATTCAGGTTTCTTACCTGAGGAGACAAAGCCAGAGTGTCAGTACACTTCCAGCTACTTGCCATTCATACAAGGAAGCTCAGGCCTGAATGTATCTGTTTTTTAGCTCAAAGCCTGAACAACCAGGCTTTGCATATGAGAACTGAAATTCTGGCTACTTCAGTCAGCTCTGATTAGTGTCCTCTCTGACCCTGTACACATCCAGTCTCTATTAACTTGCTAAATATGGCCAAACAGCATATATTACAAACAGTAAGTCGATGTAACAGTTGTATTTGTATTCACAGATGTGTTTTAAACATTCCTGTGGTGAATAATCCCCTACTTGCAATATAAAAATATATTGTAAAAAGGCCTAAACTGATACTGTGTTCATTGAACAAATATTAGTACCTCTAAAAACAGGAGAGACACTGTGGTATTACAACCAAACCAAAAAGGTGATGTACATTTGCGTTCTGTGCTTGTCTCCTACTCTGCCAAAAAGAGCAATCTCATCTCTGTTCTTCCCAGCACCCATACTAAGTAGGAATGCTGCTCCTGATACAACACACAGGTCTACTCCCCTCACCTCCCAGGGAAAATGGAGTTGGAATCAGGGATGGTGCTCTCAGTCCAGCCACTCCAAGTGAGAAAGCAGCATCAGCCAGGCTGGCAGGGGACAGAGCTGATGCACAGCAGCCAACAAAGGCATGTGAGCTGTAGGCTCTTCCCTTGATCAAACAGGGCTGTGTAACTCAGCCTCACCCCTGTTCAGGGCTTACACTTGTTCACAGCCTGGAAATCCATCTAAGATTTGATCTTCAGCAAGCTGTTAGAGGAATTACCAGCTACTATTCATGCTCTTCCTGGGTTAGGTCATCCTATTATTTTCCCAGCCATCAAAGGAGGCTAAAGTACTTTTTCCTGCAACCAGCAACTGCTGCCGCTCCCGCACGTCAGAGCCTTCCCCGCTCGGATGCTGGCGTTCCAGGCATGACAAAAAGAGCTGGGAACAGCCTGCCACACACGATATCAGAAAATATATTCAAGGAAGGCTGCAAGGTCATTGCTAATTTCAAACCCTGTTTCATGTTTCCGCATGAAACACCTAATTAAAACTTTTCACTGGGTAGTTAAAATGAAATCCGTGCATATGCACTTGAGACCTCATTTTCATGTGCTGCGAATTAGAATAGAGGAGGTGCTGCACACAGCGGTAGGAACACTAATCGAGGAAAGAGAGGGGAATACCTGCTTTGATTTAGAGGAAGATAGTCAGCAAAAATACCACTAATCGCCTGGGTTTTCATTCCTTTGCTCTTTGAGCTGCCACACGGAACCAAGAAAAATGGATGCAAGTGGTACCAAATCAGCGTTCTCCACAGGTGGCCATGTGTCAAGCACATCTTGCAAAATGCCACCACCTTCCACGGCTACAGTGTGACAAAAGCTTTTGACTCTACAGGCTATATCCTGCGCTCACCAAAAAATATCTATTAACATCAGCAGGGGCTGAATTAAACTTTAAAATGGAGGCACAGTGAGTGATGGAGTGGCCATAGCAAAAGGACAGGTATAGGGGGAGATTTTAGGGAGGTTTCATGATTAAAATAAATAAATACCAGGGGAAAAAAAGGAGCTTGCAAAAAATACAAGGTCAAAGTGTCCTTACATCCTTGCCATGTACGTGGCTTCAACAAAGAAGGCAGAGACAGCCAGTTTACAGCTGCCACTTTTGCAAAAAGTCATCAGAGCAGATAGCCTGACTCTGGTCCAGGAGAGGCAGCTGGACATAGGGAAAGGCTGTCTCCACACTGGCATGCTCCAGGGGGTCTCCGAGCACGCCTGCAGGAACAGACGCCAGCAAATGCTGTCAGCATTTATTCCAGTGAGGTCCTGACACAGGCCTCATCGACTCCAGAGCATCCTGCCACTAGAACCACACTGACTTTAGCACAGACTCCAGATCTTACTACAGATTTTGCTCCAATGTAGTTTCTATCCAAAACGAAGCAAAGTTTGACATGCAGAAATGTGTTCACTTGTTTAATGACACTCGACAGGTTACTGGCCGTGTTACTGGCCCAAATCTTCACTTCAGTGAAACAGAACATTCTCCCTGAACTCATTCAGGAGGACAGGAAGAAAAAGAAAGAGAAAAAATGGGTATCTGAAGCACCGAATCCTTTTTACATGACTCTGATCTCTGGGCAGACTACCAAACCTCAGACAACTTCCAAAGAGGAAGCTGTGGTAGACAGCCATTGGTTTCTAACTTATCAAAAAGTTTTCCAGTTATCTTGGGTATTTCTTTTCAGCCAGGTCTAGACTATGAGCCAAAAAGAGATCTCCTTGATTGGTTTAAATTCCAACAGAAAAGTCTGGTAAAACCGTGAATTACTAAAAATTCTCCACCACTGAAAGGTGAAAGACAAAATTACTACTCCTGAAATTCAGAAACCGGTTAAAATTTGTGACCTAAGTTTGCATGGTACATATTCAAAGCATTATCAACTTCTCTTTTTTATCTTCTTGAATTTAGGTAACAAATTCCCTAACTTAACAGAGAGATCCAGACACTTTTGTTATTCAGAGTTCCCAGAAAAGGGGTAGAAGTAACTGTACAGAACTAAATGGCAGGATACATCCACTGTATTATCAGCATAACTGGGAATTTATTGATGTCATAAATCAGGAAAATAGAGAAAAGAACATTCAGAATGTCATCAAATGTATTTATCACATGGAGAGAGGGACAATTTAATGTAAGAAAACAAAAGGGAAAATGCTTTGAACTAATAAACTGCTACTTCTCCAAAGGGAGAATATGATAAGATTCATTCTATGTAAGCCTTTAGACAGTCTAAAAACATAAGAAGGTAGTGGTTCAAAATCTAGAAAGAAACACAGAGGCGCAGGACAGTGACAACCTGCAGATTGCAGCTCTCAGAGAGTTTCTCTACTTCTTCCTATGGGTAAATGGAGCAAGGGCAGGACCAAGGAACCATGCTTTCAGTCTTGATACCACCAGAACTGTGTAGTCCTGCTATCCAGGACAAACAACACTCCTGTTCTCTCCCTGCTCCTGCATGTTGACCCCCATTCATCACTCACCCCCTTCCATGTGTGTGTGTGCCTTCATGAAGCCACTTGGTGAAACACAGGATCTAGATTAAAATACTGCCAACCAAAAAGATTCAAGGACATTTCATTTCACCCCGTCTAGTTTCTGGATTGGGTAAGTCACAAGGCTTTGGGGAATTAAGGAGGGTGGCTGTGTTTCAGCAGGAGCAGCAGAGTAGCTCTCTCCAGCACAAGTCATCCCTGACATGACCATATCACAGATGACCTCCTCACCATATCTCATTCTCACCCCATATCCATGTCCCCGTAACATGAGTGGAACAAATCTGGTTGGAAAATAACCCCACAAGGAAGGTAGGTGTATTCATTGTATTTTTCAGCTTCATTATTCCCTGTGTCACTTCACAAAGCAGCACTACATGGGCCAGCCCAGGGCAGGGGACAAACACTTGGGGCAGCACAGAGCCTGAAGCGATGCCCCAGGACCCAGAGGCTGTGTAGGGACTGCAAATGTTTGGTCTCACCTCAGCTATGCTCAGGATTTAAAAAAAAAGTTCTCCCTGGCTGTCAACATTTCAACCCACTTCCAGCTTCCTTGGGGCCCCCGAACCATGTCTCAAGGATCCCCAAACAATTCCTCAACATTCATTAACTACTGCAAGTTTTATGGCACCCTTCAAGGTCCCACATGTTTAAGACTTCATTTTATACCTGGGCAAACAAAGGTGCAGAAAAGTGATGAGATTTGAAGAGGGTTATTTATTAAATAACCAACAGAGTCAAAAGTAAAAAATTCAAAGTTCTGGCTCCCAGGTTTTAGTCTGCTAAATACCATGTGCCCTTTTTACTCCTTTCAGCACAGGACCAAAGTTATTGTTCCACACAAGAATGAGTCACCATTCCACTCTAAAGAAAGCCCTACATGCAAAATGTATACGTGGAATTTCCTCCTATACAAAGTAGTATAATGTTACAGAATAAATCAAAGAGGAGAAAATTAGGCTTTCTTCTCTTTTAAGCACTAGGATGAGCATCTGGAGGAAAAAGTATTGTGGGAATATGTAACTTGACTTAAAGGAAAATAGTGATGTTTCTATTCAATGTGTTCCTATACTATACTCGCAACATATCATGGGAGCAAAAGCATGACTCAAGTGCTTTTTTTTATAAGGAGGAGGACCTATATTTCACCACTCTGTTGCACTCCTGGCATGAGGATATTCTCCACCAAAACCTTGGCCACAAGTTAAATAGACTCAACAAAAGGAATGGTAAGTCCTCTTAAAGGTGCATAGTAAATAAAAATAATTCCATTATTATTTTTAAAGTGCTGCAAAAGACTGAAGCAAGCATGCAGATGATTCCAGTCCTACATCTGAACAGGAGGATCCTTATCTCTGGCAAACTTTTTCCATTTCAAAAAGATGCCTGTGCCTGTTCCATATAGGAAAAAAAAAAAAAAAAAAAAGCCTAGGACCAGCAGAAGCCTTTTCTCCTCAGAAGATAAAGAAGTTGGCTTATGAAGAACAGGTGATCACCTGGGGCTATGCATTCATTCCAGCAGATGAAAAATCGAGCATCTGGAACAGGACATTTTCTCCAGAACATGACAGAACTAGATTCCACTCCTTTTCCCCTGATTCAGACCAGAGATTTGAACTTCAGGTTACCTCCACAGCAAACATGTACCTAACTCTTAATTACTTATTCTTACTCAACAAGGAGGTATATACTGACAATCTCATTGATAGATTTGTTTTTTTCTTGGCTTGTAATTGAAGACTAAATCAAAATTGCAAACTATCATCTTACTCTGGTACAGCTCTCTCTGCTAGTGCTGGCAGGTCCAAGAGGTATAAAGAGAAACAGTGAACTCCTGTGCTGACATGCAAAGTCCATTCTGTTTAAATTACTTTAGACATCTATACCACCTCATAGCTCTTCAAGCCATGAAAGTTTTTGCAGAACTCTGTTATAGTTATGACCACTTGAGCCACAGCTCTGCAGGAGATGCAGAGCAGCTGCCGAGAGTCAAAAGCAGTAAACCTGTCCCCAAGCTACCCAATAGATCTGTCCCACACAGAGCAGATACAACAAAAGGGATTATGTTTTTAAAAAGTAATGCACAGATTTCAATCACTGACTGTATTCAGACATCATTTGATGTCAATGTTTCAAAGAATATTTTTCCAT
The DNA here is from genome assembly GCA_017589585.1 of Phylloscopus whistleri. Lineage (NCBI taxonomy): Eukaryota > Metazoa > Chordata > Aves > Passeriformes > Phylloscopidae > Phylloscopus > Phylloscopus whistleri. Next base: position 627,200 of record JADMLD010000231.1, read on the forward strand.
CAGAGCTGTGATTACTGCCCATCAATCCAACAGTCCACCAGCACAGTGCCGCAGCTTTGTCAAGCTAACAAAAACTGCAGCTCTGGACACGTCCTGACATTCATTCTTGTCTCCTTGCAGGCGTCCAGCTGGGCACCCTAAAAATACCCCTGGTGTGTCATGGCTGGAATTTCCTTAAGAAATTCCTCGGTCATGAGTAATCTATACAACCCAAGGCTCTAAATCGTTAATCTTCTGTTGTAAGCCTTTTAACAGCTCCAGCTCAACCACTAACCTGCTTCAATGAGCAAATCATCTGTCTTCCTAATGAGACCACCAATTACAAAAGTTAGCACCCAGCGAATTAACAGAACTGTTCTTCAGTATCTGGTGTCCTTCTGAAAGTATACCTGCCTCATATAATATAGCTCTTTCATCTTGAATTAAGTCACAGAATCAATATACTCGAGCTGTATGTACTTGATTCTTTTAAACAGTACATAATTCTAACTAATATATAGATTAATCTGTAAAGGGATTACAGAGTGGATTTAGGAAATGTTCCCCTTCCTACTGACACAGGGAAGTACTGGAAGAGCCTCCTATGAACATTACTGTCAGTTTGTGAATATCTTATTCAGTTGATCTGACTATGAAAATGATACTATAATCTAAAGAATGGTCTCTCCATTTGCTGAGGTGAAAAGCCCTTTAACAATTTTACTTAAACAATGACACTATAAACAGACATGATTTTCTTAATGAGTGCAACACTTCATTGAAATAATAACCGGAAATACTGTACAACACATTTTCACATCTATTATAAAGGCATTATTTGAGTTCTAGTTGACTAAAAGAAATTCAAAAACTATAGCTTAGTGCAAATATGTCTTGAATGCATCCCAAATGTATGCTGGAGGGGAAAAAAAGCTATGATAAATGACTTCAAATGGCTTCACACACAGAGCTTGCTTTCTATATTATAATTAATGCTAATAATAAGCAAACCTCTCCAAAAAGCAGGCTGGCTCTATAGCTGAATATTTCAATACAGATTTTTCATCTATTTTCTGTCAAAGCAATTTTTTTAAGGAAATGAAATATTTAAATTACATAAAAATACAAATATCCAGTTTCACATTTCCCTAGGCTTATGAGTATGATTTGCATGTAATGATGAAATTAGAACTGCAAGCTTGCATGGTTTTTTTTACTACCCCCCATTTGGTATTAAAATATTTTCTGTGTGTTTTCGACAATTGTTTCATTTTATTTATTTATCAATGCATTGTAGGAATGCAAAAGCACAGAGAAGAAGCTTAACTGCCTTTTTAGAAGCTTATTTAGTCCTATTTACTTTCTACTCATTAGCAAAGCTGAAGTTTTAGGAAACCTAACACATATCATAGGTTCAGTGCCTTTATTAAGCACCCTATTCTAACACATTAGGAAGTGGGAATGAGAAAAAAAAAATCACTGTTAGTTTTTGTTTTTCTCTGCAAGTCTGAGAGCACCATTATGAGCACTTTGTAAACACTATATTTACCAGAGAAGAAGCTGGCACTCTGTGCCACCAAGGAACACCCATTCCAATATACCAATCTAACCTGGTCACTGTCAGCTTCCAGGGTCAAAATCAATTAAGCAACTCACATATAACAGAACCTGAGCACAGAATTTTTGAAATTGTGACAGTTGTTCAAAGTTCTTTTTTTCATTCAGACCATAAATGTGAAAAGATGGCATACCAGAAAACTTAAAAAAAATGCAGTATGGACTTTCTGATTTTGTAAAACTCATCCTAGAGATATAGATATATATACCCCAATTTTACACCCTCCAGAACACAGCCAGACTAAAGGAATCCCTTCTCCCACCCACTAGTTCCAAACCAAGCTTTCTTCCAGTGAACTAACCAGCTGTCACATATATTCCCTCTTCCAGACCATCTGCTTTTTCTGATAAAAAAGAACTATATTTCATCTCCTGAACTAGAAACCCAAACCAATCCATGCTTCACCTGTTCCTTGTAGACCAGAAATCTCCAACACCACACCTTAAAGAACACCTTTAGGTACTTTATCTGCCAAAAAACCTCTTGTGCATCCACATGTCATCTGTCTTCTTTAAGTGAGTCATTAACTTCTGTCTTCAAACTCAGATGAAGATGGTGACTATTCATTTGAATGACAGGAGAGTTTACCAGTCCTCCTAGTCAACCAGTCCAGCTCCCTATCACACTCCACACCTCATTCACTGTACAGGAAAGAGTTATTAAGGTAAAAAATCAGTACCAAATTCTTCAGTTATGCTGAGAACCCTTTCTTCTTCACAGGAAACCACAAGAATCATAAAAGCTCAATTATAGTACATTTCTATTGGCTGTTAATGCTGGAAACCCACGTGAGGCTGTACTAATCTGAAGAGACCTACTTTAGAAACACAGTGGGTATAACACCAGAGGAGCCATAACTCCATTTCCCATCACATGCCTGGGACACAGTACATGGAGAGAGGAATTATACATATGCACAATTCTAACCCCATGTTCAAGTTAGGGTTTTGGGGGTTTTTTCATATTCCTAGAGGAGAACAAACTAGAGGAGAACTCTGCTTCAGGCAAAATTTCCCATTGGCCATCTTGGAAAGGGCAGCTTAACTTCCAGGCAGGTTACAAAGCCTCCAGCTTTTAACAGTGACACTGGCCCAGGCTGACAGAAACACACAAGCCAGCAGCATTTCTGCTTGGAGCTGGGCTGCCAGGAGGCCAGCCTGGATAGCAGGCTCTCCAAGGGCAGGGAGAACAGCCTGGCAGGGTGTCAGGCCTCTCATTTACAGACTGCATGCCATTCCTTTGAGCAAGGCAGATCATCCAAGAAAGACCAGTTTGAGCTCCCCAGGAGGGAAAGCTGGTGAAAGCTTTAGTGCAGGGATACTTGCTAAGAAATGAGGGTCTTGTGGAAAATGCACAGAGCATCCCCATTTTACTCCTGCACCGAGGGTCCATCACCCTGTGTTACAAAGAAAGTAGTGTAAAAATAAGCTATGCTTTTAAAAATATAAATAATAAAAATGAAACATGGGCATGTTACACGTAATAAGGATACCACACCCTGAACATGTTGTTCCTCTAGCATTTACAGAACCCAAGGGACTGGAGAGTAAGCCAATGCCAATGAATCTGCCATCACTTTTGTAGCAGCAGAATGAGATGGGAAGGTCTGAAATCCTGGATCCAAGCAGTACTCACCACAATTTACTCACTACAGCCTGCTGCTTTTCTCCTTGGAGAAGAGGGGGGATATCTGCCTGGAGCAGTGAACCCTGCCCAGCCAGTCAAATCCTGTCACCTGCACGTGCACCGGATCAGCTCTCAGACCACACGGGAGGAAGGGAGGGAGAGGAAGGGATGGAAGCTCACAGCTTCCTGAACATATGCAACCCACTGCCCTGCCATGGCAAAGTGTGCACTTTTTCCAGTGAAAGTTAGTTACCTGAGTCAGCTAAACCGAGAAGCTACGACAAACCTTGCCCCTGTTCAGGGTGCCTTCTTGGTGACTGCTCCTAACGAAGTCAGTAGTCCAGCTGGGGGCTTACCAGGCACACCCATAACAAGGACTGTAGGGACTCTCTTGTATCTGGGCACAGGCTGCCTGGGTCTGCCCTACAACAACCAGCAAAGTGCAGAACAGGGGAAGAAGCACACCATGAGTTATTATTACCAGCAGTAGCTGTAAGACAGTCCCCACCCAGAAATAAAGGGCACATGAGAAATTACCTGGGCTTCTGCAGTCTCTCAGGTGACATTTCTCTTTTCTGTCACCTCTATAAGCATGTCCTAAAGGTCTAAAGGCATATCCTTGTCTGAGAGCAGTAATTGCTGTGTTATTCTGCTCAGGATGGGTATGAGCAAATTGCTTGAGCTCCTGCTAAACTGAAGTCACTCATCTCCTAAATAGCAGCAATTACTAAGTACCATACTTTTCAAAAGGAGAAGAAAAGCTGAGTGCTGCTTTCCTTTCCATTTTTGGAACTGTACTGTAATCTGTGCAGCTACAGAGCTGCAGCTGACTCCACAGCACCCTTTGCAATGACCAGAGTAGCAGCAAAAATATCCACTGAATTTTTTGAGTATCAGTCCCAACGTTTCCCTCTTGTCTATGCCCACATATGTATAATCTTGTTCCCAAATCCTGAAACACAATAGAAATATTCCCTGGTTTAAAATCTTCTTTGCTTGAGCACCTAAAACTTTTAATTGTGCTTTGTGGATACAATTTAAAGATGTATAGAAATTCTCCCAGATGTCCATTGCTACTGGATCAGCTGAGAAACAATTTAATCTTGTGGAAAAAAAAGCCTGGCTAATTGCCCTCCTCCCTTCTGCACACCTACTGATACAATTACACATCTAACTACAGCAGACCAGACCCTCTACACTGCCAAACAGAACGGCATGAAGTCCTGAAAAAACACTTCATCATTCTCTTTTCCTTTGTACAGCCTTATTTCAGTAGGAATGAACTTGCAGATGAGCTGAAAAGTATTTATTTTCTAAAGCACATGTCTTTTTTCTACTGTCCAGTGAGCAGAAAATGGAATAAACTACATATACATAATGGCAAGAGACATGAGGACTAGGTGGGATTTTCCTTGTTTCTTGCAGTTATTATCCTCTGCACCTTTAGATGAATATGCAATCAGAACAGAAATCTTTACTATGAGAACAAAATTAGGAGACATTGTCCTATAAGCAGAGCAGTCAAGTTTCACTGCATTTTCAATCTAGTTATTAACATCTGAATAAGTGCTTTCAGAAGAATTAAACAGAATGTTGCTTTCTTCAATGTAACTTTTGATTGAAAACAAAATTTAAAAGAAAAAAAAAAACAAAAACCCACAAACTGCTGAATTCTCTATCTAGAATTTTTAATTCATGCTGAAAAGTTTCAGCCAATACTTGCATCCAAATATACCCAGAGTAAAGTAATTTTAAGATAATTTAAAGTAAGTACTTGAAGCACTAATATGCCTTATACATTATTTAAATACAACATAAAACCCAACAATTTGGTAAAAAGCATCCTGAAATCATCTGCTATATCCTATGTGTATAAGATATTAACAACAGCATCTGACAGTTAATGACAACATAATAATTTAAGTGTGTTGACAATTATTGACCTGAACGCACTTTAGAGAAATGTAAATGCCAGAGGAGAGCAGCTACAGCTCCATGACTAATGCGTGCCCTGGATTCTGACCATCAGCTTTGCTATTTCAGTTTTGTGACCTCAATCTCCCTCCCCTACCCGAAAGAAACAAAAAACCCAAAGAAGAAATGTCTTACTTGTTCTGCTTTCTCCAGTGCTTTTCTATCCGCCTGCAAAAACTGGCAGTTCTCTCTCGCCAGCTTTTGGACCAGCTCAATCCGTCCGATGTCATCTCTGCCCTGAAGCTTGCATAAAACTCCTGCCTTAAGGGTGGGAGAAAGAGCGAAACAGATACTTAAATCCACAGTCCCAGGACATGACACCGCCACAAATTTCAACCTTAAAAGAAATGCAGCTGTTTTCTCATATTTGCGGTACTTCGGTGCCACTTGCTGAGCACAAACAAGTCACTGCTTCCCGGGAAACAACTGGAGAGGAACAGAGGCACATCTGAATCTCCAAATGCATCTACTCTGGAGGGAAGAAGGCAGGGCTAACTAAATCAACCGCTCCTCTGAGTGCAACTATCAGATATGCTGTGTTTTATTTGTTCCTGTCAGCCTGTTTCCTGTTACATAAGAGAACAAGAGCAAGAGGTTAAAAACTCATGGGAAAGTTAGCCAGGAACAGCCCTGGAAAAAGAATGAAGTGCAACACAAGGCACTCCTAAAAATAACAGGCTACAACTCCCTCTGCTCCCACTCCAACCAATTTTCACATATGCAAGACTCAAGAGTTGTGCCACATTTATTTATTCTGTAAGTAACAAATCTGTATCTCTTGATTTTGTTTAGGGAAAGAAATGATATTTGCTTTAAAAGCTATGTTAGAACTAATTTTTGGCTAAATCTGACAGTTGTTCAAGCGACACTGATAGTGTTTCGTCAAAATATTCAGCACTGGTTGTTTTCTGAGACTGACAGATAGATACATATAAAAAGATGGATTCATGCTTGCACACAGGCACAGTAGAGACTCATTGCAAAGTTAGCTGATATGGGCTAAACTGCTCCTTGCAAAGTCAGTGGCTGATATCACTGTCCATGATTTGGTTATGGATACAGCCTCTGCATAACCGAGACCTGGGGCAATGATACCACGCAGCTTTTATTGGCCCAGATGTTTCCTGATGGGAACAGCAGATGCCTTGGGAGGGCCCATCATGTGGCATAGCTATGATATGGCTATATGACTTAAAAGGCAATCTGCAAATAAACATTTTTCCCTCATTTCCTTCACCATTTTCTTTCTACTGTTCATCTTGAGTTTAAATTAATCACTACCTACTCCAGAATTCACAACACATCTTGTGAGTCAGACCCAAAAACTAGGGATGTCCTGGCTTGCTAACCCTGCAGGGTGCAATCCTTTGGCCTTGAGCAATTACTGTCCATGACAGATAAAGGTGTGAGAGTGCCAACCCAAATCATCCTACAGTCTGCTGGTTTCTCCAAGGAAGTGAGAAGTGGGGTTAGGATTTCTTCAGCTGAAGAAGAAAACAAATCTACTTCATTAATAAGTTCTTGAATGCTGATGGAAAAAATAGGCTCCATGACCAAGTCCATTGTCATCCTTACCCAACTCATTGAAAGAAATTTGTGCATGCCTACATTCTTCCAGTGGGGATGACGACATCTCCTCACATGTCTGCATCAGACACTTCTGCTCTGATGAAGTAAAGGATTTCTGATACAGCCTGTGCCTTGAATGTCCTGTGCTCCTCCTGAGCCCAGCCTCCAGAGGAAACCAGCTTCCACACATAAGGAGCCTGCTCAATGGTTTGAAGGTCAGAAACCCATCGAGAAAATAAGGAATTGCATTGCCTAATCTCAAATTCCTTACATAGTCTAGTGCCTTATCTTCTAAATCGAAGACACTGGTTTATAAAACAGTTCTGACAGACTCTTATCCCCTGCAGATCAGCAGTATGACTGATTTTATCAAATGTGGAAGAATATACTGAACTAGTTGTCCAGACTTGTTTAATCAATAGAGAAAAGTGGGTATTTAGGAAGAGATTTTTTTTATTCTACGGTAGACACTTAAAAATGGTCAGATCAATTGTTTCCTAATATTCTTCTTTTTCTCCAGTAATTTACACAGAGAACCTAAGTCTTGGGAGGCCTGATATCTGCACTTCCAACACTTTGATTGGCTGGGGACATCAACTAAATCAAGCCTGCTTATTTCATGGCTGCAGGATGCTTCTAGCAGAGTATTACATCAGTGTAGTGTAGGCTAAGGACAACTTCAGTGTTATCATCTACTAGGACTTTGGGATGATAAAGATTTTGACTCTTTCTGGATCTGGGATCTTAGTGCTGTGGAGGCACTTTTTGCACCTTCCTGTTGTGCTGTCCTGGTTTAGGAATGGCACTCCCCAGTTTAGTGTTCTCACTGAGACTAAATGAGGTGACACTTGCTCCCTGTCCCTTCTCCTCCCCCACCTCCTTTGGGTAGCTGGAGAGGAGAATTGGAGGCACAAAAGGTAACGATCACAGTTGAGACAAGAACATTATACTGAAAACAGCAATGAAATAAGAAAACAAACTAGCAGCAACAATAATAATGACATATAGGGTACAAGTAAGGAACGATCTACATGGAAACCCCTTGACAACAGACAGTACCCAACCGATCCCTCCTCCACAATATCTCAGCCTGGAAGAGAATCCCTTCCCCCATGATGTGAGGTGGTATAGAATAACCTCTGGGTCCTGGCTATTGCAAAAACTAACCCTGTCCTGGCTGGAACCAGGACACTTGTCCAGAGAAGGTAGTCCATGACCTGTAAGTGGAAGAGATGGTTACTAGTCCCTGCTAAACAGATATTTATTGATCTTCAGAGTGTGAAGTAAATCCAAAGGTTAAAACCATTTATATTAAGAAAACGAAGGGGGACTTCAGTTTTGGGGCAAGAGTTGGCTTCGGTATGTTCAACTGGGACAAACACCCAAGAGAAAGGCAAGGTTTTGAATGTTGGGTTTTGCTTTCTTTCACCACTTGCCCTCCACCTGTGTTCATATAGAGCGTGTTGTGCCTTCCACATGGATGGGCATCCCAGAGGAGCAACTCTAAAGACAAGCCCATTAGCACTTGCACAAATATGGTCTGTATTCAAACTGGCAATTTCACTGAAGAATCACATTGTCCTGTTTCAAATAACCACCAAGTACAAATACTACATTTTAATATGTCCCCTCCTCCTGTCACAGTTCTTTAATTTAAAGAGTTGCAGAGAACGTGAAAAAATTATTTAATTTGGTTTCCAGAGGATAAAAAGTTTCTGGGAGGGTTAAGGTATTATTAAATTAATTGCATATGTTTGGCTCTGGGAGTAAAGAATGCAATTGAAACACAAAAGACTAAACATGTTTTTTCATAATTAAGAAAAAAACTATGAATCCTTTACTTTTAGTTCTGGTTTCCTCACTTATGCTGACTTTCCACTACAAATCTTTCTGCTAAATACTTGTAAGAAAACATCCAGGTCAATTAAATAGTTAATTTATCACAGCTTCTAAAACCTGGTAAGGAAAATGTTGACAGTCTCCAATTACTGGTCATTTTCACTTCTCAATACAAATTTAATTCCCAGGCAATACTTTGGAAGCTGTTAGACAAATGGGTTAAAGCAAGTCACCCTAATTGCAAAGCACAATTTTGATTTTCATTTCGTGTAGGCACACATCCTCCAAAACCCTTGTTGGTGCTCTAATTCATGTAGACCAAAACAGATACAATTACTAACATATGTGAAGGTGAAAATTAAAAAGTTGCATAGTTTAACTGACTTTGCCTTCATGAATGATAAAAGAATGTACCTTATAGTAAAGCTTTACTACCATTCATGGTTCAAAATTACTATAATTAAGTGTGTTTATGTAATATTTGAAAAGAAATTTTAAAAAGTTTAATGGAAATGGAAGCAAATTAGTCACTACTGAGGGTGGAAAAAGGATGATGCTGACAACATACTTTCTGTTTCAGCATATCCATAGGAAAATATTCCCTTGGCAGAGGTCATAAATGAGCAGCCTAGCAATGACACAGAGCTGAATTAGCACATCCCTAGGAAGACAAGATGGGATCTTTTATTTACATCATTTACATTGTTTACAGCATGTTTGCTTTTGAAAATCCCCTTGCCAATTTTTTCCACACTTCTACCAGTTTTGTCAACTAACCCAAGTGTAAATCAAGCCTCTCTCCCACAGAGCAGTGTTTAGAGCAGGCACCACACCCTTCAATTCTATTAACAGAAGGTTTGGTTTTCTTTCACTGTTCCTCTCTCTTTGTAGCTGGTGAAAAAAACCCCATAATTATTACTGACTTCACTGTTAATCAACCTGAAAATTTAAAACCATGTGTCACTGCCTCAAAAACAGGATTCCTTGCTTTGCTCCAGTCACATGCATAGTCCCACTAAGCTGAAAAAAAATCATTCACTCATTTAAAACAAACTGTATTTGGCCTTCACTGGATGTCATTTTTATGGTGCTAACAAACTGGAGCAACCACTGCTTTGATAACACTCCTGCTATCCTCCCAGCAGAGCACATGAATGCTTTTGTTAACCGCTCATTTATTAATTGCATCATTTTAAATGTGTGTCATATTCTCTCAAATTTTAGAAACTGGTTTACAGTCAATTAAAATCCGGGTGAATCAATACCCCAATAATAAATTTTTATGGGTTTTTATAATTATTCCAGGTAATCCTATTAGCTGGCTACTTGGGAGATTTGCGTGCACATTGTCTATGTCATAAACGGGAACAAACATTTTCAAAAAACAATAATAACTACAGCAACTAAGTAGAACTGAGAATACATGGAATCCTTCCCTTGCCCCCTCCCTCAAAAAATCCAACAAAAAAACAGAAAGCCAATTTTTTTTGTGTAGTGAGGTCAGTGTTTCCCTCTGAGTCCTTCCTATATCTCTGTAATGCACTCTTGGCTACATGGCTTGTACCCTTTCAGCTAGGCTTGCTCACAGACATCAGCTTAAATCCTGCCTGTCTTGCACACAACTTTTCAGTCTGGCAAGATGTTAGGGAGATAAATCAGAGGCAGGAATTGCAAGCTGCATATAGGGGAAGGAGAAAAGGTGGCAACTGGTGGGGAACATAACATTTACAAGAGAAACAGAAGGAGAAAAAAACCAGTCAAGACAGGGAAAAATGAATTTTAAATTAAAAGCAATAATCAGTACCAGTACAATGAGCTATACGGTTACACTTGCACAGCTTGAACACATGAATGGAATGATTGAATGAATTGCAGATTAATCAAAAAAGATTCACAGAATTAAAAAGGGTAAGCAATTCAAATAAAATACCCTAAAAGGCAGTTTAGTTTCTTCTGAGCAATATACAGAAGTGTGCTTTGGTTGTAAATGAGGGCAGTTATGGAAAGAAAGAAGAAGGTTGTTGCTTGTACTTGAGTGACTAATAAGTATCCCTATTTCATTGCACGTCTACTTACAGTGATTAAAATTCAATCAAAATGTCATATGCCCTTGCCTCCTAAAACACATCTCATTTTACTTTCACATCTGGTATATGCTATGTGTATTATCTAAAAGGAGCAGAAAGATAGCTGAAGAATGCTGTCCAATTGCAACATCATGGGATTAATTCCCAGAGTAATCATCAATCTTATTCTAAATAGTCACATAAGATGAGATCCAGCAGACTTTCTCCCTCCTACATGCTCACTGCACAGAACATCGAGGAAAATCCATTTCCCAGAGCCATTGAAAGCAGTTTTTCAGCTTGTAGATCTGAAAACATTCCCAAGACTCCATTAATCTTACACATGTACCTGTGCATCAGAGGTATCCTTGAGCTCTTCTAGTCCTCTTATTTCTTGACTGCTGTTTTCTTCATTTTGATGAATTGCTAAAATAAGAAAGAGGAATACATTGGAAGCAGGCATGTTTAAATCACAAAAATCAGCAAAGTGGCATGGCCCACTTTAGATTAAATAGTATGACCATTCAAGGAATGTTTAAACTTTAGCATTCTAGTTAACTCCTGGAGTGGCTTTGGACAGATCCTATAAGGTACATCTTATTGGTTTGGCAAAATGCTAAATACAGTATACTTAATTTTTCCCTAGGCAGTAAAATCCAGTACTAAATCGTTATAGTCATGCTACTGTTAGTTCCTGATAAAACAATGACATTGAAGGAAATTCCACATTGTAACAAGATACCATGACTTGTAAGCAATAAAAAAAATAAGGTTTCCCTCTTCTTCCATTTTATTGCAGATCAGGTCATACTAAACAAAATAAGCAGATTTATCCCTCACCTCAGGCTTGGAAAACTCTTTGTAAGCAAAGTGATGTCAATCTTCATAAACATCACCACTAGCCATGAAAGTCATCTCCAGAAATAAATGGTTGCAGGTGATGTTTTACTGAAAGTTTTTTGCTGCTGGCACAATAGAAGAAACCAGCAACCTCACCCAATTAACATGACTTAAATCACGTAAAACCAGCAAGTGTTGCTAGACTTTAAAGTTTTGTATCAAACTTGTAAACACCTGAATGGTCAAAACCAGATGTAGCAGTTTACCCAGCTAAAGAAACAAGGAACCTCTTACTAAAGGACACCTCAGACTTCTGCATTGCAAACAGCTTCATAGGCAGTTTTAGTATCTATAGCCCAAGCTACCCTTTCAGTCAGCACAGCCACCTGTATTTTGGTGGGACATTGAGCCCTCAGAAATTCTGAAATGTGGGACATGGCAGGTTGGGACAGTCACAACAAAACATGCAAAGTGACTTTACCTTATACTGTACACATCAACTTAGAAGAACCACACTCGAATATCTTTGATCTTGAGTACATATTGAGTTATTTCCTGGTTTGGCCACAGCATTTGTGACACCAGAAGTGTCCTTGGAGTAGCAGAGCTGTCACATCTATTTCCTGAAAAACACCTCATGGCTTTGATGGACGGGTGGTGCTTCCTCCTGGCCACCTCCTCTCTCCTTTTCCCCAGCATACCTGAGCTGCTCATCAGGCTGCAGCTGAGCAGCCCCAGCCCACAGCATAGTGTACTCAGACAAGGATCACCAGCCCTCTGTTGCCTTAAAACTATGTCTGCAAGCTGAGGCAGACCAGAATTTGATTGATGAACAAAGGGAGCAGGAAAAGGGCTGGCAGGTAGCAGTGCAACCTTCCCCAGACATCCTTACCTATGCTGTCCTCACCCCTCAGCCTGAATCTTCAGACATAACCAGGTTACCATGGCCAAGCTCATACACCTAACGTGAGCCATGAGGTCCAGCTTGGTGTGTCTGCATGGGTGCTCTGTGTCTGCTGCAGATAAAAAGCAGCCTAACATTTAGGCAGCATCTAGCAACTTAAAAGGAAAGTAACTTTGGACTGCTCTTGACCTCTAAAATAAATTCTATGGATTTATTTTTTTTATGGCAGGATTGCTGCTGATATTGCTATGCCATATGCCATACAGGATAAAATTTTGTTTCCTCCCCCACAGTTATGCTATCAAAAAAACCCCAAGGTAATAAAAATGTAATTATAAAAGGGAAAATAATTCATTCTGTCAATATAGTTTATTCCATTACGAGATCTTTCTAAATCCATTATCAAAGGAAAACAGAGTTCTAACATAAGTCTTCACCATGGGGTTTGCAGGCATCACTTTACCAGCAAACCTCTGAAATTCAAGGTGAATACTGAAAACAAGGGGTCAGACTGTAGCTGCAACAGACAGCATGTATAATGGGCATTAGATCCCAGCATATTTAAAGCCAGGCAAAACCAAGACACTCTTGGGATATTGTGGCATATCTCTGCCTCAGCCTGGAAAAGGAACAACACAATGACCCAGTAATGAGAGGAATGGCCTGCGCAGCCCTGTGTGACCCCTGCTTTTCTGCAGGGCAGAGTTTCTAAAGGCAACTTTATCCAGCCAGGCTGGGGGCTCTGTGCAGTACCTTCCCATGTAACCCATCTCCCAGCCTTCCTCCTCAGGAGCTGCCTCATCCTCTTGCACAGTCCCACTCATGCATGACCCTGTTCTACCCACTGCCACTGTGGGAGACACAGAGCACTCAGGACACTGATTTGTTGACCACTACAGAACAGCCTGCCTGAGAGGGGAATGTTGCAATGCCGGAAGGCTTTAACAAATGCTAAAAATTGGTTGTTTGAGCAATTTCTCAAATTGTTAAGTCTGCATTAGCAGAACATTTCCCCAATTCTCCGTTCAATTTTCTGATTTCTTCTAAAATCAATTTGCTGTAGGCACTCATGGGCAAAATATCCCCCCAGACTCTGGCTATTAATCATGGCATTTAAAGGAGTGGCACCTTGCTAGTAACAAGCCCATGTGTCGAGGTTTAAGTGATTTACATTGATCCAGCCAGCTTTTCCACAGTCCTGAGCAGACGGGAGCTCCACAAACAGCTGTGCCAGGGGAAAAGGTTAGTGCCTGCCAGCTGGCTTCTTGTCACAGGCCTCGATTTCAAGTGTCCCCTTCCCTGCCCAGTGCCAGGGCAAACACCCCAGAGCACCTTCAACCAAAGTGAACAGGCAGACATTCAGGGAGCAGCACCTCTGGCTGACCTGGCTGGGGGGGCAGGTTAGAGAGTGGATGGTGTCTGGCCAGGGAGGCAGTAAACAAGCAGCAAACACCCAGAACTCAAGGCAGCAAGATCTCCTACCTGGCACAAAGGGAAAGAGAAAGAGGGTGCATGTCCACAACCCCCAATGAATGCAGCTATCCTTGAGTGTAGAATGATTTTAACATGAGCAATTTTAAAGATGATAAGAAAATTGCCTCTGTTTAAGTGTACTCTAAGTGAAAGGCTTAAAAAAACAAAGAAAGAAAAAGTTTTTTTATCAGCAATTTCACAACTCAACTCTGAAAAACCCCGAGTAAGTTTATCATCCAGACCCAGCTCTCCTTGGCTTCAATGTTGTTTAGACTGTGTAAGGAATGTAGAAAAGAAGCAGTAAATATTTTCTTAAAGGAACAAAAAAAACCCCAAAACAGACCTCACACTGACGTTCTTGCAGCTCTCTTGGGAGAGAAGGAGCATTTCACCTCTTTTTCATGAAATTTCCATCACAAACTTGATTTTTTTTTTTGTCCTCCCTGCCTCTTATCCAAACCCATAAGAACCAGCCACAGCTGAACCATTTAACTACACCCAGGGAGCAACACTCAAGGCATCACACCATCTCATACTTTTTTCCCATCACAAGAACGCAGTCCCTTGAAGGCTGAAGTGGCCACACAGACAAGCAACAACCCCTAATTATATTATCTTGGTTTCTGTAGGAAAAGGTTACTACATGTTTTGTCTATAAAACAGAGAAAACCCAAAAATTTCTTGAAATATTCTGGTATAATTAGAAATTTTTGTTACCGGGGGCCATCACATACATGTAAGAAATCGACTGCAGTATTTTTAGTCACAGTATGCCTCCTAACCCCGTAACAACTCATAGGCACTCCTTGAATGGGCTCAGGCACTGCTCTCATGGGTTATCGTGCATGCAATACAAGTTCTGTCACAAAGTATAAGGATAATTTCCTACTTACTGTTAGCTGGCCATTTATTTTTTGATAAAAAAAAAATTGACATTGCAAATTCAACCATAGGAAAAGCAAAGCGGAAGCTTAGGGTGGGATGGGAGAGTATTTCCCAGGCAAATGCTGATTCTGGAACTGTACATACAAAAAAAAGTTGTGAACTTTGGAGCTGAGCCAAATGTTTCCTTCTCCACCACCATAAATCCAGCTTTGCTCCCAGGCAGAGATATCCCAGCACGTTTTACAAAGCAGCTATAACAGAAAGGCAAAGGTAGTTCACCCTGATCTATATGTATCTATTTAATGCTATATGTGGGTTCAGGCTTGAGACCCGAGACAGGAAAAAATACAAACAAATATAGAGTTACAATTCCCTTTTATACCTACAGCATTTCTCCTTTGGAGGAAAGGTTACCATGAATGAAAGAAAAGGATGTCAAATGAGCATTAGCTCACTAATGTGCAGTTCAAATATGTCTACTTGCAAATTAGTCTAGGGAATTCAGGATTTTGACGTTTTATGGTCACTTAAGGATCACAAGGGCCATCATCTGATCTGAGTTGTTTGTGCCCCAACAGAGCAGAGCTGAGATTGTGTTAGTAGATTCTGTAAACTTATGTTAGCACAGAGAACTCTTGTGGGGGAGAGGTTTGTCCTTTAGTAATTCCATTTCAGATCATTAAATCAGCAGAAAAGAATAATGAAGACATAAGAAACCAAAATAAATCCTTTTGTACCTGCTACTCCAGCAGAATTAGCCATCACACAGGGGTGTGAAAGGAAAGGGAACATAACCACTGCTCCCCCCTGCTTTTACAGCCGTGCCACAAAGTTCAGTGTCGATTCAAGGCATTGGAAGGGATTTGTCTTTCCAGCAGCAGGGAGCACAACACACATGCTAAAGGGCTCACTTAGCTAGACAGGCTGGCATCCAGTCAGGGTGACAGCAGACACCAGCAGCACTACAGACCTTCTCCTGCCTGTGGAAGAATCTGCCAAGGTTACTCACAGAGCAGTGCCTTCATGACACACCCTTCTTTATGCCACAAACTTGAAGGTAAATTAATTACGTTTGATGAGTAAGATTTTTAAAAGTCACATAATATTACAAGCACATTATTTCCTTTTAATGCTTAGTCTTGTTCAATATAGCAGAATCATTTGCCCAGCTGAAAGAGGGAAGGACAGTTTAAAAAAAATCCACTCGTAAAGCAGCTCCTGGAACCCACAGCGTTGTAATCTTCCCAGAGGCTTTGCTTTATTGTGCTTTCTTCCTTTTCTATAAATGAAATTTCTTCTTTCTACCCCTTCTGGCTGCAAAGATAACCTTTCAACACAAACCAAGGCACTAGCGTCATTCTGCTGCTGCAGCCAGCCAGACTGGAACAATAACACCAGGAGAGGTGTGAACTTCCTCCGTTTGGCTTAATAGGGTGTTAACTGTGAAAGCTAATTATTTAAATGCTTAAGAAAGGACTGTCATCACAGTTAACCATTTAGCTGCTGAACAACAGGCAAGGACACCTGCCCGTCTGTAAGCAGCTGGCTCTGGGTGGCACCTACATGGCCATTCCAGGACGCCAGTTTAGCTCCCGATCACTGCTGGCTCTCCCACACCCCCTGTACTGACTGTTCCCCCTCTCTGCTACCATCAGGCATTTGGGATTTGTGGACTGGCAAAGGATTACTACTAACCTGGCTGGGTTTGATGATCTGGCTGTGTACAGGCTGGGTTTGATGATCTGGCTGTGCCCAGGCAGCAGGCAGGGGGACAGGACACCCCTCAAGGTCACGCTGCTGCCAGACCCCTTGTGCCACACAACTCCAGCTGCAGCCCTTGAGCTTGATGTGAAATCCATCTTTGGGGCCAGGACCGCCTGGCTTTTGGGGACAAGAGCCCATAAACCACCTTCAGCAGACATGCTTCTGCAATGCCCTAGGCTGCCCCAGGCACGGCCTCAGCAGCAGCTGAGCGTGGGGCATCGCAGCTGCACAAACACTGCCAGGCTCACCTGGGACTGCACAGGCTGCATGGGGACTTCACTGTTCCCACAGCTGCCCCAGGGGTAGCTCTGTTTGCCATACAAAGCTTGCTCACCCCTAAGGCTACATTGCTTATGTACTCAGAGATGCTCTTTCATTTCAAATGCGGGCATTGATTTATTATTTAGTGTTGTTCTTTAACCTGCTAACATCCTAGAGCATCAAACTAGTCTGCCCTTTGGATGATTTCAGTCTTTTCAGTACTCTGGAATCACAATTCATATATGAATCTCTTTTATCTAGCCAGTAAGTAAAAGGCACCCACATGCTGTCTACAGATAGGAGACACATTCCCACCTTGGGAGAGTTAAAGAGACAACTTCTGAACATAAGAACTTCTTTTATTTGACAAGCCAACAGACTTTCACTGCCTCTCCCCTGCTGGATGCTTATAGCCTGTTGTGGGATTTTTTTTGTCCCTGTCAAACCAACAAGACCTCAAGAATCTGCAAGAATACTCCCAGGGGAAAGGCTCCAGAATTGCCAGCAGCCTGCACTATTTGATTTATTGCTCACAACTTCTAGCACTCTTCTTATATTCCAAATTTTTAAGAGGAATGTTTGTTTCTCTTCTGGATTTTTTGGTTGGTTTTGTTGTTGTTGTTGTTGTTGTTGTTTGTTTTGTTTTTCCCGATGGAAGTTGCTGGCATGAAGCTTTTAAAAAAACACAAACCCCCATTTTATTTTTTTAATCACATAACTAAGTTAATTTCATTATTTTTGAAAACTTTTCTGTTATTTTGAACAATGGAACTTGTGATATATCCCTTGTTGTTCTTTGTGGAGGGTATACAGTGAGCTCCAGGGAGGTTGGTTACTATGGCAGCTCTGAGCTGTTTGACAGTGTTATAATGTTTGCTGATGCTTATTAATTTATCAGAGTGGAAAAAAAATGAATAGCTCATACTGACACCACTGGGGAAACTAAAAGCCAGATCCTCTAGGCTATGTAAAGCACTATTGCTGAGCAATGGAAAAGCAGATGAGCAGCCAGTAAATGCTTTGCAAACCTCGGATTTGGGGACCGTGTTAGACCAGACCACATCCTCATGCATGTTCCTGCATTTTCCAAGTTCTGTTTCCAAACTAAAGGGGAAAACTACAAGCACTGAGTATCTCTGAAATCCCCAAAAGCTGCTTGTAAGAGAGCAATAATCCCAAGAACAAAATCTTCCAACTGAGAATTGGTTCCTTATTTACCATGAAAGAGTAATCTTTTCTCAGAAATTACTGAAAAGAGAAAGCTTTTTAAGCTCATCCTTAACATGTTTCCTTTTATTAGCAATACAGAAATTGCCTTTGAGCTTTCTTATTCCTTCCCACTATTTCTGCATATATACATGCAAATTATCATACAGATTTCCCTTCACTGAGTACATTACATATCTCTGAAACAGTTGGCAGACCCCCGGGGGGGTGTTGCCCAGACAGCTGTGCAATCAGCTGAGTAAATCAGCTAATTAAAGAAACAAAGAAAATGCAAAAATTATTAGAGACAGACTCCTGCTTACAGCATTGTTCAGCACCTCTGTATGCAAAAAGCACAGCAAGCACAAGATGGAATAAAGGTACTTGTAAATCAGTGAATGAACAATTGCACAATTGACAATGATGCCATTTTCTCTCAAACCCTAATCTGGGATGCTATGATATTTATGCTTTGTAGTTTAAATCAATTTAACATAAATTACTCCAGCATTTTATTTTACAATTACAAAAGTGTGAAATGTAATGTTGGTCTCATAACTGACTTCTGTACGTAAAAAATGGTCATTAACTTCTGCTCGACCTTAGGTGTAGAACTAATATTGAATTTGCACAGAGGGTACTCATTATTCTGATTAGTTTCCAGGCAGAAAAAGAAGTTCCCAAGGGTCCTAGTGCTACAAGCCATTTCTCAAATCTCAAATAGGAAACAGAACTCCAGAAAATGATGCAAGAGCATTTCCTCTCATTGCAGAGTTTATCAAAAGGAACAGATAACAGCAAGGGTAGGTATCTGCAATCTAAACAGAGCAAAGCCACTGTGTAAGAAAGGAGGCTGACAGAAGTAGATTTGGTCTTGCTGATCACCATTAAGGCGCCATTCCTTCCCACTGCTTCTAAATGACCACAGGAAGGACAAACTTCCTATAATTTAGCTCAATTCTGCTAAATTATATAGCCATTATAAATTAAAAAGTTGTGTACCAAGTAAAGCCACCAATATTTCCCAGCTCAGTCAGATAATGGTCATTTCACATTATTGTACAACTGGTTTTGTTAGGAACTTCTGTTTATTTTATTTATAAGAACCAAAGTCTTTCATCTGGCTTTGAAGGTCCATATTTCATGCAAGGTAATGGTGCATTAGAACAACAAAATTTGTAAAACACCTCTGGCTAAACAAGACAGGCATTTTTTAATAGATAAACAACTACAGGTGATTCATGTGGACAGAGAAGATTTGGTTTTCAATGCCTGGCCCTTTGTGATACATGCAAAAGACAAAGCCACATTTTATACTCACTTTGTGAACATATGAAGCCATATTTTTTATCAAGGAGAAAAAAAGTAAAAAATTATATGAAAATGCTGTAGGATTACTACAGGAACAGACAAAAGCAAGGGGCTTTGTACCAATCACAGCTCATTTGATGCTTGAATGCAGAAAATTTTAAATCTTATCCCGTAATTGTAGACATTTGTTCTTATGTGCATGATATTTAAAATAAAAAAAAAATCACATGGTAGTGAATGTACCTATAACAGTGTTGTCTGAAACAAGATGATGGAAGGATGGAGAAGAAAGAGCCTATTACATGATGAGAGAATGGTTCCTGGGAAGAGATCAAGCAAGGAGGTATGGACTGTTGCTGAGCAGGCTGGTGCAAAGTGAAACACTGCTCTCTATCCCATGGAAACATCCCCCAGGCATAGCCAGGAAAGGAGCAGGAAACAAAGAGGACTCTGAATAAATAAATTCTGTGAACTCATTGTAGATGCCTCTCCCAAAGCCCCAGTAAACAAAACATTCACCTGGGGGTTGTTTTTTGCACAAGTGCTGTCTCTCCGACCTTAGTGTGCTCTCTTTTTTTGTCTATGTGCAAAATACCTTTCCCCTACACAGCCACTCTGCATTGCTGATTTCTTCTATGTGAGTACCTTAGATCACACAGAAAGAACTATGATCAAGGTTCTACAACAACTGCAAAAGCAAAACCATGAACTGCCAAAATCCCTCTCACCACAATTCCCAGCAGAAAGCTCTTTTCCTTCTTTTTCCAAGTCTGCTTCATATCAGCTGTTGAATACACAAGAGCTAGTGTTACTGTGTAGTCCTTTCACTGATGTTGACCAGGACATTTCCCAACCCCAGCACCACCTAGGTGGGCACAAATGAGCATCATTCCCCAGGGCTAGAAGGGGTCTGATCCTACCCTTTTGAAATGTTGTCATTTTCTGGGTGTGCTTGATCTCAGGAATAAAGGAAGAATCCCATGTGATGCAATACATCATTGTAACCCCCATTGGTCCCTAGGGGTAGGGATTCCCTTCAATAGGGCACAAAATGTTTTTAAAAGATTGATTAAAGAAGCAAACATAATCAGAATAATAGAATCATAAATTATGCTAAGTTAGAAGGGACCCATCAGGAACATCCCCGAACAGGACACCCCAAGAATCACACCCTGTGCCTGAGACCATTGCCCCAAAGCTTCCTAAACTCAGAAAGACCTGGCGCTCTGACCACTTCCCTGGGAGCCTGTTCCAGTGCCCAAGCACCCTCTGAGTGAAGAATCTGTTCCTGTTATCCAAATTAAACCTCCCCTTACTCAGCTTCATGCCATTTCCTAGAGTCCTGTCACCAGTCAAGAGAGTGAAGAGATCAGTGCTGCCCCTCTGCTTCCCCTCATGAGGGACCACCACGAGATCTCCCTCAGTCTCCTCTAGGCTGAACAAACCAAGAACACCTCCCTTACTTCAAGACCTGAAATCACACACCTTAAAGAAAGACCCTAGAGTACAGTGTAACTTTAAAAATATCGTTAGCTATGTTTTCAGGTGAAGCTTTTATTTTGAATCACATTTTAGTGGGCAGGGGAGAAGTAAAGATGCAGTCACCATGACCTAACAGAAGCACAACAGTCCTGCGCCTTCACTCTAAGTGGCCATTTCTCCAGGGTGAATCCTCTAAGTATCATTTGCAGAAGAATTTGCAGAAGAACTCTCATTCCACACAGTTTACTAATTTCAGCCCTTGATTTAAACAACTGGGTGCTTGGAGGAACTGGAAGTTGTAAAGAAATGAGATACTAAAGTAAGCAAGCCTATTGAAAGGATTTGAAGAGAACAGGAAAGCAGTAAGATCCTACTGATTTATCCTTTTCCCACCCTTCAAACTTTCTCAATTTTTACACAAGGGAAAATGCACACCTCTCTGGCATGTGACTGTCACTTTATTCTGTAAATAGGACCAAGTTCTTTCATACCTCATTATGCTCTTTTTCAGTGGCATAAGTGGTAAAAAACTGCGCACATTTTACTCCAAAGATATTGAATACCTGGTTGTTTTTGAAACACGTAATTCAATAGTACTTAAAATGTTTGAAATTTACACACAATGCTGAACTAGTCCATTCTTGAATGACCTTTGGTCATGTATTTGTTACATTATTTTTCAAGTGTGTATCTATCTACTTAACTAAAATTTAGCAAATCTAACTAAAATTTGTAATGATTTTCATTTTCTATATAACAACACTTCTACAAGTGAATAAAATGAGTAACATAGCATAGGACATTCAGATAGCACTGTATGACAAAACTTTTGCTAATTATTGTAGAATAAATTTAAAGAGAAGTCTCACAAGGATCTGTATGACTTGAGGAAATGGGCTGAAAGATAAAGATGCAGTTTCCTGAGTTAAGTAAGCTGATAAATCAGCTTAATGCTGCCAAAAGTGTCTTACTGGGCTCCTTCCCACACACCTCCACCTCTCCACCCTGATAAGAAGCTGCCACCCTCACTTTGTGTCAACTCTAGCACATGTTGCTGCTATACTCTATGCTGCTCTGGCTGCCCCATCTCAAAAATAATATAATAGATGTAGCAAAGATAATCAGATTTAATGGAAGAGATTTGGTATGAGGAATGACTAGTGATTCAGCCGGGAAATGAGACAACTCACAGGGGTATGACAGATGTGCACAAAATCCTGAATAGTATAATGACAAATAGGGAATGGATTATTCACCACTCTCTGTCAGCAAAGAGCTATATCACAACAGAGTGAGGGTCACGGGGAATGCATTAAAACAAACAAGAAAAATATCTTTCAACATACTACACATGTGAATTGTGAGACTTGCTGCCATAAGAGATGATGAAGGTCAGGAGTATAAGCAGGCTTAAAAAGCAATTTGATAAATTAATGGAGAAAAAGGTCCAGCAAGGGTTACCTACCACAAGAGTGTGGGTACAGCAAAATCCCTCTATCACAGGCTGGTAGATGCTGAGTATGTACACCAGCAGGACTGTACTTGCTCTAAGCATCCCCTACTCATCACTCACGGTAGGACGTAGCTGGATGGACTTTTAACCTGACCCAGCCTGACTGTTCTCATGTGTTTAACCGGGCTGACATTGCCTGCAGTGTGTTTGAGTCGAGTCACGCAATCAGCTCTGACAGCAGTGCTGTAGAGGTGGTGCAGTGGCTGGGAAAAGGAATAGCTGTTCACAGCTTGCTTTTCATTCATGTCGGCAAAGCTCAAGCCCCAGTGACTGCTTCATATTGAATCGCCTGCACTAAAATAAAAATACGAAGCAAATCACATAGGCAGTTAGGTTCTGACAGAAGCAATACAAAAGAAAAGGGGAAGAGGGACTATGCATACATATATGTAAGAGCAGGGTGGAGGCAATCCAGAAGATCTCAAACACGGAGTTAATACATTGCAAAAGTCATATTATTATAAATTATTGCACATTATTATAAATAAAATGTCAATGACATATTAAAAAATCAATAGAGCTTGCCAATTCAAGAATGGCATGACTAAAATGTATCTAATTATATAGTGGAAACCTGAATATCATTCATTAGGGGGAGAAAAACCACACACAAGTTCTAGGGCATTTGTGGCTGCCCTGCCTTTCACAGTGGGAGGGAGAAACACCCACAGACCTGCAGCTGCTCCTGCAGTGCCTGGAGAGAAGCTGAGTCACCATCTTCCTACCTCATCTATACCCTGTCAGCTATTATCTTAATTAGCCCCTGTATTCATAAACACAAAGACAAGAGCCGTGCTCTTATCAATTGATCCTTTGCACAAATAAAGTTATAGAAATTCCTTTTTCTATAAAGGGATTTGCTGGGTGATGCCATGGGGTGCAGCTCGGTTTGTGCACAGAAATGCAAAGCATCTTGTTTGTGGATGAGATTAACACCAGTACAAAGAATCTACCTGACAGGTTTTGATCAGTTCACATGCACCCGTGTAGCTTTGCCACCAGCTAAAGCCTCCAGCCTTAGGCTATTTGCTGCTTTTTATCCTTGTTTTAGCTACCATCTCTAACACATGAGAAACATGTCGTGAGCCATGACAAGCAATTGAGATAAATGCCAACCCTTGTAAACCTTCAGACGGGAGGCTGCATTTATGTTACGTTTCAGCACATTAGCAGAAGCTATCAGAAGCCAGCAAGGTATAAATAAACCAAACAATTTAATGCCAAGTGCCTACAATTAAAGAAAAAGTTCCCTTCTGCTCCAGTTACTTGCTTCCCCGAGACCTTTTACCAAACCACAGAAGACAGCATTTAATCTATTTATTTCTAAGGTTAGGCAAGAATAATTTCAATGCATTTTTATAAGCCACAGAGAAGTGCACAAGCTCATTTCCCCCTCCTAGGTCACCTTTATCACGAGAGCTTTATTCTAATGAAATATAAATGTGATTTCAAGTCAACAGTGTTACCGAGGTCCATCAACACTTCAGAATTACAGACACTTATTTTATTCTGGTTTAGTTTTATTTGCAAAGAAAGTAAAAGTGCTGAGCTCCCTCTGCATGAAGGCTCTCAAGCATGTCTCTGTCAGCATATGCCTTGTCATCAGTGGTGTACTTGCAGTACACATCTGGAATATGAAAACTGAGCTTTTTTCCCACAGCACAGAAGTTTTTCATTTTTCAGATCCCTCATTTTTCTTTCAGCATCTGCCAGTTTTATGAATTTCTCCTATTCTTCTATACCACAGTAAAAACAGAAGAACAGCTCTTGGGGAAAGGCATTCTACCCCACACCCTACTGGCTTTTTATTTTCTGGTAGCAGACATTCTCCATCAAGTCAGATCCTGTACTAGCAAGAATTTGATACTGTGCCCTACCCCACAGCAGGCTCAGGTCTCTGCCTCGGTTTTTGCCAGCAGATACAGTGTGGAAATCTCTGCCACAGCCAGAACTCTAATAGTTGCAGTTACTACCTGTCACATACATATACTAGGTAGCAAACCCAAGCTTCATTTAAACAAAAACAAACTGTTTCATTCGAGTAACCCAAGGCAATACTTGCCCCATCCCCCCCTCCAAACACAATAAACCTTCCTACTTGGAACCTCTTCACCTCTTGCACAGGGATCTGTGGTGTTGAGGTGCTTGTATACTGCTTTCCATGCAACTTAACACAGTGATTACTACAGCAGCTCTAGACAAATAATGCAAAAATTTAAATCTGCCACTTTTTCTAGTACAATTAAATCATTGTGAAATGTCTCTCTAAGGGCAGAAGTACATCCAGAAGCTAAACTAATTCAGGAACACATTATATAGTCCTTGCAAAAATGCTGCCTTGTTTTTGTTTGTTTGTTTTTTGGTTTTTTTTTTTTTAATGGGGGAAGGGGGGCTGTTGATCTCTAGGATCCCAAACGCCCTCTGCAGCCAGGTTCCAGAGAGCAGGTTAGGACCATGCCCATGGCCTGCCCTCCCCACTCATGAATCCCAGGGTGGATAAGCCAGGCTCCCACGCCATTGACACCAGCCTGGAAGCTACCCAGGGCAGCTGGCCCAAAAGCCATGTTCCACTCTTTTCAAGCCAAAACAAACTCTTTGTCTGCTTTTTGGTGGCTTATTTCCTGGAATTATATGGAGTCTTGGAGAGGATTAGAGGAACAATATCTTCGAAAGATACTGTGGCTTACAGCTCCAGAAGTACTTTCTCTGAAACATGCTTCACTCCACCAGGCACAGCACACCATAGCTTGATTGCTCACAGTAACTGCTACACTGTGAATTTAACCAGCAGCAATAAAATAAAGGAGCACAACCAACCACCTTAATTTACTCTGTACCTACTTTACTAAAGGCATTAACTTAAATTAGACCTTACAGTTATGCCTGATCATACACTCATCTTTTTACAGGCATCCAAGATGGGGCATAAAGAAATGCAAATTTCAACAACAAGCATGCACTAGTTAAACTGACTAAAGAGTTATCTTTTGTTCAGATCTGAACAGATATTTTAAGTGTTTACATTCATGTATTAGGAAAGGCTGGACAGCACTGCAAAACTCTATAAGGAGCTTTGGTTTTTTAAGGCAGTGATTTTTAACTGAAATATTTCTACCTATTCATTGAGGATTGCAATTACATCAGTAAAAAGCAGACTCAGAGATATTCTCCTTTTGGATTTTCATCTCTTGCACCTCATTCCTAATCCAACACCCATGCCATTCTCTACTCAAACAACCATCCACCAAAAGGAAATACAAGGCTAATTACAACTCTTTTTAAATCATAGCTAGTAGCAGTAGCAATATTTGCTGACAAAAATGCTTAGAAACAGAGAGATTTCTTAAACCTCCATAAGCAAGAAGTAAAAGTACAAGGCACCATGCTCATCCCATTAAACAGCAAAACAAAAGAGCACTTCTTTAAAATAGCCTGTTTTCCTCTGCACTGAGCCAGAGCAGAAGCATTTCCATGTTCAGCCATTACAAGTCAGGTGGGACTGGGGTGACACCAGGTAAGGGCAAGCAGACAAGGGGTGTTGACATCATAAACTACTACAGCACTTTCAGAAGCAAAGCTACCACACAGAAGCAATTCAGGTCTGAATTCACACTCACATTTGTGTTTGCCTTCTACAGATCTACATTTATGGATGAGTGTGGGTATAACTTAGGGGTACTTCTATTTCCAGAAAAAAATGGCATCAAACTATGCCTAGAATATTTTTTTTAATACTTACATATTCACTAGAAAATACTTGCAGATACACCAGCCACATCTTCTTGGTGCCTCCAGTTTATGATACCATGCTGTGAGTTGTGCAGGTGTGTAGAAAATTTTGTGCTGTACTTGTAAGCCAGACAGACTGATAGATATTATGGTGCAGCACAATGAACAAGTCAGAAAATAGCTCAAGAACTACAGGATCTATGACTTTGATTTCTAGAAAAATCACTGAAAATCACAAGAGATGCTCAGTGAAAATGCACTCAAAGACCTCAATGGCTTTGGGAACAAGCCAATAATTTAAGGCCACTCCACCTCTGTTTTACTTTATAAATACATTCAACTTGGTGCAGAAGACACTGCATGAAGACACCAGAGAGTTGACCCTGTAAAGAGTCAGGTCTGACCAAGTAGGTCCTGTTGGTTCCTGTGCAGTGCCTGGAAAACACAGCTTCCCTGCTTCCTCTCCAGTTCAGCAATGCCAGCTCTACCTTCTAAAGTGCCTGTTCTACCAAACCCTGATGGAGCTGAGATGGCCACATATTTTAATGATTTTGCACTGTAGCACCAGCATTTGCTGCAAGTGCTTTTACTGTCACAGACTTCCAGGGATTGCCTTTCCCCTTCTCCTGCCCTGATCAAAGGCTTGCCTCTCCAGCCACACAGATGCACAGACAGGAAAGAGAGCCTCCGTGCATGAAGCTGTCCTTTTGCTTTAGCAGTAAGAAAAACACCTGTCTGGGCTGGTAAAAGGCAGAAAAGATGATGGCATGAGATACTGGGTGATAAAAAAAAGAAAAATACCAATCTATTTGTCATAAACATAAGTCAAATAAAGACATCAGCTTTTTTTTATAAAGTGCAAGCCTAGAGCAAAGAGTGATTTTGGCCAGAAAGAAACCCAAGCTCAACTGTAACACTGATTTTATTCGCTAGGTCATTAGACATAATGAGCTGGAAGGAGAGAAGCTTAACTGTAATTGCATTGTGCTGTATACACAGATTCTCCATCACTATCTTTTCTTCCCCATATTAAAAAGACAGCAGTGACAATTCAGATACTTCAAGAAATGACAAAAGGGAACAGCATTACAAAACCTCTCTGAAGTTCAGCCTGACTCACCTGTCTTCCTTGCTTTCAAGGCAATGACAGCAGCCAGTTCTCTCTGTACCTAAAATATCAGGAAAAGAAAAGGATGGTTATAGTTGCTAGCACAGTCAAATAAAACAAAATGCAACACTGTTGAGATAAGAGCTATCAATGCTTTGGAGCAATCAACTGCATGTGAAACTATGCCTGGTTTTGAAACTACAGTCAGTTTTCCTAGTAAATCTATCTCCTTTTCAGGTGGGAATTCTGTGACCTTAATTTCATGTAAATACCACACATTCCTTAGGGAGTGGGCAATTCAGTAGCCTGTCCTGTAATTTGTTTGCACAGCATATCTCTTTCACAAGTACCCACTTGAATCTTCTCCCTTCCCTTGTTACATATTTGTTTTGCTTCTGATGAGCACACTGTAATGCTGGATTTATTGTGTGACTCCAGAATAAGAAAGTCCTTCACGCTGAGGTTTGACAAAGGTTCATGTTTATAATTGACCTTCACTTTTTGGATCTTCCAGGAGGAAAAAAAAACCTCTCCTAGTATCATGGCTGAGAATTTCAGGACCAAAATTTCACTTGAGATGCAAATGCACACGTCAGGGCTATTTTCAGTTTTACAGGCTCCCTCACTAGCTTGTGGTAACACAGCCCTGCCATGCTAACCAGCTCCCTCATCCTCTTGTCTCTGCATTCTCTATATTCTCTGTATAGATCAGGTATTCTCTCTTTAGCCAGCTCAACTCTACATCACTTCTCTCAACAGGTTTATTCCTTTTTATATCATTTCTTTTTCTATCATTTTTCTATACATTATTCTTATGCTTCCTACTTCTTCACTGCTATCATCTGTCCCACTGCAGCTGCTTGCACTTGGCCTACAGCGCCCTAAATGCTCTCTGCTGCATACACCTCAGTTCTTCCCTTCCTCTGACCCATCTGTGCTCTCAGATTCCTTTAAAGATCTCTCAGCTCCTTCCAATTTCCCTAATTTTCCCAAGACAGCTTGTCTTCAATATTAAAGTAAATAAATAAATGTGGCACATTACAACTTTTTCCAGGGATTGTCTCACCTCTCTGTACAAAGTCTCCAGCAGTGCACACTAGCCATCTTGTCTAACAGACCTAGGCAAGGCTCAAGGCTACTCTGCAGCGGGAGGTTTGACATGCAGTTTCTGTGAGACGTTGACATTTCAAACGCCATTTTCAAGATATGTGGTTCAGTCATAAAGCACAAAGCCCACAAAGGATTCCCAAAGTAATACAATTACTAACAACTCTCACTATCCCACTCTAATGACTCTGAAGAGAAGTTTGAAAATGTGAAAGAAGAATAGTTAGCATTATACTGGTCTGAGCAGGAAGACAGACAAAATCACTCAGGGCGTCTCAGTACATGGTAACTCCAGCACCCACTGATCAGATACTCAGGAGCCACCCAGCACTTCACTCTGCATGTGGCAGAAGGCAGTCACACCAGAGGCCACATCCTTCCTCTGCTTGCATCCCTCTTTCCTTTGTGGCAAAGGACCAAAAAGATTTTTTTGCTGTTCTTGCAAGGGAAGAGGATCTTTTCTCTTCCTTGATGCTGCCCTACTGAGAGGGACGGAGTTTTCTGCCACTCCAAGCAGGAAAATATGAAGGCAGTGCCACAGTTTTCTTAAATGTCATCCTGTTTCTAGCACAATTGTGCAAGCTGGCAGTATTACCTTCCCTTCCTTCCTTCCTGTACGCTCATTCCCATGTCTGGAGAAATATTAATCATGGATAATGTAAGCATAAACTTAAAGTAAAATGAGAAAGAACAGTTATTCTGTGGAAAAACAACTTGTGTGCTTCCTTGCAGCAATTGCTATACATAAATATTATAAAAATACATACAAGCTATCTAGTAAAGTGCAGGATTTTCAATAAAAGCCAAAATTGTTTCTGAATAACAACACCATGACTTTTCATAGCTACATTTCTTGGACCCTCCTCCTTCATTAAACTTAGAAGAAGGTATCCAATTCTGGTCTATTGTCACAGGTTAGTGACAGTAAGAAGCATTTCACTGATGTTTATCTTTTAGCACATAATAAATACATTATCCTAAGATTATTCTTAAGAGACACTACAATCTGAAACAATTGCAAATGTATCACTTAACACAATCGAGCATTCAAGAAATGCAAATCTCTCCATGGATGCAAAGAAAAACCCATCTTGTCAGAAGAAAAGGCAGCATTGTGGGATCCTGCAGTTGCATTTGCAGTATTAATATTGCTTATAATGTGGCACCTTTTAGGTTTGAAAGACAGTGCTAGAATCACAGGTAATTAAAAGGATGGGTTTCTATATTTTCTCTATGTCAAGCTAAATATCTCATACTTTGCTGCTGGTCAGGAATGCAGATGGTCTTTCACTTAACTTGAGCAAAACCCTTCAGATAAAGCAGAAGGAAAGTATGTTTCTCTGGTGTTAACAGTAAGCAAAAGTTCCTTCATCAAAGGATTCCATCATGATAATCTGATCTCCCTCTCATAGGATTCACTGCAAGCACAAAGAATTGGTACTGCTGAGCATCCTTCTGGATATGATTGCTGTCCCTAGATTCCATAACCTATACGCTTTTGTCTATTTTAGCATAAATGCACTTGACATCCCTGCTGGACATGCAATTCCTCTGCATCATTACACCAGTGGAAATCCATGTGTAACACTCCTTCCTCACTGCACACATGCTATCCATTATCATACCTCTTCCTAATAGGATTTCGGTTACCGCCTGTTTGACAAAATCAATAGTTGCACATCACATTGAAGATAATAATGCAGACACAAAATAAAATATATAAACAAGAACTATGCCTACCATACTGACATATTAAATTTTAAAAAATGTTTTATACATACAGCTTGTTGCTACAAAGCTAACGCTATCCAAATAGTATGAGTAGCATTGCAGATGTCAAAACTGATTCAGTTTAAAGGCCATTTCACCACACAATATTTACAGGGCTATTATGAAAGTCTGAAAGAGAACATTTTGAGGGGGTAGTTGGCATGTTACTACATCTCAATCAGTTTTCTTTTTGCAATATAGAAGAGTGTGCCTAGAAAGTGATACTCAGGTATTCTTCTGCTTGGTTAAGTACTAATGGCTCATTTATATGGTGAATCTTGTCTTCAAATAGAGAATTTTGAAAAGTAAATGACAACTACTGCTCTTCTCTTATCACAAATTTTATCATTTTGTCATAGTGGACATAACTGTGCATCTAGAAGACAGTGCATACCACCTCTACTTTTTTCCTTTCTCTTTTTTCTGCCCATAGTAGTTTTTTGTGACACAGAATTCTAGATGCCATTGGCCAAGCAGGACTTCAAATCTAGAGATAAAGTGCCAATCTTTACAGATCCTCAAAATGAAATCCTGCAACAGAAGGCTCTAAACAGCAGGGTTTTGAAAAACAGTAAGAGTCTAGTTCACATTTTTGCATCTCAAGTTATGATAGTTTGATGGGCTCTAAATAAAAGTAATATTGGCTGGTGACTTAAAGTACCAGAAAACTATTTCCCAGATACACCTCATTAACATCCTGATGATACCTTCTGTTTTATCACAAGGAAAGGTAAAAAAGCTTTGCAGTGGAAACACTCATAGCTATCCCACCATGTTCTGCTTTTGGCACACAAAACACTGAAGATGAAGCTGCTCTTCAGGTCATGAAGCAGGATGCATGACAGCTCAGTAACCATTGCATTTTTTAAAAAATTCACGACTAAAAAGCTTACCTGATGCAAATGTATTTCTAATGGCATTTTGCACTGCTTGCAAACTTTGCACTGCTTGCCTTTAGAATTTAAGTTGGGTGGTTTTGTTGGTGCCTCGTGTAATGGAGCATATGATATAAGCACATAATGTGATAGGTTAAAAGAGGGATTTATATTTTAGGCACATGGATTCCTCCAACATTGCTTGGGTTGGATCCTCACAATCAGTGTAGGTTTGAAAATTTGGAATGGGATCCCCTTAAAAAAAAAAGCTAACACAGAAACTTTCTTTTGACCCAAAAAAAATGTTTTGTTCCATGAAAAGCAAAAAGAAAAGTAGTAGAGACAGCGGTAGGATTTGCATCCCCAATTAAAAAGTCAACTCTAATCTTCAAATACCTTAGTGCTTGGCTGGAAGTAGGGATGGTTTTGTGGGTTTTTTCACACTGCTGAGATACTGGTGTAAAGCGTATCATGAGCAGGATTTTCAATTATTAATTCTTCAAAGAAGAATGGTTTAATTTTGTACAAAATACATAAACATTCTGTGAGCCAAAAAGCCAGTGTGAACACATTCCCAGTCTTAGCTAATAACTTCACTTTCAGTTTCCAGCTCCTGCTACCAAAAAAAAAAAAAAAAGAACCTAGATGCTGGATAGTCCAGACCTCTGTTGAATGGTGTGAGCTGAGATTTCAAATTCAAGACTAAAAAAGGCTTTCCATAAGGTTGCAGTGGGTATTTTAGGTCTCAATCTACTGTATGGAGGAAGAGTAATATTCTGGGGGTATAAACAGGAAAAGTTCATATACAGATGTTAAAATTTAGAGGATTCTGCTCTGGTCTTGTGCCTTTTCCCCAGGGGTGGACTAGAAATTCATTACAGAGGTACTACAAAGTTCTGTGGGAAATCAGAAAATGCAGGAGAAAAGATCAGATTCTTGACATCACCATGGCAATAGATGGGTCTCAGGCCATCTGGAGATGGAACTGCTTAATTTTTCTTTAGCTAGTTAGCTACAGTAAAAAATGGTTCATTTAGGAAAAGCCTGTCTATGTGCCCTACTGCTGGAATGACTCAAGATGTAGTTCAGAGGTTTGACCTTGCAGATGTGAAACCCTCTGAACTCACTGTCAATTAGGTGTTTAAGGATATGCACGCTACTCAAGTGCATCCAGCAACTGGTACATTCAGTTTTTAAACTCAAAAGGTCACTTTGTTTTGTTGTGTGTCCCTTTTTTTAACTGGCAAAACCCCCCATTATTCTACTTTTGATAGACAAAGCTTTTGCAGAATACTGGCATTGTTTTATAGAGTTGGTGTTTTGCAAGTTTTTGAAAAAAATATAACTTTGCAGAAAGCTTTTCACAGTTTTCTATTTTTGCTCTGTATGGTAAGAAAAATGGAGGATATTGAGATTCTGAGTTCACCTTTCATTTCCAGTTAAGAAAAAAAGGTAGAGAAAACAAGGAGTTTTAATATTAAGACAATAAGAAAAGAGATTTAAGAGACATCTTATCCTCATGCCTTCTGCATAAAAACTTTACCTTACTTGTTTCGTTTTTGTCTCTGTACTTCCTCACATGCCAAAAACAGAGCTAACACTAATTCCATGTTTTGATGATACCATGACTTAGGTGCAGTGTTCACAGAACTGCACAGTCACAGAGTGGTAGAGGTAGGAAAGCACCTCTGGAGATCATCTGATCAAACCTCTGCTGAAAATCACGGCCAGTTAGAGCCTGTCCATCAGGTATTTGTACACATCAATGAGGTCCTCCCATAGCCTTCTGTTCTCCAAACTCCACTCCTACTTCTGTCAGACTCTCCTTGTAAGTCAAGCACTCTATTCCCCAGCCATCTCCATGGTCATTCACATACACTCCAGGACATCCAGATCTCTTGTACTGAGAGTTCAGAACTGGACCCAGCACTCCACATCTGGCACACCAGTGCTGAGGAGAGGGGAATGATCACCTGCCTTAGCCTAAGGACAAAGCTCTTACTAAAGCAGCTCAGGAAGCACTTGCTTTCTTTGCCACAAGGGCATGTTTCTTGCTCAACATGCTGTCTACCAGGACCTTTCCTTGCAAAGCTGCTTTTCAGTCAACCCCCAGTCTGTATAGAATCATGAGGTTATTTCTCCCAAATGCAGGATATTGCATTGCCCTTTGTTGACTTTCCTGAGATTCCTGCTGGCCCATCTCTCTAGACTGTCAAAGTTCCTTTATGTGTCAGCACAACCATAGAATCATAGAATTATATTGGTTGGAAAAGACTTGTAAGTTCATCAAGTCCAGCTGTCAACCCACCACTGCCAAGTCCACACTAAACCATGTCCCAGGTGCCACATCCACACATCTTTGAAATACCTCCAGGGATGGTGACCTCTCAGTGTTGCACTGCTTGCTAATTTTCTGAGGGTGCACTCTGTGCTATTATACAAATTACATTAAATTGAGTCAGTTTAACTTTCTGAAGTCCTGTCTGCCTGCTTCTTAGAACAGTGATCTCACAAGATAAACAAGATGCACCAAAGTCTAGCACAGACAGAATAAGCTATTGTTTATTATGGTGAAGTTTGCTGAGGCTAAACATAGTTGGGAAGCTCAGGTTTCCCAGGTGGGTCTCCTCAGAAGTTTATGATAATCTACACAAGGGCTCCTGAAGACTTTTCTCTCCCTTTGTCTCCCACCAATGTACACTTGACCAAGAGGGTCTGAGTGTAAAGCACATCACACAAAAGTCACCTTGGCCCTCCAAGTTGGTGTCCTCTGGGCCATGAATAGCCTCTGTTACAAGAGCAGGCTACTGCAGTCCTTGCTTGGGTTGATTTTAATAGCTTTGGAATTGTACACTGAGACCTCAGTAAAGCTCTCCCCTTCCAGAGACTAAAAAAACAGTCTTCATATAGAAACATCTGTTCACTTAGACTAAGTCTTTAAGGAAAGGATCCAAAACATGACAATATTTCAAACATGATCAGTTCAAACTTTGATGCAGTGACCTTACCGCAGAAGTGAGACGAGCAAGAATTTCAGCATTGGTTTCTGCCGTGTCTTCTATTTTTTGATCAGGCCTGAAAAAATAAAAATAAGATTTTATTATTTCTTTCATTCTGTTTCAACATCTTTTGATTCCTGGAAAGTAAGGAACTGTGTAGCCACAGGCACTAATGTAAAAGGGCCTTTGAGATTCCACATCAAAATGGGGACTGCAACACGACAATAATTAATCATGTCAGTAACGACAGAGTACACCCTTTGTCCCTGGCTGTCAAGAACTCTTTTGATCCGACCAACGTGAAGCAGTGAGAGGATTCTTCAGCTATAAAAATATGATGAAGAACTGAAGAATGCAGGACACTTTAGATCAGAGTTGCTTATTTGACTCTGCATCTTTTGCTTTGCTAAAAATATATTCTATAAACAGAGTAAATAATTTTCTATCTGCCCCCCACCCAGCTTTGCTAAGGTGTGGAGCAGACCTATGGAATACAACTTCATGTAGATGAAAACAGACAACATCAAAATAATTTTGTGACACATGAAATTCGATATTCAGGAAAAATTACTGAAAGTGAAAATCATATGTTTAAGAAGCCATAAATAACCAAACTAAAGCAACAGCTGAGAACAGCATTAGGTTGTCTTGACAGTAACTTGCAAGAAAGAGACTTAAATGTGTTTTTTCAAAAGTGAGGCAGTGAAGGTAGGACCCTCTAGAAACTGTCCCAGAAGTCTGGCCAATGTGGAAATAGCCACACAAACACAGACAGTACAGGATAAGACTGTTTTTCTTTAAAACAGTCTAATTCCCATCAGTCAAATATCTGTAAGCCTTTCAGAAGCTTTATGGACAGTCAGAAACATTATACCAGTATGATAGGGTTATAACTACAGGAAGAAGTAAAAGAAAATGCCCTTGAGATCTTTACTTTTCATGGTATTCAAGAAGCATGCCAGCGAGCTGAACAGATACACAAAACTGCAGCTGCTGTAATAAACGTAAATCCCAGGTATTAGCAGAAGCTTCTGTCTTTGACTAAATTATTTAATTGCTTATTTGCCTTGATGTCCTTAGGGAGAGAGCTGGCAACACATCTGGAATATGCAGCTGGTATATTGTGGCTCTTACATCCCATGAAATTTCATTCCCTGATACAAAAATTAAGGTCAGAAAGCACAGAATGACACATGCATTCATTTTGGAGCAAGCAAATACAGATTAAAATGGTAATTCAGATTAAAATCACAATTTTCACAACTGCCTTTCCTATTCAAAGAAAATGTGATTTAACATTTTAAGTGTTATAAACAGCCCAAAAGAAATAAATGAATATATTTTCATTTACAAAGACTGATTTATTCAGGTTTTCTCTTTATAATTTGGAATGAGATTAAAATAACTGAACTCTTTAGATGCTTCTCTACACATCTGTTCTCTTCTGATCTCTCAGAACCAGGCTAGGACCTGATTCTTCTAAATTGGAGGCAAAAGATAGCAGCTCAGTAGACACAGATGCAATCTGTAAACCCAGAACAGCACATAGCAGAGCTAGTTCCTCCTTGGGCCTTTATTACTTCATCTACAGTTTAAAAATACTCACAATATTCATTTGCATATGAGCATCAAATACCTCTGAACCCATGAGTACACTAAATATTACAGTCAGCTCTTCAGAATCAGAGAGGAAGGGTATATGATGACCTCAAGGCCAAAGGACAAAAGCAAAAGTTATCACCCTAATTTTTTTCATAAGTGGACAGTTAGGATCTAGTGAGTCTGGTACCAAACAGGAGCTACAAAGCCCAGGCAAATTAGTGCTTACACAGTTCAGTCATCTATGGGCTCAGTCTGCTAAGCAGAGTGAGATACAGGGATGCTTGTCCTAGATCTGCAAGCAGGCAAGCCAGTTTCCATGCAATACCTGAGAGCTGTTTGTGTTCAGCAAAAGCTTTCCAGGAACTCTATAAGGCAGTAACTAAATCAATATCCCATCCTGGCTATTAGCATTAAAACCAAATTACTTTTAAGGATGGTTACTTTTCTGATATAAAAAAATGCAAATTGTTTCAGGACAGAAGACAGAGAATATAGTGCAACACTCCTGAAAATAAAAAGCAATGTAAGATTAAGAAAAAGCCTCTGCTAACATATCTTCCAATAATTTTAAAAAGTATTATGGGATACATTTCAAGAGTCTCAGGTACTGAGTGCATTCTTGAAACATTCAGAGTCTACCAGTGGTTCTGGTAATTGTTATAAACACTCCCATTTACAAAGAAGGAAATAGAAGCACACAAGGATTAAACACCTGATACAACACCATTGCAGGAACTGCAAAAGAATTCAGGAGGCATTGAATAAGAGCCTCAGTGATTGCTCAAGGCTGTAAGGGAGTCCATGGCACAGCTTTCAATTCAGATTTTTTGTTCCCAGTCTATTGAAATATTCATTTGTTTCCTGCTCAAGTAGAATGACTGTGATTAACACTAGGTGTTTAACGACCCCAAGAAGCATCTTCAGTTGTCCCATCTAATTTGACAACATTTACAGGGTCAGAATCCTGTGGAATACACACAACATTAGCCTTCAGATTAGCAGGAGCTGCTGAAAATCTGCTATGTCCTGACTAGTTTTCCATGGTGAATTCCCACCAATGTTATGTTGAATGTAAGGAATTTCCACCAAGGCAAACTGGGAGCATTTATTCAGGAATTATAAGCACATCTCAGACTTCAAAACAGTATTTTCATTGTAGAGTTTCCTATAGTAGTCTGGTAACACCACTAAAACTGACCAGGAACAAATATAGACCCATCAAAAATCCATACAGCAAGTCAAATCTGAGAGCTATTTTTATTTAGCAGGGTTTCCAGAATAGCTGCTGAAGGAAGCCCCCAGAGCTGCTACTGCCTACTCAGGTCTACAGACTCCTTCAGGGAGAGCAGAACCATGGCACTCCAGAGACCCACTGGTGCAGGCAGCAGCCCAGGCAAGCACAAGGCTGCTGCCCACAGCTGCAGAGGAGACAGAAGCCACCCGGCCTCTGGGACCACCAGGAGACATCCAATGTTCCCTTCTGGTGCACAAGCAGGCAGTTGCTTCTCATCTCATCAAAAGCAGGGCATCTAATTAATGAAGTAAGAATTTCTCTATCCCTAGGTATGTATAGAGTTAATGCAGTCAATATAGATTGTGAGAAAAGCTAAGACAGAAAAATGAGTACAAAAATATTAAATTATTAAAAAATCCTATGCTTCTAATGGTATGCAATACAGCTTATATATTCAAGAAAAGAAAAATCCTACAGGGAAGGGTTTTTAGAACTGCCCTCTTTCCTTATGAAAAGGAGTATATGGCTTTATTTAACCAGGTCAGACAACTTTAACAAACATCTCATCACACCTATTCCCTTTCTAACTATGTTTTAGTATTTTATTATTTGCATCAAGCATGAAGAATTTTGAACCTGGAAAAGTGGCCTTCTGCTTTAATATCACATTCCCTCGAGGGTATACCATTGTTTAAAATTCAATTCCTATACATATACTTTTTCAAAAAGCACCCTCACAATCTGACAGGTAAAAGCTCCAGAAAACAATTTTTC
The DNA here is from genome assembly GCA_017589585.1 of Phylloscopus whistleri. Taxonomy (NCBI): domain Eukaryota; kingdom Metazoa; phylum Chordata; class Aves; order Passeriformes; family Phylloscopidae; genus Phylloscopus; species Phylloscopus whistleri. The sequence continues at coordinate 664,708 of JADMLD010000231.1, forward strand.
AGTGACAATATTCCCAAAAGGAATCCAGCTTCAACTCAAATTTGAATAATGTGAGCAGGAAGGAGCTGGAAATGTACATTAATGAATAATTGTTCAATTCATGTGACAGGGATCATCTTCCACTGGAAATGACAGTTGCACTGAAATGATAAAACTGCAAAGCAGACCGTAAACTTGAACCTAAAAAGCCTTCAATCCATTTTCCTACCCAGCATCCTTCACTAACACATCAATATGATCTATCTGTTCTGTCCTTTTGATTCAAATCCTTTGAACAAGTAGACACAAACCATGAAAAGTGGTCACATTTACAATGATGAGAAAAATCCCAACTCCCACTAAAATCAAGATCAAAATGCCCTGATATTTAAGGGATAGACAAACTGTTTAGCACCAGAGTTGGCTGGAAGACAAGAATTTCTATTTACAAAAATAGTCAAAGGTTTTCTCCCATGTGAGTCAGCTGCTTAGAAGATCATATTCAGTCCTGCTGCTCTATATTCAGTCTTGCTGCTCTAGTCAGCTTGGGGTTCTTGTCACTTGTCTTGATCAAATAAATGCATTTTGAAGGGAAGCTCCACTCCAGAACTGCCAATATTTGATTGGTGAGGGCAGTCAGCAGTAGGGAAGGGAATCAAGTTTCTGCCCTGAACCATGTAGAGAAATTACTGAGGTTTTTTTCTACCAGCTCAACGTGTCTGAATTTAAGAACCCAGGCTTGAGACAGCTTCAGGCTCTTTGGACTTGGTGCTCCTTTAAAATATTTCTTCTGGCCATTGAACAAGCATTTTTAAAAGCTAATACATAGAGAAGGAAAGTACTCAGAAGAAAGTTTTGTCTTTGGCATCAAAGCGAATAAATTCTAGTACTGCCAGAGTAATAGCTCTCCAAAGTATTGAGTCTGAGGATCATCATGCTAGGGACAATGAAATAGCTTAACCCAACTTGTCCATTTAGGTCAACTCCTGCAGATTTACTAAAGCATAAATGGTCATGAGCCTCCAGAGCTCTCACTAACACCTCTCTCCTCTATTTTGGCCTCTCACTGTGGAACAAATAACTGTGTTTTCCTTCTAGCCACTCTAAACAGGCAACCCTAGAGTGCAGACATATGAGCACAGAGAGTATGATAACATCCAATAGTCATATGAAAAGGAAGACATATAGGAAGCAAAATTCTTAAAAGGCATATTCTGAAAAAGGAATAATATTGTGAGTTTACAGAGTTCTGGCAAACATACAGCAGGAAATTAGAATCAAATGACTTGAAGGTACCACATTTCCACCCATCTTGTCAATCCATCTGAAAGCTGATCCTGACACATCACAAGGGCATCTCATCTGTTAGTCAATCAGCACCAGAGCATCCCTGCTGCCAAATTCATGCCAAGCCTCCAAAAGTGAGAGCAGACCAAAAAAATCACATGCCCAAGTAATATAACAAGTTAGAGGAAACAAGCTAGTGCCTAAAAACTGCAATATGTCCAAACCCCCAGGTCGAGTGCCTCCATTTTTCTACCCATACTGACCTTCTCAGATGAAAAGCACATCTCTACAAGATTTGATAACCCCCAAAAGAAAGCTGCAAGGTGATTTTGGAGTAAACAGTGTCATTATAAGGCCAGACACTTACAAAATAGGGAGAAGTTGCAAACAGCTATATATGCACACTTACAGATTGCACATGTCTATCCTGGGAGGAGACAGTGGCAGTAGTTGAAGTAGGAGCTTTACTCCATTCTTCCATGCTTCCTCTTTCTCAAATTCACAGAAAAGGTAGGTACATTCATCCGCTGAGAACTGGTAGAAAGCATGGCTGTCTTGAAAATAGAGTTGTCTGTCCACTGTTAGAAAAAACAACATTAGACACCCTTCAAACCTTCACCATGTAAACATTCCTACCACATTCTATACTACACTTGATCTTAATGCTGAGTTGTACCATCACACAGGACAGAAGGATTGAATACTCAGCACGAAAACAATCCTGACCTCTCAGTTTAATTCAGTGCCTCCAAACAAAAAAACCCCAAAACCTCAATTCAGGATTCTGAAATTCAAGCATTAAAACTGATGAGTGTTTAATCAATTTTAGAATCAGTTCAGGTTTAGGGAATAAAAATCTTCCTCTTTTTTGTTAGATTGCTGAGTCTCAGTTTCCATTGGTTTCTAAACTGTTTTCACTAATGGTCAGGCACTAGTAAACAAAGTTCAGTAATGGGGATGCAGACCATCATTATACCAGCTGCTCCTCAAATTCAGGGCTACTGCATTTGTAGACTAGACATGGATAAGAAGATGTATCAGTTGTCTTCCCTGAAAAAATGGGATGTAATGGGGAAAAAAGGACAGAGTCTAAAGCCAAAAGCACAAGCTCGTACAACAAGTAATTGAGCCCTTGCTGAGGCTGCATGACCAGACACGCTGTCAGTTTAGTTGAAGAAAACCTTAAGGTACACTGTCAGTGTACATATGCAGAAATCTTCCACAACTCTTCACCTTTTCACAAGAGGTTAAGTGTCTAGCACAGAGCCCAGGGTGGGGTATGACCTGAGCTGAGCTACCTAAGCAGTCCCAGCCTCAAAGTAAAATCCATCAGGTATCCAGAGGCTGGTTACCAGTGTAATTATCACAAACCCCATTATCTGGACCAAATCTCTCAGTTTGGTGGGGGACTTGGGGACAGCAGGGTAGAACCTGGGCTCGCCACCATCTCAAGGAGCTGGATCCTCTCTTAACCCATTGCAATTAAAAATTATGGAAAACAGAGAGGAAAAGAAAATCATTAATAGCTACAGAAGTCATCTGGTAAAACAGTGTATCTGCAGTGACCAAAGAGTTGCTGTCTTGTGAGAAACCTAAAATAGCTTGCAGGGAAAAAAAAAAAAAAAAAAAGGCTGGAAAAGACATGCACTCTGTCTGCGAGCTGATAATAGGCAATTACAGTTGCAAAAGCAAAAGGAATGAAATTGCCAAAAATAAGGGATTGTTCTTTGGTATTTATGAAATGAAAGGTCACAGAAGTGAGCCTCCCAAAAAGATAGCAGAATAAAGAACTGGCAAGAAAATTGGATCAATCTGTGCTTTTTTTTCTTTCCCTCCTCCGATCAAAACCATGACTCTTGTCCTGCGCAGGAGAAAGGGATAGCCTTCCTCACACTGGAAGGACTGGCAGGACTGACCTGACAATATAATGCCCATATCCAGGAGGAGCTGCCACACTCCAACTGCTGTGGATCGGCACTTGACAAAAGGGCACTGCTCCAAAAGCCAGTCTACGAGTTCTGATCCAACACAACTTCTCCTGAAAATAAGCAAAACATCACTTCTTAAACTACAGTAATGTTAAAACATTCTTTTATAATAAGGAGCTATTTTTAAAGCTATCAAAAGTCAGCCTTTTGTTCAGCAGAGAAAACTCTTTGTCTCAATTCCTAATTTCTGTATACCTATTCATTTCAAGGGAAGAAATTACATTGGCAAGCCTCAGGGGATACCTCTAGCTACAATGAGGGAACTTACATTAGCTGAGCAAGTTCCCTTACACACCTGATTTATGTAGCATACTTTGCAAAATGTAGCATTTTTATCAATTTGTGCATACAGTTCATCCAAAGATGCATAAGAGAGAAATAAAGTTCATCTTTTAGCCTCAGGATTTTATTTTCTTTCTGAGAATAGGCATAACCAGTACAGCTAAACAATATGTCTAAGACCTTTAAGTGCTGCTCTGGGATGTACTTAATCTTTCATATTATTGGTAAATGTATATATTTAAATAATAATAAAAAAGTAGTGGATTTTTCTTAAACACAGGTGTGAATGACTGGTGCTACCATAGAGGGCTGCACATTTTGATGTAATTGAAAACAGAAGAAAGCATTTATGCTACAATGCAACATAAATGGAAAATCACTTCATTACAGAAAAATTCCATAAATTACATGCAGAAATCACTGTGTCACTAAATCTTGAAATCCAATTAAGCTCTTTTATAACTCCAAACCAGGGCTGAAATTAATATCCTTTCTTTTCAACCAAACAGCTGACAAACACTATTGTATATGAAAATCACAAGCAATTGAATTAATGGATATACACTGCTGCTTTCTGACAATTGGCATTGTAATGTAAGAAAAGATATTAAGGTACATGAGACTTTAAAGAATTTTTTTAAGAAAATATTTTCAAGTCTTAGTGACATATGCAGAATCACTCAGAATTTACTCTCTTGTCAGATCAGGGCATAGATAAAGGCAAATAAAACTCCTAAAGTTGACTAAAATAAATTATTTTGATTTACCTGCAAATGCCAGTAAGGTACACCCTGTCTTTAATCAGGTCAGAAGCTTGTAGAGTAAAAATATTCCTGAGAGCTCTCCCAGCACAAGAAGAACTTTCTCCATAAATCTGAATGAAAAGAGAAATTGAAAACTATGACAAACAGGGATTTATTCCTGCTGTAGTAAATTGCCTTGCCACTGTCCACTCCCACCCTTTGAGCAATGCCTTCTTCACAGGTAAATGACAAGCAAGCACTCAAAGTCCCACAGGAAATGCACCCCAGCTTCTGCCAGTTGTATCGTGGGTTGCAGGTGCCCCACAAGCTGGGCTGATTTTAGATTTGCTACCCTAGAAAAGGAGAGGTTTTACTATCCATCAGCTTTGCCTTTGAACAACAGACAAGTTAAAAGAAAACACATTATTCTAGCAAAGCAGAGACATACAAACCACTGCAAAATCACACAGATACAGTTTAAAATAAATATAATTTCCTATGTATTTGAGCAAAATAATTTATTTCAAGCCTAATTAATACACACTGAAAGACTATGAAATAGTCTTTTCTTTTTGTTCAGAACCTCTGGAGGTTTCCTATGATAGCTGTATATCAGTTCATCCATGCATTGCCAGGAGGATATGATCTTTCAGAATGGACAAACCTTTGATTTCCCCACACCTGATTTCTACCCTACACCTCAAGGCTGCAGATGTGTCTGTCAAAACAAAACCCAACTCAGTCTTCCAAAAACCCTTGTTCCACCCAGACTCTGTGCACAACTCCTTACTGAAGAATTCACCTTGGGGTTCTGTTGTGATGTTTCCTCACTGTCCCAGCAAAACACACCAAGTGACACAAAGAACTGATTTGATGCTGTTTGGTTTCATCTTTTTGTTTGCTTCCTCTGTTTAGGGACTTTTTGAGGCATATGGAATAGGCCTAAGACAGCAAAGTCTTGTCACATGCAAACCAGAGTTCTCAAATATTGTAAAAGTAAGCTAAACAGTGGAAACCATTTAAGTGACTGGGAAGCAAATGCACACTGGAATTAACAGCAATTCAGTTTGCAAACTCAGTAATAGAAGGATGTGATTTGTAACACACACACACAATGATAACTTCTTAACTGGATTTAACTGCAGGTCACATCCACAAGTGTCTTCAAAGCTACAATTAAGGGGTTGAACTGAAGCAGAAACATTCCTCGCATTCTGTTTGATGAAACAGAATTAAAAAGAAGCTTCACAAGTACCTTATTTGAAGGCGTTTCCAAATAGGGATTTGAAATTCTTCTGGACAGGGTCTGTAAGAAAATTTGGTAGACTGTTAGTTTTGTTATGGTTTTTGCATGGGAAAAAAAAAAAAAGTCTAGTCCTTTAGCTATCGAAATCTACATTAAAAGAATTTATCAAATCATCTGAATAGTCTTAACATATGTCTCCAAATAATAATTGTTTCACATCAGGAAAAAGGTTTGGTAAACTCGGTTCTGTGGTTTTTTATTACATTTATTCTTGATCTGGGAAAGAAGATGAACAATGAGATGGTAAAGCCTATAGATACACAATTATTGGGTCAGGAAAGATCAAAAATGACAGTGAAGAATCTCAAGATAACCTAAAAAATTCTGGGTGAAAAGACAATATCATGATGAGCTCGACATTGAAATCAGCAAGTACTAGAGGGAGAAAATGTAATTACACATACTTTTAAAGCAAACTTTATCAATTCAGTAGAGACACCTCAGGGTCACAAAACCCTTCTCAAGGAAGACCACTCTTCTAAATGAAATTCTTAACTGTAGTTAAAAGAAATTAGGATAAATGGTGAATAAAATGGTGACCAGTAGGGAGGTAACTAATGTAGATCAGTGTTATCTCTGCCGTGCCACATGTTGCACTGGCAAAAACGTCTCAAAAATGAATGCTTCAGTGTTAGAGGGGATTCAGGCCGTAATAGTAGCAAGAATAACAAAGGATTTGGATAAATTTTAACATGAGAAAAAACAGAAAAGGCTGTGACTATTTACCTTACAAAGGAGAGATTACAAGAGACATAATGCAATTATACAACATGGCACAAAGAAAAGACAGATTTTCTGTGCTCTGCTTTACATTACATAAGAATAATTGATAACTCAATGAAATTAGCAAGGATTCATATTTGAGGAGACAGGAAGGAAAAATCACAAATAAGTCTTCACAGCAGGGAAATGCAAATGCCAAAATCTTACCACTGATCAATAAAGACTGAGATTTTAAAATTATAAAATTCACAGTGAACCAGAACTCTGAAAGGCAGAGACAGAATAAACATCTCCATAAGAATCAGGTTACCCCACTCTTACTCACCATGATCCTCCCATATCTTGTCACTATTAAAAGACAAGATATTGGCTATACTGATGCTTACTTGCATCTTCTATCTTACTACAAGCCACACAAGACACACATAAACACTGCCTAAAATAAGCCTGGAAGTGTAAAAGAAGACATTGTGGACGTGCACTGGCACTACAACAGGAAGATCATGTGGTGCTCCCTCACATTATCATTCCAACTTGTAAGCAGCATGATTAATTCCTTGCTTTGAGAAGGATCCAATTCTCACTTGGTATATTGCAATCATAAAAAACCACCATCCTTCACACCCTGTAGGAATTACAGAATCCATATTTCAGTCACACCACCTGCTTTTTCCCCCCTGTATTCTTGTTCCCGTGTTTTTAGAAAGGGAAGGGACGAGGAACCACAGAAGCATCTATTGCTGTTTACCCTTCCACACTCATCACAAGCCTTAGTATAGTTTCATGCATTACAGTAGCTCCATATGGAAATACTGCAACATATAAGCCTAATTTCCCTCTCCCATGCCCAACAAAGATGATGTAACAGTGCAACACTGCCTCGGATCCCACTTACCCTTCCTAACTGGCATGTCATTAACACCTCGGTTCTGCAGCAGCCCTACATACCATCACTTCTCTTGGTTTCTGTCCAAGTCTTTCATTCCACAAGCCTCACTCACTGCAGCAGCACAGTTAAAGCTTATACATTGATTTCCCTGCTCCTTTCCCAGGCTGGCACTGACAGAGGACAGGGAGTGTCACCCAGGGAGAATCCTGGTACTGCAGTGTGCACTCACATGACAGCATAAGATGAAACTCAGCAAAAAGGACAAATTTGGTTGCCTTCTACGAAAGGGTTACAGTGGTAATGGAAAAGAGAGACTGACATCATCTACCTGGACTTGTGAAAACATTTCATACTATCCCATGCATATCCTTGTCACTAAAATGGAGAGACATGGATTTGATGGATGGACTACTCGGTGGCTAAGGAAATGGACACACTCAAAGAGTTGTGGTCAGTGGTTTGATGGCTGTGTGGAGACCAGTGATGAGTGGTGTCCCTCTGGAACCATATTATTTAACATCCACATGTTAACATGAGAGCGTGGACAGTGGGATTGAGTGCACCCTCAGCAAGTCTGGGGATGACAAGTACAGTGGCATGACTGATACTCTAGAGGGAATGGATTCCATCCAGAGAGACCTGGACAGGCTTGAGAGCTGGTCCTGTGCAGTCCTCGTATACTTCAACAAGGCCAAGTGTTAGGTCTTGTTCCTGGGTAATCCCAAACACAGACACAGGCTGAGTGATGAGTGGATTGGAGCCAGCCCTGTGGAGGAGGACTTGGGGGTGTTGGTGGATGAAAAACTGGACATGATCCGACTATATCCTGGGCTGCATCAAAAGAAGGAGGACCAGCAGGTTGAGGGCGCTGATTCTGCACCTCTACTGCACTTTTGTGAGACCCCCACCTGGAGTACCACATCCTTTCGTCAGCTACCCAGCATAATAAAGATGGGGATCTGTTGGAGGAAGTCTAGAGGATGGCTACTAAACTGATCATGAGAATGGAGCACCTCTCCCATGGAGAAAGGCTGAGAGAGTTGGGGTTGTTCAGCTTGGTGAAAAGAAGGCTCCAGGGAGATCTTCCAGTATCTAAAGGGAGCCAACAGGATGGACATAGATGGACTTTTTATGGGAGCATAGTGAAAGGACAGCAGGTAACCATTTTAAACTGAAACAGGGTAGATTTAGATTAAATACTAGAAAGAAATTCCAAGGAGCGTGCAAAAAGTGTCTGATGCTGAAAACCAGTAGAGAAAAAAACCCCCAAACTTCTAGTTAATCCTTCAGACCTCCAAGTGCTAGCTCTGGTGAATGGAAGAGAAGAGGAATTCACGGCTCTGAAATGGGACAAGGGAGGACAGGACAACGGCTTTTCAGTGGTAGCCTGAACCCATACCAATGTGGAGCAAATATGAAACACTGGAGAGACCATGAGAGTACATTTAGCCTGCCATGCAGGAACCCAGCCACCCAAAATTTCTAAAAGCATAAGAAAATAGAAACTGGATAGGAGAAAATAAAACAAAACAGGAAGTGGCTTTCTGGAATAGAAAAAATGATCTTTCATGTTGATGCTAGTGCAGCCTGTGTAATGTTGAAACACTCATTGCAGTTAGGCTGAAATTGATACAGAAATTTGGGATTTTTATGTCCTAGCTACCGTGATAAATGCCATTTTGGGGGTGGTTTTTTTGTTTTGGTTTGGTTTTAACTTGCCTCAATAAATATTAGGTACTGAGCACACCTCTGTTCAGCAGACTCTGCTTTGGCTGTTGGGGACAAACTGGGCAGTTGCCTACAGGAGAAGAAGAGGTAGTGGATAAGTGGTCCAGCATACCTTCAAAGACCCCAGCTTCTGGGTGGCTCTGCTGGGGAAGCACCACTCCTCCCTGAAGATATATCTGGTAAATATAGGCTGCTCCCCCAAATTATTTTGACACACACCCCGATTGAAAATACATTTGCAAATCACTCTAAGAATGAGCCAAAATGTGCTTTTAAAGCAAATTAATTAGTCATCAAGCAAACAGCTCATCTCTCATGAAAACTACCTTGGAACAGTTATTGATGCCCATGCCAAGTGCTGCTTTCTAGCTACTGTCACCCTGGCATCCCCATGTACCTCTTCACCAGCTTGAGCAGCAGCTTTGCCAAACCCCATCTCAGGGAGAGGACAGGGCTATGGCAGCACGTGTGGCCCTGGGACAGAAGACCATATGTGCAGGAGATCCAGAGCACTGGGTGTCCTCTGGAAGAGCTGTCCCATCACAGGAGTAGGTGTGCATAGGCAGCTTCATCTTCCCTGCTGGGGATGCAGGAAGAAAGAGGCAGGGAAAGGTCCTGTGAGCTCGACGATCCAGAGTCTGAACTACGAACACGACACAGGCATGGCACCATCCTAGCTTGGGGACACAGCCTGCATGTGACAGGAGAGGACAGCTGGGACAGGAGGCCCAGAGAAGGTTTTGGAATAGGACTGCTAGTATCAAATCTGAATACACCACAGAAAATTTAGTCTGAAATTGGGAAACATTATCAAGGAATTTAATGTGGTATTTTAAATCACCAAGATAACAAGGAGTAGAGTAATAATGTGAAAAGAATGAGAGGATTAAAATAAGCTGGCTAGCAAGTAATTGAAACAACCAGAAAGAAATATTTATATACAATCTATATGATCAGCTTATAGAACTATAAGCCAAAGGATTAAATATGCCAGATTTTTAGAAGCAGAGGCTAATTTAATGACTAATACTACTGTGAAAAGTCCATAGCTAAGTTTAAATTAGTATTGCTTCAACTGTACAGTTATTTTTAAAACAATCTGAGAATTTCTGACATTATTTAAAGTTAAGCATGCAAAGATATCAATGATAATATTTTAATATATCGGCACAAACTGGTTTTTTAGAAGCTTGGAAAGAAATTCCCCCACAAATACTACACAACGAAGTACACTAATGGCTCCATTGGAAAGAACAAGCTGTGTCTTACTGTAAGATGTTGACTTAGTTCCTTCCTTGGGAGGAACTGGGTCCACTACAGCAATTCCCTGTTGTATTTACTACAACCTGGTCAAAGTTCTGTTCAAGGGCTAATCATACCATAGAGATTCAAAAAAGATTTAGTCATATCTTTTGGAGATACATTTGAATTTTCTCCTCATTTTTAGACCTGAGATTTTGCTTTGGCCGCACCTCAGCTTGAGAGAATGACTTTCCTACAAGTTGCTTGTGCTTCGCCTCCTGCCCAAGCTGTTCCAACAACTGCTGATATTTCTGCCATTGCCAGCACTGCAGTCACAGTAGCATCAGCAATGCTCCATACATCTGCTAGCAATTTAATCACCAGCATGCCCAGAAAGAAACAAAGCAAGAGTGCTTCGAGCTCCAGTTCAAGTGCTTTCCTCAGCTGGGATTTAGTGCTGTGGTAGCAGCCAGCAACCTGTCTACACTAGAAGTCATAATGTAACACCTCAAAAGAGGCTATAGAAATTGTAGAAAAATAATAATTTCAAATATGGAACAGAAATGTTTTGCCTTTCTTCTAAGAGCTTCTGATATTCATGTGCAGTTAGCGAGAAAAAAAAAGATGAAAAGGGGAAGGAAGAATTTCTTTTTTAGTCAAGATTATTCCTTTTACTGAATCTTCTAGAGCAGGATTTATTTTAAAACTAACAGAAATGAGGAAAGGCAGAATCATGTCCTTTCTTCCCCAGTAAATTGTTCAAGCTTCTGCTCCAGATTTTTCAAATATCTATGTTTTTAACTGGTTGTGTTTCCAAAATATGAGCATAGTATTCTATGCTTAGGAATTCACAACGTGCAATCAAACTTTACCTGTTTTCAGTTTACAACACACTCATCAATATTTGTCTGTGTGATCAGAGCTTAATTTGCAAACATGCCCATGATCAACTCCACACTGCTGAGCAGTTCTAGAAACATTTTTTGTTATGTACAAATACAACAAAACAATTGTTCACAGTTTCAGGGCACTGTCACTATGTGCCTAAAGAATTTAGTATAACAGTCGTGCATTTCAAACTGGATTACTCAATATACTTAAAATTAAGCAAAGTCTTCAGTGTTGTTATTTCGCAAATATAAATAGCCTGAACAAAAAATCATCTCATTTTGAAATGCACATGGTGTAGCACAGACTCCTTGGTAATGAGATAATTTCTATTCCCTGACAGGGGGATTTCTGCAACTACTCAACACCTGAATCCTAAATTGGCTAATGTGACCACAAAGGAAATTATATATTCAGACACATATCCAACAAGAATTTAAGCATCCAAACCTAAAATATACTTTCACAAGTACTCATGCTGGAAACTTCTCATATTCCAGCCATGGGAGTGTATGGACAAGGATCACAAATAAAGCTGAATACAAATTCACTCTCAAAAACAATCATCTGCTTGTACTTTTCTCTCCAATGATCATTCAGCTCTAAGAATCCAGTGGCTCAGGAAAAAATTTAAAAATCCACCAGAGGTATTTACTTAATTTCCCTCAGGCTTCTCTCCCACTCCACACACAAATCAAGAAGTAATTATTTGTGTCTGAACCAGATTTTGTTCTCTCATTATGAACCATGACAATGATAATGCCATAGGAGTGACAGAAACCACAGTAACTGTTACAACTGATAGAAACCTATGGGGTTTTTTTAATCAAAAAGATTTGCTGGAGTTGCTAAAAGCAAGCAGCTACAATAATTAGAGAGTTCACTCTAGCCCTGATCTGAACACAAATCCTGAAACAAAGCTGGGCTGTACCTGCCTGGCACACCCTCCTCAACCTGCAACACAAGAAGGCAGTAATTTCTGCAGGAGAAAATGCTCATTTATTCCCAGGGCTTACTTGTGTCAGGCAAGGAGTGGGGGAAGGGAGCAAAAAAATTACTGAACAATATGACTTATCACTTTGCCACCTTTGAATTTTTTGCATTTGACACCACTTGCTACTGTCTAAATGATAGTTGTTTTAAGCAGAAGGAAGACATGGGTGTTGTGTTTAGCAGATGAAACGTTACCGTTGTTTGAAGGTGGCTGGATATAAGGGAGTGTTGTCATGAATCCCAATCCGTTTCCATGTGGCAACAGATTTTTTCTTGTTGCTAAGGCACAGCAAGCAGAGTTGGTTGGGAAGCTAGCTGACTTTCAGTGGATAGCATTCATATGAAACTGTAGAATATGCCTGACTTTCTGCCAATAATATTCGTAACAAACAACCTTCCCCCACTGCTCCACTTGAAACCCACTGGCAGAATTCATGGGTAATAAAGAACAACCAATGTGACAGTTCTCTGCATTAATATTTATTTAAGATTAAATACAAAACCCTTTATAAGGATCTTTTTTTTAATAAAGATCTTCTCCCAACCACCTTAAACTTCATATACTTAGGTGTAGCATAAAAAGGTCAAAAAGATGTAAAAAGAAAAATCTGTATTCAGCAGAGCTTGCAATTTAGGGTTCCCAGATGAGCCTGGAGAGCTCTCTGGAGAAACCCAAATGGGTCATTAATGAAAGAAAATCAAAGAGGTATTGTCATCTGTTTTTTGTATGAAAACTTACAAAATCAGTTATTTCATGAAGGGGAAACCTGCAACTCATGGTTCATTCTCACTTCCTCCAAAACAGAAAGGGAAGTGAGAAGAAAATGGATGCTCTTTTGTAAAGGCAACCAGTGCTCTCTATATTTAAAGACTTATTTCTGAGTCAGTGACGGAAAAGCTATGCATTTAGAAGAATTTCTTTATTTTCCAGTACCTAGCAAACTAAATATGGTTGAATGGGTTTCTGCTTCAAACAAAACTAATTTTTACTTAATCTGGCATAAACCATCCACTTTCAAAGTCTCTGGAGCCTAGCAAGGAGTGTAATTTAGTGTCCAAGAGCAAAACTTATTTTCAACGCCCTTTTCTATGCCTAAAAGAAGTTAAGAATAGAAAAGAATATCATAGAAGACAATATGGCAGGGGTGGCTGGTTTCTCTCCTCCCTCTTCTTCAGTCCTACCATGGCGAAAAGCCCAGGATAAATCCAGCTTCAGGAAGGCACCAACACAGGCTCCTCCATCTGTGTCCTGAGCCTCAAATAAAGCTGCAGCACCCTGACACCCACCTGGATTCAGAGAAAGGGAAGAGTGGTGAGCCAGCAGAAGGGGGTGCCTTGGTTAGGAACTTTATGTTACTAAAGAAAGGAGGCAGCCTTTACTCTACAACCCTCCTGCTAATGATGAGTTCCATGATCAGATTCAGTACCCTGAAATGAGGCTGCTGACAAGCAGGTCATGTTCTCTCTACGCCTCCTGCTTCAGCTTCCCAGGCCCACCACTCTTCTCCTTTGTGCTTCCAAGCATGTCCATGAAGCCACGTCCTGAACCAAGCCGAAGGCCCAATGGCTTTGAATGGGCTCATTAGATAGAGATTCATTTCAGCAGGGATGGTTTCCCTCAGTGGGGTCACTGGGGAGCCACACAAACACGATCCCCAGCAAGGAGAGCAGCGGGGGCACAGGCGAAGGCTGTGGGATGTGGAGGGAGGCAGGGAGGGACAGCTGTGCTCAGAGGAAGCACTTGTTTATGCTAAACTAAAACTATCCAAGGAATGATGGCATAAAACACATCTAATAAATCCTTTTTATGTTGACAGAGCAGAGACACTGCTCTGTCAACATACAAAGGAAGTTAACTATGCTCACAAAAAATGACAATACAAAATTCAAGGGTGTCAGCAGTGGGGAACTTCACTTCCAACTCCATGTTCACATAAATGCACCAGCTGAAGCAAAAGCCAATTCCCATGTCATCTACAACTGCAGACTGCACGGGCATAATTTGTAATACAGAAAGTGTTTAAATAAGATTTCTCTTTCTTATAAAAAGAGAATGGACATTTTCAACTCATATGCTGATACAGTGTTTGCAATGAGATTTCACTAAATATGAAAAGAATCAAAATTTTACTGCTTTTTATCACATTTTATATAACATTAAAATATGCAGAGTACACTTAATTGTCTATTCATGTTCCTTCATTAACTAAACTTTATTGCAGCATTTGTGCTCTAGTTTGCCAGTTTGGCCATACATTTCCTAAAGCTACCTTATAAAATTCCCACTGCATTTCACTCTTCCCGGTGTCAGCAACATTTCACAGGAAAGCAGTATCATCCCTTTCTTCCAGTACAAAACAGGCACTTTAGAGACTGTTACCATAAACATTTAGCAATATTGCTGGACTTAGATTTTTTTTAAAACTTAGTAACTAAAAAAAACAGTAGATGGTCTTTGTCATCTACCCTTGTATCCCTGACCACCAACACCTGGTCTGGTTTTGATCTGGAGGGTAGCACAAAAGAGAAGACGGGTAGGGGGGGTTAGGTTTAGTGATTGCTAAAATTTTTTGTAACAGCTAATATTTCTAATGATGCAAGTTATAGCTTGATAGTACACTATTTGGACCTTTCAAAAGAATGGGCACTGTATATTTCACACTGCACTTAAAAAAATGATCCCAGTGACAGGTTACTGTTTATTTTCAGATAAATCTAAATGAAGACACCAACAAAACAGTTAAAAGAGAGATGAGAAGTAGGAAAACACAGATTGTTTGCATACTTAAAAGCTTTTCAAAGTACCTCTGCTGACATGTTTCTTGTGTTGCCAGCAAAATACCTTCTCAAGACACATTTCCAAATGGGAAAGAAAAAAAAAAAAAAGAAAAAAAAAGAAAGAAAGCAGAATGGCACATCTACTTAGCAAAGGCATTCTGAAAGCCAGGAAGCCTGACATACAAGCATGCATTAGTAAAAAGAAATTTATGAGGAAATTGTGTGTCAAACACAAGAATAAATGCTCAGGTTGTAAAATCTTCTTCCTGGAGTTTCTGTAACTTCACCAGACAGTGTCCTGCACAATTTCTCTGGCTTTGAATTTTGTCCTGCACAGAGCAGGGGTTGGATCAAACAATCTCCTGGAGTTCCCAGATAATTCAGTAGTTGTCTCCTGCTCTATCACTCAAATTTAATTCTGCTAGTCCAACTGGCTGTATCAGGCATGAGAGAAAAAGTCTGTGGAGCTTCAGGGCAATCAGAAGTACATTTCTAGGTGTATTCTGTGTTTAAAAAGGGGCTCCTAAAATCACATATTTTTATGTTAGCCTTACACCAAAACTTTTCGCTGTGCCAGGTCTCAACTGCTGACGTACCCCAGCTGTCGACATTACTGCAGATAATACTGGTGCCAGAACCTGACCTTCAGCAAGCCACGTTTTTCAGAGATTAAACATAATAAAAATTTTAAAGCAGACAATCAATTAAGTGATTCATCTCACCTGTCACTACCAAGCACCCACCATGTAGGTGTAAATTCAAACGTTCCATCTCTGGTGTCAGGTAAAACCAGTGTGGTTGGGTACATGATTTTTGCCAGCACAGGCTCAGGAGCCTTCTGATGAACTTCCTCCATAACCCAGCTGCAAGAATGCTCACCTCCACCACAAGAATTCTAGCAAACAGCAGAAGGGCAAAAATATCCAAGATTGCTGCAGCTATTTCAGTAAACACAGATGCAGGAACAAAACCCCAAATATTAGCAAATATTCAGCAAATCAGCTGTGAACGATGACGACAAATGACTAAAAATGTCAACACAGAATGCATATATTATAGAATAAGAAAATCCATTAAAATCTTAATTCATTCAGAAGCAATTTGTAATTAAAGAAACAGTTTTATAGTTTTCAATAGCTAAAGTATCTTCAATGTTTCAAGTACAAAAAGACAAAGTTAAAATTCTGAGCTCTGATTATGATTTATGAAAATACCTCAGTAAATTGCATTAATCTGCTACTTGAAAAATGCCTGTCTTTCTGGCAACTTTAATTTTCTTTTAACAGGCTGCACACAGATTGTCCATGATTGGGTTTATAAGTGCACAAAGGTATGTTTTTAATGTCCCTATAATTTAACGTCCCTGCTCCCAGAGAGCCCTGCTTTTACCACTGCCTGCACAGAAGGTAGGTCATCCAGTAATTTCCCAAACCTTTTTCCTACTAGGAGAGCACGGTGACTCCTTTCTGGTACAAGACATTCAAACTATTTCCTCTTTGTTTCTGAGAAACTGATTTTCTGATTTCGCCCAAGTGGCCCACTGGGAAAAGCACCAGACTGTTCAGTGTACCTCAGTTTTATTCCTGAACATGGTGTGGTTGCAACCTTCAGCAAGACATTTCCCTTCACATGCAATGGGAATGACCATGAGCACGCTCTGAAAGCACTTTGAGACCCACTGGTGAAAATCTGCTATCAGCTAAGGGCTAGAAGCATACCAACTCTGCTCCATGTACCCAGGGCAGCCCCACTCTAAGCTCAAATACCTATAGAACATTTAAAATGCAACAAATCTAGAGCAAAACTGACAACTTCTACTTTTCTTGCTTCTGAGGTTTTCCAAGTGCAGGAGCAGCCTTGAGGGTGGGTGAACAAGCTCTGCTTAAAGAATTTTGCATTACAGCCTTAACAGTTTGAGGATCTGTAGTGCTGTGGTTTGTGTTGGCAGCGCTCCGTTACGTGACCCCTTGGGAACAATAATAATTTCACTGACAGTAGCTCTTGGCACAAGCCAGTGCCAACCTACCATGAAGCGGAGAGTGGGAGTTCTTAACCACTTCCAGAAGAACAGCTGTAATTCACTTTTTTGTAGGAAAAACTATTAAAGCTTAACTACTCTAGTTTCGTGAAGCGGTCAAGGCCTCACTGCACAGAGAGCTAAAATGCACTCAATACGCAAAGAAAGAATAAAGCTTTCCCTTAGATCACACATGCAATTTTTTGGCAAACTAGATCAGGAACTCCTCAACTGCTCTTGGCAAAGCCTCAGAAATACTTGGAACCAGCAGCACCTTCAAACCATCTGCAGAGTGAGATCGTATAACTCTGATCACCTTGCAAACCTTTAGTCTGGCCATTAAAGCAGGAACAAATGAAAACTCAAGAGCAAACCACTCCAAAGGGAGGTTTATCACCTCTGAGATGGGGAAGGACCTGAGATCAAAAATACCTGAATTTTTCAATGCAGCAGAAACCTCTGCATGCCTATCATTCAATCCCAACTGCTTGGCACATGGAGCAGTGGGGAAAGCAGTGTGCAATAACCGTTGGATATGGAATATGATTAGAACATGAAGAGTCTAGAATACACGAGCAACCACTAAAGCTGCTTAGGTAAATTTAGCTTTCACCAGACTGAGAGGTTACAGAATCAGAAAATATATATGCAAGACACAGATGAGTTTTGTGTATTTCTTTTTGCCTCAGTAAAACTGCTCAAGTGTCAAGTAGCTAAGAGATGGAAATTTTACTTAGTATGATAAAATCAAAACCAACTAATACAAATGACATATCTTGTCCAAATTAATCTCATAAGAAAGTAAAAGACGTGCTCAGTACAGGTCACAGATGCACCTCACAAGGTCACAGATGCAGTTCAGGCATCTTTAGACAGGAACCTCCTTTGTGAAAATAGGTTAAAGAAAAGAGTACAGCCTTTCAAGGGAGGCAAGACTTCCACCCTAATGAGGCAGATTTCCTTAATTATATTCTTCATCCCTAAATTTAATTACCTGCCTTTCTTCTGGTATATATCTTTATTTTCATTCTTTATTCATATAAACAACTGTTTGCACACATTTGATATTACTAGCACATGGATATGTCGCATCAGGTTTATGCTGTATTATTTTGAATTTGCATGCTGCAGATTTACTCACTCTAAATTTAATTAAGTCTACAAGTCTTCTTCATAATGCTGTAGGAAGTTTGATCCCTAAGTGGAAGGGTTTTCTTTATCTCTTGAAATTTTCCAGCTGGTACCAGGGAATTTTCTCTTTTTGACCTGCAGTTTTGAAAGGTAGGGTCCAACAATAGACTTTTGAAAATATCATTAATAGAAACTGTCCTATTAGGGCTGTCTGCATTTATTATTTATTTTCAAGACAGCATGGCCCTTCAGAAGTGATCTCTCCTCAGGCTTAGACTAGGTTCAGATGTACAGTCAAAGTCAGTTTAAGCAAAAAGCCACAAAATTTGACAATATACTAATGCAAAATTAACATCCTCTGAGATGATAACCCCACTCAAATTCACAGAAAAAGAGTATATTAAATTGTGTTTCACTAAACCTTTTGTAGAGAAATTACCTATGAAGAAACTATTTTAGGCAGCCTAACTAAACAAACAAACAAACCTTGCTTCAATTTGTCCCACATCAGTCTCTTGTCCCCCGTGATGTCAATAATTTCCCTCCAGCAAAACTAGACCTGGCATTTAAAGCAGAAAGTTCCTATCCCTTTGTTCCATTTTTAATGCATTACAAAGCCTTTAAATGACTTTTAAGGCACATTTGTCCCTGCAAAAGAAAAATAGAAAAAACCCTCACAATTTCAGAGTCAAAGGATTAGAAGATTTTTCTACTTTCTACGTCTGATTATCTGAATTAATTAACCTTTAATTATATCTGCAACTATTATCTAGTTTTCCATCCCAACAGAAGTCCCACCATATGATATCTATATCCTAGTCAATCTTATTCTCATACTCAAAGGCATATGCAAAAGAAAAAAAAAACAGCTAGAGTCTAAATTAGCATGAAAAACATGTGTGCAGTGAAAAAAGTCCACAGTGTCAGAGCAGAACAGGGATCTGAGATGAATTGTATTTTACGAAACTGAACACACATGTTTGTGTAAGATGTGTCTCTTGACAAAGAGGTTGAACTCTCTAAGATTTCAAAAGATCTCTGTACATCAGGTGCTGAAAGGAAAATTACTCCTCCAGAGGAAATGTTGTTTTAAACCAGAAGTCTTTTGGCTTGAAAGTTGTTGATGACTTTTTCAAGGCTGTTTCAAAATATACACGAGGTAGTATCCACAGCCTGCACCTGCAGAATCTGAGATAACCACCCAGGAGAGCACCTCATCCCTCACTGGGGACAGCAGCAGTAGCACTGTAACTATTTTTAAAGAAATACTCATTAGAACACGTAAGGGAGAAGCAGAGGGACACAATGTGAACAGAAGCTTGCTTATCAGTTGTGTGAACAGGGCACACAAAAGAAAAGCAGAATAGCCCCTGCATTACTCACAGCCAAAGTACAGCTGAGTGTATCCTGAACAGAGCAACCTCAAAGAGCCACCAGAACAGTCTGCTGATGCCATAGTACAATCAGAGGAAAGGACTCACACATCACTGCCTTTCTACAGGGTCATGTTTCCACCACCTGAGGACAGCCAGGTCTGGCAGCCAGCACTAGGAACAGCGCACTTGGAGGAGCTTCTGATTACCAGACCAAGGAGCAGCTCACGCATTTCGTGTGCTACTTGAAGCTGCACCCTTCCTGCCTTACCACACACACCAGTGTCCAGGAGTCTTCAGGGTCCTCCTTTATGTATCCATGGAAAAAAAACAACACAGAACTGAGCCACCTTCTTCTGCTTCACCATGTTAAATCTCTATCCTAAGATCCTTGAAGGAGTGCTTTGTCCCATGAGAATAAAAGGAGGTAAAGACTGACCATATTTTTTCAGGCCTAGGGGCAAAGAGAATTAACTCTCTTATTCTTCAATATTCTGCATCACAGCCAAATCTTGCAACATTGATCACTTCAATATGCTGCTACCCTCCTTCCACTTACCCGCTGTATCCTAGTTACCAGCCTACTCAGTTTTAAAAGTCACTAATAAATATAATTTTAAGTCAGCAAATGTTTTCTGACCTACACAAAGCAGGAGGTGGGAGAGATGGGGAACTGCTGTATTGAAAAGTTGTTTCAAGCAATATGCACTGCAAAATTATAATTTAGATTGAAATCAGAGAAGAAAAATTATCCAAAAGATTAATATATGGCATTATTTCCCCCACAGTGACTGATCTGTCAGAAAGTAGCAGAGATGCTCTATCTGTGTTTCCATGAACACTAACAAAAAGCAAGATGTCAGTGACATCCTAAGAGACTGCTGGGACACTCAGTTTACTCTGATCAATTCACCAAAGCAGCCTGAGCAAAGAAGGTAATTTCTGTTCAGATTCTTCCAGCCTCTTCACCATGACAATCTCCAGAGTTCATCCAGCTCGATCACTTATTCTGCAGCAAGGACATGTGACCCATGTTAAACTCTGGCCCTAGAGCAGACCAATGGCAAATCACCACTTACTGTAAGAGACCTTCATTTTGAGATACTCTGTCTCCAAAAAACAGTTGATGCTCACCCCCATCACCTTGCTCACTGCTCCATCCTTTCCCACACTGTTTTTTCAGAGGTGACTTCACACCATCCTTATCTCAATGGAACAACCACCACAAACCCCAAGGGCTTCATCCATTTTATCCAAACCAGCCTAAGCCTATGGGTTAACTACCTATTTGGTAGCTTCTTCAGCACCAGAAACAATTGTACTGAAATTAAAAGGATCTTACAAAAGTCTTTGGTACGTAGATACATACACAGATACTTCTTCAAAATGCAAAGCTTTCTAAAAAAAATCAACAGAAACTTTTCACCTCTATCTAATCTATTTTGTGCTTTTTCTTTACGCAATGCCATAATGTCTATTTTGGAAACTGGACACACCAGCAGAAGTTAACTAGGACATTATTCCTGGTCAGTAAACCCTTGCCTTGGAATTCACCTCCCTGCTCCCTCCATCAGGATATGATCAAAAGATCAGATGGGTTCATGAAAACAAAGTAATGGGAATGGGAACACTCTGGGGTTTGGAAGATTACATGGGAGGTTTGTTTGCATGTTTTTAGCATGCCTCATGCTTATTGACATTTTTAACCTCTTCACTTGTGCCAAGAGATAACAATGACTAACTTAGGAGGGAAGAAGTCATGGTATAAAGAAACAAGCATACACATACTGAAACTGGAGTTGGCTCAGGCTGAAAAGAAGATGACTCACAGACCCTCAGCATTTAGCTTTGTTTCCAAAAGTCAGATAACACCAAGAACTGCTAAAGCAAGGGATACAGATGCAGTCTGTTTTCCTGCTTAACTCAAATTTAAAAAAAAATTAAATCGGGTTTCCAGTTTCAAAACTTTTACAAAATTTACCATTAACTTTTCAGTGACCAGGGACAGTTTTTAACAAGAAATTATTGTCTCTGGATAGTTTCCTTGGAATTATTTTTATTTACAGAAGGGACAAATATGATGTTTTCTTATTGACTCCCACCATCCTGCCATAAATTTTTTGTAACATTTTGCTATTAATAAAAAACTGAAGTAGGTACTTTTCTACAGCCAAAATAAATGGATTCTCAAAGAGCCTAGGTTTGTATTGTTTTTTATCAGACTACAACTCTGATTTAATAGCAGTGTTGCTCTGTTAGCTACACTTTTCTGCTTAAATGCAACAGACCACTCACTACAAGGACATTTTGTGTCTGTTTTTAATGAAGTGCTTTACAAGAATAGAGAAAAAATGCCTGTAATGCGACATTCTTCAAAAGTCTTGTTGGTTTACCTGTTATGTTTGTTCTTAATAGCAGTTTTGTCATAAAGTTGCCTAAGCAGAAAAATAAAAATAAATTATTTTTAAAAGAACAAAAAACAACAGTTTTCCTCACCGCTCTTTCTTCTTTGATGTACCGGAGCAGTAGCTACTTCTTAACAACTTATTCTCCACTCCATCACTAGAGCTTTTAAAGAAAATACTGATAGGAGCAAAGTCAAGAGATAGTCTTGCAAGAGAGTTCTGCTCAGAGATTATTTGACAAAGTTGTTGGTTACTAGCCTGTGGAAAGCCTTCCAAACACTTGTCCACCCACCAAACAGGAGCTTCACTGGTCATGAATATTCTTACATTGCTTAGAAGAACAGCAAAGCCTTTGACAGAGCATGTTGTAACAAACTCAAGACTGACGTGCCATCATCTGCTTTCTCGTATGTTCAGAGACCACCTACACAGCAACACTCTACAGCTGTACCTCCAACCAGCAACAAGGACACTATGGACTCACCCTAACGTAGAAAACTCCTCAAAGGAAAATAAAGCAGTCTTTCATGTGTAGACAAAACGTTGTAGCTGATCAAAAACACAGAAGTAAGGAAGGACAAGAACAGATTAAATGGACTGTTTTCATTATGAAAAGGAAAATACAAAGATGCCCCAACATTGTATCCTAGGCTGGATGCTGTTTCATTAAACATATTTATCATGTCAGCATCAAGCTAAACAAATTTAGCTCATACAAAGTTGGTTAGTCACAATCAGAAGCCTATAAACAGCTTCAAGTGGATCTAGTCAAGGTAGGCATTTAAGCAATGCTAAATTATGTTTACCCACATCAAAAGCAAGGAAAAATATGCTGACAATTTATATGGCTTTAAATTAACAATATCAGCTGAAAGAAAGCAACCTGAATGGCTGGGAAGACATTTTGTGTGAAGAAGTAATCAGTGACCCCAGGAGCTCTGAAGAGATAGCAGATTGTTAGGATGAAAATCCTACATGATGGGGAGAGGGAGGAAATTACATGATTTATATAAGACAGTGGTGCAGTCTCATCTAGAATATTACATTCAGTACATCACTAGTTCAAAGGGACACTGCAGAACCAGATAGAGTTCAAAACAAGGTAACAAAAATAATTACAGAATGGAAGGAGCCATCTAGAGAGACTGGAATTGCTTGTTTGAAAATCAGCTGTAAAAAAGAATAAAAAGTAAAACGTACAGAAGTTGGACATTCCCTGCCTCATAGGAACAGAGGAAGGGTCACTGAAATTAAAGGTAGGTGTAATGGTTTCAGGTTATTCAAAACTGATCAAAACTAAATGCTTTCTTTAACAACAGAATAAAACAAAACTTCATTTTCCTTCCCTTGTAAAGTTACTGTCACCAAACCCCACAGAGAAGCTTCGTAAATTTGTGTTCCAAGATGAGTCTGAAAACAAAACACTATCCAGATTCATTAAAAGACTAGATTTGTTGACGAACAACATTAAAAGCTGTAACTAAAGTGGTTAATGTTAACAAGCCCCCAGCATCACAGTATAAACTACCTGACTATTTGGAACTAGGAAAAAAACCCAAAACAAACAGTGTGATAGAGGTACACAATACAACATTTGCCCACACACTCTCTTGAAATCATAAGAAACATTGTATTTATGGCTAAAACCATTACCCATTAGATTAACCTTAGAACTTAGGGATACAGGACTAGATGAGCCATCATCTTGACCCACTACAATATGTTATTATCTGCTCTAGGTTCTTCTGAAAGAATTGCTTTGGGTTTTTTTAAATAAAACCTCTACCAGTACAGTCTAAGTATTGTTTGCCACACTGAATTACAAATGATCAATTTATAAATGGAACTCTTTAAGCAGGCCTTCAGGTAAATTCTCAGTTTATGCATGCACTGTATGAACTGAGGACAAATATCTGAATGGAAAAAAAAACAAAGAGACATCACTCCTGCTACTCAGCTTGGAGACTCACCAATACTAATGCATGTCCTGGCAACCTAAGAGACCTATTGATTTGCAACCATTCATTCAAGTGCAGTGAAAGCCATAATTAGATAAATAGCTTTGGTAAAACTAATCTGAAACTCATTTGTTTTGTTTAATGAGATAAAACAAGAAATTAAATATCTGCTCAATATTCCTCTTTGTATCCTTCAGCACAATAGTAAAAATATAAATAAAGAGGTATTAATTTGACTACCATTATTACTTTTTGCATTTTATGTATTTTGTTGCAGCAATTGCTGTCAAAGGCATTTACAAAGACACTATTTATGAATTACTGTGCTGCAACAGGCTGAGCATTTTTATCAATCTCTTTTACACATGTGGAATAAAGAGAACAGGTCTTTTAATCATTTACAGAAACTCTTTGAGCTGACAGAGAATAACTTTAAGATGGTATGCATGGTCTAAGTTTTTTCAAGTATCAAAATTCCAACTTAAACATGATTGTGCCATTCTTTGTGACTGGAAATTAAACTGTTTAAGTTTTCAAAAGAGTTTGTAACAGTTAAATCTAACAGGATTATTAATTTTTGTTTCTTAAATATTTTTTTCCCAACAAAATGCAAGGAAGGCTACTTTAGAGTATTCCCACACAAAGATCAGTGCTAGCACTGACAGATGTTACAGTTTATGCTGCTCAAGCCAAAACACACCTAAGCTTGGGATAGTTTGTGCCCTCCTCTTTCTTCTTTGGCAGGTAACTATCAGATTTTGCTTCTTTTCCTTTAGGGCTTGGATCTCCCATGGCCTTCCTTAACAAACACCACACAACTCAGTCTGTCCTCCAACACAGATTCAGCATCAGACCCACAGCCCACACTCCCAGATTTATTTTTATTGCCAAGAGGCTTCAGGCACTGCAGAAATGACAAACCACAACAAAGCACTATATTGTGTATGAGCTGGGATCCAGAGCAGATCTAAGTGATACTTTTGTCTCATTCCTTCAGCCACCCAATCAACAACAGCTCCCCAACTTTCAAAGCTAACCATGTGTGTGCACTGTTTTTCTCCCCTTCTTTCCATATTTTAAAAAAGCAATTGATGTGTCACTGCACTGCATTCACCTATGGGAGGAAATGGAGCATCTGCTCAGCAGTGTGCAGTAGCAGTCTATTGCAGCAAATGACTACCACATCCATCTGAAATTACAAAGTGTTTTAGGTCCACTGGGTCCAGCTCTCTAAGCAATAACTTGGCCAGAAAACCACAATTAAACGCTTATCATCTTAAAAAATGTATAAACAAACCCCAAACACCTGCTCTCTCTCTCTCCCCCAAGCCACATCATAAATTCTTGATGTTCACAAGTGGTCTGTACCTCAGTTTTCTGCTGTGGTTTTTCTGTGGGATTTGAGGTTTGGGATCCTTTTTTTTCAGTTTCAGTTTTTAACCCAAAATGCAGTACTTCCTCCTTCTCCTTGATATTGACCTACAAACTGGACACCATCCACTTCATCATGAAGGGCATGGTTTGACATACGTTTCTTCCACCAGTGGTATCATTTCAAGCAGCCACTGCTCCTTGCTTGGTGCCACTCATCCCACAGTCAGAGTCCTGATACTGACACAATGCAGAGAGGCTCAGAAGAGGCAGCTGCAGGAGAAGCTACCACAATGAAACACACACACACACAGATAAAACACACCCCATAATTAAACAGAAGACTGCTGGAGAGGCTCTCAACTATTTCTTTCCTTATTGCTCTAACTTGTGTAACCCATTAATGTCTCAGTTACATAAAGGCTTGAGTATGAGGTTTCAGGAAGCAGGGAAAGAAAGGCAGTCTCCTCAACAACAAGGAAAAGAAAGTTGCATTCCTTAATCAGCATTTCGAAAAAGGAAACTAGAAATCATCTGGCATTTTAAGATTTAATGGGTTAATTCAGTTCTAAAACTGAAGGCAGAAGATCCTTACTGATGCTATGAATACACATCTACTGCTATTTATAGAGATTGAAGGGTTTTTTTCTCCTTCAATCAGCAGAATACTTTCTTTTTGCACTATAAAAAAGTGTACTGACTTTTAATCAGTTAGACCACTGTGTCTCTCTGCAGGAAGATATCTTTCAAAAAAGGAATTAATCAGAGAAAATTGTATACCACAGGATTTAAATTATTCAATTAATAATTGACCCTAACTTAATATAATGTCTGTAAGAAGACCATTTTACAAGGTCAGACTAAACCAAGCCAAATAATAAGTTAACTGAGATAAAAGACATAGTGACAATTATGAATAGCTACGACATTTTATACATAGAATTTGCAAATACTCACATCCTGCTTCCACGGCTTTTAACTTTAGAGTCCAAATGACTTCTTTTTTATCCTTAAACTCATGCCATAAACACAGTTGTAATGAAAAATGTTTAAATAAAACGTCATGGATTGTAGAAATATCAGGTTTATACCCCAGATACTAAAAAGCAAACTAAAATATCCCACTGAAATGGATCCACTCACATGAACCCTACAGGATCAGCAAACCAGCCTGATTTGGGGGAAAAGGGGGTTTAGGAGTTGGTGCACAGGAGCTGAGCAGTGGATGACCCAGCCAAGCCAGCCCTGAAAGGCTACAGAAGAACAGGGCACCCTCACCCAGCCCAGAGGTGCAAGGTGTCCCATTTGATTTCCAGCCCTACAGCACCCTGCTGAGCCCAAACCAACCTTAAAGCTCTTTTTCTAAGCATTAATATGGACCTTAATCAGGAGATGGCTCACATCCCAAGGAGATGACTGGAGTGACCAGACCTGCAGCATCTGGCTGCCTGGTGATCAGGCACAGAAAGGCAGCCAGGCCCATCAGAGGGGTGCTTTAGCAGAGCCAGACCAAAAGTCTGCAACCAGAACCATCACTTCACCCACTGGCTGCTACACCCAGCACCTGCCTGGGGTGAGCAGAAACCATGGCTGGGAGGAAGCACTTCATCCGGAACTGAATAACCAAATTATACAGTATAAAGTTACATAGCATAAGTTACACAGTATAAGTATAAAGAACAAGGACCTTCCTTTCCTACACGTGAAATACTACTTTAATTGTTATATAATTAGCACAAATCTGTTTTATTACAACGGTTTCTGTGAGTTGGGTTGAAAAATCGGCATATTCTGCCTTTTTTTTTTCTTTTCCCCTTTTGAAAAGCTATCACTGTCTATTTTCAGCATTTTCATCACCATAAAAATGCACAGCTTGTTTTGCAATTTCCTCACGGTGCAAATGGAATTCAAATCACTGGGGACATACAAGTAACAACAGCTGAATACAAATCTTAACAGAGTTTGTCATAATTGTACAGTATAGTGTGTTTCATTCATCCTGGCAGCTGGGAAATCTAATGTGAATTAACCAATAATACAGGTTTGTAACCAAGCAAATTAAAGTATACAATTCCACTAAGTGAATTTTGTTTATTTTCCTGTAACTATGTAACTAAAGGGACAACCAGCTCACATTTAAATCAAGAATTTCAACAGGATGTAACACTGGCAGAAGTTTTGCAAAAAAGCTAATTCTACTTCCAGTGGAGTTGACCTTATTTCCTACACAGACTTCCATGATAGGTTTCCAAGCCATACACAGCAGTACCACATTTGAAGACCTGCAAGCTACATCCCTTAGCATGGGGAGCAAAACCAGAAGTGAAACCAGTGAGATCCTTGTCCAACCAGACAAAAAACGTGCAAGGCTGATCCATCTTGCTTCTGCAGTCCTTAACTGAAGGCTTTATTTCCAACACAAGACAACAGGCACTTAAAGACTGAGCACAGGCAAAATGAGCTCAAGGTATTTTCAGCTGGAGCTCAATTTGCAGCACAGGAAAGGGGTTACAGTCAAGCCTGGTTTATAGTGGGCAGGTCAAAGAGAGGCTGATCAGGATGTGCTCTGGACCAAAGCAGAGAGGAAGCAGAACCTCTCCCATAGTTTAAAGCAAGCTGCTGCATTTTTGATGTGTCAAGAAATCTGTGTCAATTTTATGCAGCTTCCATGAACACAAGCCACAGGATGGCACCTATTCCCCATGCGCTGGCAGTGGCACCAGATAGTGCTGCATCTGGACCTTCCCAGGAATGCTAGAAAGCAGCTGACATGTCAGTCCAGGAACTGCCAGCCTCACTCCCAGCACCAGTGTAAGACCACAGGCAGTGGGCATCACCCTGTCAATCAGGCTAATCCCCAACCTCAGGGAGA
This sequence comes from Phylloscopus whistleri, assembly GCA_017589585.1. Classification (NCBI taxonomy): domain Eukaryota; kingdom Metazoa; phylum Chordata; class Aves; order Passeriformes; family Phylloscopidae; genus Phylloscopus; species Phylloscopus whistleri. Next base: position 692,661 of record JADMLD010000231.1, read on the forward strand.
AAAATAGCTTTGCATTCTGAAAAACTTACTTAGGCTACTTCCTAGGGCAGAAGTGTGGGTTTACGTTCCATTTCATTCAACTGTAGTTAATCACATCCAGGCATAATTCCTCAGATGTCATAACACATGGGCTAATTAAGAAGTATTCTCAATTTAGTAATTCACTGAAGACTAACTGTGAAACAAAATTATTATGCAAATAAACACAGGAGACACTGAAATTCCCCACCAAATGCCACGGTCACTGTTGTTAAAGCTATTTTATCGGTTGCTCAACGTTTCATGTGTCACCAATCACAGAGCTGACAAGTTTAAGGATACTATACATGATATGTGAAAGATAATTATCTTAATCAAATACATTTAGCAGGAATACATAATAATCCTGATTACAATAGGAAAAATTCAAGACTACTTACCAAAACTATTTTTAGTCACATAATAGCTGCTAAAGTGATGAGGGTATTAAGTTACTGAGTAGAGCCTCTGTGGCAGACTTGAAAGCAAAATGTCACCAATATCAATCAGTCAACTTTGATAATACTTCTGACAATAAAACTTCCAACCCACTGAGCCAATCCAGCACTTTTGTGTGCTGATTTCAGCCAGTACAGCATCTACACAAAACATCACTGCATCTTTTTAATGCAGAAGAAATGTCAAAATTAAAGTCTCTATAGTATAAACATAGGTACCAGAGAAACTATAACGATTTTTTTTTCTTCTTTTCTCAATAGCAAAACTGGTAAAAAGAGCATAAAAGTGCTAATGAAATGTGTTGATGGCACAAAATTGGAGGTATTGTCAAAACCCATGTAAACAGAATGGTGTACTGGAAGATTAGGAGTCTTCAAGAAGTGTAATACTAGAAAGGGGTGTAATTCAGCAGCATGAAATACAAGGACACTCAGGCACCATGAAGATGAGAAGCTGCCAACACGGATATGGACTGCAATAAATGTCAGTCATTTCCAAGAGGATTATCTGGGTACGAAGCAGATCTGTATGCTCGGCTCAATCAGAACCCAAACATCAACCACCACCATGATGCAGCCACGGAAGGAAGAACTGTAAATTCTGAGTGTTTCCAGCAGCCAATTTCTAATGTCCTGCCAAAACCTCATCAACAACACTATAGTCCCCCCAGCTGCCAAAGGAATTGATTAGAGAATAGCCACTTGAATGACATAAGCAACTGAAAACTCCCAACAGGAGATGAAGAAGTCTAGCAGAATGTAGGTTGAGAGGATCTGATACTTCATTTAATTAAAACAGATTGCATACAGTTTGATTTTTTTTCCTCTGCCAAAGAGAAGTTGTCTCCAACAGCATGACAACTGCTAGTGCCAGAATACAAGATAGATATCCCTAATGCACTCCAACATGCCAGCTATTTTCAGCTCAGGAACCTTCTGTGCCTGATGAGGATTTTAAGTATCCTCAATTCATTTCTCATGTATGAACTTTCCAGACTCACCCTGAACTCACGCAGACTTTCAGCAGCTGTACCACAACTTCTGTAGTTTGTTTTCAACCTGTAACCCTACAGTCAGTTTACATCCTGACAAACATACAGCAAAGTAGCTGCTCAAAACAAAGCTGAGGTGAAGACAGTCTGAGAACACCTGCCTGGCCAAAGACCTCTGGGAACCTCACAGAAGTAACTACAGGGTCTCAGAAGAGAAAATAGTCATGGTATCTCTTCAACTTTGATCAAGCCAAAAGGCACATCCCACAATGAAGACTTCTACAGACCAGCAGGATCTTTCACAATATCAGAGTAATGGGGTTTGACACCATGACATCCAAAAGGTTTTCCAGATCCATTACTGTGACAAAGAGCAGCATTCATGCTCATGTATAACAGTATTTATCTGTGTATAGATATGAACCTAGAAAATGGAAGAGGTGATTTAAAAGGTGAGTTCCTGTGTGCGTGCAAGACAATTCCTCCTCCGAGCACTTCCTTGCTGTCTCAGGAGCAGTATTAGCTCCAAAAAGAATGAAACTGAGAGTGGTGAAAAGGAATTTTGGCATGATGGATCTCACTGCCGGTGCTTCCAGAGGCACGGGACTGTATTTCATCACTAGTCACAAGAAAAAAGGGAAGAGAAGAAGATATCTTTAACAGGCAGCAGGAAGAGCAGCAAAGACAGTTCATAGGCAAAGTATTCATGCCTACTACACATACACACAACACGTAACTCTGGGAGGCAAGCTGAACAGAAGGGTCTTTCCAGAGATTTTGAGAGAGGACATGGCAGAGGGGAACAGTGCCACAGGGCACAATGGCCCACAACAACAGATCCTTCCTCTGCCTCTGAACAAGTTCTGACTCACCTACAACAGCAAAAGGTTGAGTCATTTTCTGCTATTTTATCCAGCAGGGGATGATGAGTGAAACCTACACCTTGCAGCTCACTGTGCAAATGCAATCTAATCATCCATGCCATCTTGGATAACTGTGCTACACCTGCCCTAAGCACAAATTTAAGACAAAGCACCATCAAGGACAAGGCCATCATATAGTTCAAAGTTCAAGAGCTTTAAAAGAAACATTGGGCTGCCTAGACAAGGAACTGGATGTTTGTTTTATCTAAATGACTGGGAAGAAGTGCAGTGTATTCACATTTACTGTTCACAGCACAGAAACATCCAAGTAAGACAGTTACTGCAGCTTTTTCTACAAGGTGCTTTTCCATCTCCAAGTCCTTCACATGTATTAGTACTGGACATATCCCAACACAGAAAGCAAAAAATACCTATTTGCTCTCCAGTTTTGAGGGTTGCTGAACTGAGAGGGAAATCTAATTTTGTTACACTGTATTTTCAATTATCCCCATCTCTGGTCAAGATTTTCAGATAGTCTAGTGTGAAGGGCCAAGGACTGAGATGTCCAAACAGATTGAAAAAATTTATTTCACCCCATACTGACTTTCAAAATATAATCAATTCTTTCAATGTATATTACCCTCTACTACACAATGCTTTCCTTTCCCTGAAGCCCAGGAAGTATTTGAACAGCATGAAGTGAAGTACATCCTTAAAACAATTATAATACCCTTAACACTTCCATTATATTTTATTATCCACAGTCCCCAGGCATGCACACATGTAGATTATCTGTGCTTTATAGATGTGGAAGTGAACTGCACTGCAGGCAATCCCTGAGCAAGTCAGCATCAGAAGCAGAACCCCTGTTCAGGGGTCATAATATTTTTCTAGGAAATTAAACAAGCCAGGATTTCAGCTGGTCAGCATTTACTTGAAAACAGCTCACCTAAGTGAGCAGCATTCATGATGAAACCAGCTGGACAAATAAGACTCTCAGCTTGGTGTTTGAACAAGCAAAAAGGCACAAAGAAAAAGTCACTGGAGAGGAAGAGCAGACTAAGTTTTTTTCGTAAGCAAACAAAACCCTCTGAAAATTAACTTTGGATTAACTAGAAATATTTTGTTGAGGTGGGGAAAAAAAAGGAATCTTTGTTTCATATGTTAGTGTTACTCCTTTCTCCAACCTTATTTTAAGACTTTTAAAATTTTAGGGTCATGTTTAAAAGGGAAGGTATAAAAAATGCTGCAATTTATTGTTCTGACATATCCCTTTCAACTCCCAAATACTGTCATTTTCAGGGTTTAAGTTATTCTTCATATTAAATAGAAGTTTGTGAAAAGTGTCATGCCCCCAAAAATCCATTTCAGTGGGGAAAGGCACACGCACAGAGCAGACAGGAGCCAACACAGGGTACTACTAACAAAAACAAAGTGCTCCCTGGATGATCACACACGTAGGGAGACACTCCACGCACATCAGGCACCCGCCTTGTCTCCAAAGGGAACAAGTGAATTAACAACCCTGCTGGACTCTTTGTATGACCTGCTCCTTGGAACACCCCACTAGGGACTCATGCTGCTGAGTAATTCCATCTGCAGGATAGTCCCTGCAAACCCAGAGATGGCAGAGCACAGCATTCCCATTCTCCACATGGGACCACGACACTGGTCCTGCTGTAGCTCTACAGCATCTCCACGCAGCATCTCCCACTGCTCCAAGGTCATAGAATCATAGAATAGATTGGTTTGGAAGGGACCTTAAAGACAATCTAGTTCCAACCCCCTTGCCATGCACAGAGACACCTTCTGCTAGACCAGGTTCCTCAAAGCCCTATCCAACCCGCCCTTGAACATTTCCAGGGATGGGGCATCCACAGTTTTTCTGTGCAATCTCTTGCAGTGCCTCACCACCCTCACAGTAAAGAATTTCTTCCTAGCAGAAGATCCACTGGGTTGACTCCAGACTGCCTTACAGACTCACCATCCTCCCTCCAGTCTTCCGACCAAGACAGATGGTTCAAGAAAAACTTTACAAGACGACCCACAAGGAATCGGGAGGTGAAGCCATAGGTGACACCACCACTAAATCTGTCACACTGTGTTTGCTGGTCCCTAACACAGAACATCAGCAAAGGCAGGCAGACGCTCAGCTGGAACTCTGTGAAACAAGAGAGGACCAAGGGTTCATCAAGCTCAAGTGAGGAGCTGCAGGACCCAGCAGCTACCCAGGCTTCTCACCGGGGTGTTAACTCACCCACAGCAAATATTTACAGAGTAACTGTTATACCACTCACTTGTCAAATGCTTTCAGTAGTGGTGAGGAATAACCAGGAGAGTAAATCTGAGGCTGCTCTGCATGGTGTCTCCCTGAAGTGTCACGAATTTGTTTTGTTAAAACAGTATTTCAGACCTGCCTGCGAACTAAAGCTGTTACCAGCAGCAGTTCTGCACTGCTTCTCTCCTCTTCACTGCACACTTACTCCATTTCTTTGGTAGTGTGCTTTTAATGAGGAGCAAACCACACTCAACTCAAAAAAGGACTTTCTTCATTGGAAGAAAGATATCTCTTGCAAACATCCTCCTATGGCAAAGGAAGACTTAGCTATTTAACTGAATCCCCTTAGCTCTGTGTTCATATGGACAACTTGAATTGTAATCAGGTGGATTACTATTTCACCAGAACAATAAAAGTCAGTAGGCATCTCCATACAGGTTAGTCTCTATTTTGTGTTGAAGGTGTTGGAGGAAAGAAATTAATCTACAGCTGGAATCTGAATCCACATTACTCAAAAACAGCTATTCTACTGTGAATTTATATCCTACTTTAATCCTAATTATCTTCCTTGCCTATATATCAAAGCATTCACCCAGGAAGTTTGTTTTGAAATTCACACCTTGATATATTTCACAACAACTTCCCCATGCAGAGAATCCGTTTATTTACATGGGCAAAGTACTGCAAAGTTGATGAGGGCACAAACACACACCATGCTGACTTCCCCCCAACTCTCTGCAGGTGTTTATCAGTGCACTGAAACAAAACAGCAGCTCGCCTGATTCCCCAGGCAGACAAACCCACGTGGATTAACCCAGCCCTTCATTTCGACTGCTCAGGAGGTGGGTTACAATCCAGTGTTGGCCTGCAAGTAAGGTCTGACCAGACTGACTGCCACTGCTCTGATAGCAATGCCAGCCCCGATATGGCTCCAGCCACGGCTGGGAGAGCTCAGAGCCGTGAGCAGCTGCTCGCCGCTGCAGTTCCCAGCCACGGCAGTGTCACGCTGTACTTCACCTGAGCACTGACTGCCCTGCCAAGACACACCACGGCCAGCCTTTTGAAAAATGGGTGAAATTGCGTGAAATTTAGCTGGGGATCTCGGTGACGCCCACCTGACCCCACAGCCTCACTGTCAGGAGACACGCGAGGTTGAGGGCCAGGCGTGTGCGTCCCAACTTCACTTCATCCCAGCTTCACACGCTCCAGGCAGGCTGGAGTTCGCTGCTGGAACATGCGTGTGCACCGGTGTCGGAGCACAGGTGCGCTGTACCGCCTGCCCACGGAGAGCAGGCACGAGGGGAAAAGGACAGAGGGGAACAGCCACTCGAGGAACCCGAAGATGGGACAGGGACCCGGTAGCTCATGTTATACCAGAGCTGGCAGCGGTGGCCGGAGCCCGGGGCCCCCCGCGGGCACCTCTCCGGGTGGGTGCAGAGGTGCCGCCCGGCCGCTGCCCGGGCATCCTCCCTCCCTCCCTCCCTCATGCCGCCCCTGCCGCCGCCCGGGGCCAGCACCGAGAGCCCGGGGCCTCCCGCGGCCCGGCCGGGGGCGCTGCGGGCGCCGCCCCGCCTGCCCCGGGCACCGCGGCGGGCAGGGCACGGCCCGGCGGGCAGGGCAGGGCAGGGCGGGGGCTCTGCCCCGGGCCGCCGGCGGCTCCCTCGCTCTCTCCTCACTCCCTCACTCACTCACTCACCCGGCCGGCGGCGGCCGCGCTTTTCCTCCGCAGCGTTAGCCCGCTCCGCAGCAGCGCCGGCAGCTCCCGCAGCTTCTGCCGCAGCTGCACCGGCGGCGGCGGCTCCTGGGCTCCGCCGCCGGGGCTCCAGCTTCGGGCCAGCTCCGCGCCCTCACACGGCGACGGCATCTTCACGGAGCCCACGGCCATGCCGCATCCCTGCCGGGCTGCGGCGCGCAGAGCCGCTCGCCCGCCCGGCCCCGGCCCCAGCCCCAGCCGCGCTCCCACCCACAGGCAGGCACAGGGCGGGCGGGCAGGCGCTCCCCGCACGCAGCGCGCAGCACTCGCGCACCTTCCCCCGCACGGCGCGGCCCCAGCGCCGCGGGCAGCCCCGGGCGGCGCAGGAAACCCCGCCGGCCCTGCACCGCTCCCGCCCCGCGCCGCGGCTCCGGCGGTGATAAAGTGCAGGTAATGAGGAGGGTGGAGGAGGCGCGGGCGGGAAAAGGCAGAAAGTCCTGTTAACTCCTTTGCGCTCAGGGACCGCCGCCCGGGCTGTCCCCACCGGCGCTGGCGCCCCGCACCGACCCGCACCCACGGCCAGAACACGTGGGAGAGTGGCCAGCACGCCCAGAGACGGCGGGTCCGAGCCCAGGCGAGAGGGGTTCGGGCTCCTCCAGGGCTTGGGTGCCCTCGGCTTCCTCCTGGAGGCTGTCAGGACGGCACTAGAGGAAGTCCCAAGCAGCCTGGTGTGACCCCCAAGCACTGAGCCTACCTGGGCCGGAGGCTTCCTCGGGTTCCCAGTTGCCCGAGTTACCCTCTGGTCCAGTGATTATTTATGGCTGCAAGGGGTAAGACCTTCTCTGTTCCCTTCCCAGTGTTTTTTTGACTCAAAGAGGTGTTTTATCCTCCAATGCCAACCAGCATTGATACTAGAGAAACCAAGCAGTTCATCCCAGGTAAATTACTTGCTTTCAGTGACTCAGGTAACCCCTGCAAGAGAACTCCCAATGACAGAAACCAATTCCCTTACTATTTGTAAAAGACTTGTCTAGAATTCAGTTCCATGAGTTATGGGGACTTTATTTAGCCCCTGGAGCCTGCCTTTTCTAACTCATGGTACAGAAATTGCTTATCTCTGCCAGACTCTATTCTCTCTTACTTAGACCACAGAACTGATGGTAACATGGGTCTCCCTTACATATATCTCTGCCTCAAAGCTACAAATAAGGCTGACCTGCTCATCCAGGATGAGTTTACCAGTGCCTAAATGTCTGAGTAAATGACATTATAGTCAAGCCAATTTCACAGCCATGATAGAGAGAGTTGTTGCCTTGTCCCAGCCAAGAGGTCCCACTGATTTCAGGAATGACCCTAGTACTCCTCCAGCCCCACAGGGAACTGGCTTAACCATGACACTAACCTTAGGGGGAAAAAAAGTAAAAAAGGAATAGGTTTTTTCATCACTGATGTGCTCCCTAAACCAGCTCCTCTGGGATCACAAGGTCGCCCATAGTAGAGAGATGACAGATGTGCCCAACCTGTGTCAGGGTGCCGAGACAGAGAACAGCCTCTTCCAGCATCAGTGTGACACTGGGATTATCTGTCACCTGAATGCAGCAGCAGCCTGGCCTTTGAGCAGCACTAACCTGACCACAGCTGCTGTGAAAGACTGATCCTGCTGGCAACCCATGGATGAGTTATTCCCTTTGCCACCCTGCCGTGGGATCTGGTAGCCATCAGACTCTATTCAGCTGCTGATCGATCTGATGGAAAAATAACACCTCAAAAAATAATAGATTTTCCATTGGCCAGACAGCTGAATTGATCCACCTGTGACCAAACAGCTGCAGGATTGAGGAAGGCAGAAACCTGGAAGTGAGGTAAGGCAGAACTGCTCCATTCAGTAGCAGTTAAATCAACTTAACTGCATCCTGTGTGCATGGTTTGATGAGCAGCGTGAATCAGGCCAGTCTGGGTACTCTTGGAAGGGACAGGGTTTGCTCCAGCCACATTCTGGCACCACCTCCTTTCTGCTGCTGTTGCCCATTACATTAGCCAGATCTGAAGGGCTAAGTGTAAAAAACTAATCACCTATTTTAGCAGAGTGATACGGCCCATTGCATGGTGCCTATTGCTGACACAAAAGACAGAAAAGAGACAGGACAGTGACAGCCTTTAGACAAAAACTGTGCTGCAGACCTCAAAATGCCAAAGAGATCCGGGAGTCCCAATTGGCAACATCAGCATCAATACTTCTGCAAGGACATGTGTGATTATGACAATCCCAAACACTGTCATGTCCCAAACATTTCTATTATTATACTTGATTTGTGCTTTCCAACTGCCCTGCAATGTAGTTTTGACAGCTGTGTTGCCTGGCAGCCACTTTGTCACAGCTCAGGATGTAATTACAAAGAGAAGTGTATCTACACCCAAAAGAATAATGGATCCTTAGTCTATGAGATTCACAAAAGGACCATGTTCTTTGTCTGAGTCTTTAGGCACTGCTGCAATACAACCCACAGTAAGATAATAAAGTGGGACTTAGTGTGACAGACCAGAGTATAACCAGAAGTCATTTGATTATGTTAAGAAAGGGTAAAATTATGCCAGTGCTCAATTTTTTTTGTTTTTTTAACTAAGCAAGATAAGTATAACATGTAAACAATGTTGAAAGAGAAATAAATATGCCCTGCAGTGTGTTTAAAAATTATCAGCTGCCAGACAGCATAATATGGACTATCAGTTGTCAAGAAAATTGAGTAGATCATAGATAGGCCTCTCTAGTTCTTGTTTGGATCATTGCAGGTTTGGGGACGATTGCAGTAGGAATTGTATAAAATTAAATTTTGTGTTGTTTTTTGAGTTAAGTCACTGAAAGTTTATCATGGTGAATGAGTCTGGGTTTTTTCAGCACAGAAAGGGATGGGAATCAGCAAAACTAGATCTGGTCAGGAGGTATTTGGCAAAACATTTTCATTTAAAAAACCCAGAACAGTGGGTTGCAGCCAAAATGTTGTGTTCAGAGCATCTTGCTTCCAGTGAACTGTCACTGAAGGCACAGCAGGGCTCTGAGGGACTGTGGTCCCTCTTCTCAACAGGTTTGGCCTCCAGGTGACTGGATTTCCTGTCCCTTGTAGACACCAGCAATAACACTAAAGGAAGATCAGATCCACTGACCATGTGCAGACATTGGAGATTTCCAGTTCTCCAGATTAAACACTTATAACTTCATCCAATATAAAGCAAAACAAAGGGACACACTCTATCTGGTGCTTTCTAGCAAAAAATCTAAACTTGACTTTACCTTCCAGAGTGGAGTCTGGAGTAGGCTTTGTTCCCTTACTTGCAAGAGTCTTCATATAAATATAGAAACATCTATGTTTAAATAGATACAGGATGGAGTCTGGAGACCTAAACAACTCTACTGCACTTTGCAGATGTGGAGCCTGGGAGTGTCTGCTTTTTAAATGTGTTTATTTTTCTTTCTTGGTGTAGCACAATCAAAAGAAATGCAGTAAAAACAATGCAAGCTGTTTCATGTCTGTATGTGTTTCACATCAGTTTTTAAGTAGATCATTGTAAAAAGAAAGAATTATCTGGTATCAGACATTTCCTGACAAAGCATAATAAACTCTTCTTTTGGGCTCAAAGTATTAGGAGTTCTTGACTCTGTTGAAATAATTGATGGATGCCACTTTAGTTTTCCCTGCATGAAGTGAAGATAGGCAGTGCAGAAACAGAGTTGCAGAATACTGGTGTGCAAGAGCCATATATCATTAAGAGGCAGCAGTCCTTTTTGAGTATTTGCTCTCCCTGACCCGGTAGGAGGCATTTAAAAGAAAGCAAGTTTTTTTCCAAAACAACACCACTCACTACACAACCAGCCAAACACTACTTCCCCTTCCCCAGGCAGTCCTGCTGGAGTAGGGATGGGGGTGAATGCTTTCCTGCCCTTTCAGAAACTGAATTGATTTTCTTCTTCCCATCTCTTCAAAAAGCAGGCAAGCGGGTTTTTGTTTGTAACACCTCTTTTCCCATTCAGGAGGAGGTGAGCTGTGTACTACCCAGCTCCCATAGGACATCCAGATCAACATCAAAGGAGGTCCCTTTTTGTGGGATGCTCTCCTGAACTGCATCCTACAAATTTTAGTTTGTCAAATGTTACTCTAGGCCCAATGCACATGGATTGCAGACTGCCCATTCATGCTCTGAGATGCTGCCAGCTCTCATGCTCCTGACATGGAGAAGCCTGGCCTGGCAGATTTTTGTTTCTGGCTTTAAACACATGTGCAATGACCCTGTGAAAGAGAAGGGCTGAGGAAGGCTCTGCTCCGTTCTGCCACTTCAGTGCCTCACAGCAGTACTGGGACACATTTCCCAGTCCCAAGAAGGGAAGTGTGTGTGCCCCTCATCACTTCACCCACAGCACAAGTGCAGCAGGTAACCATTCAGCCACTGTGCTGTGAGCTGGAGATAGCACTGCAGAAGTCTGGGCAACTCTCACCTTTTTCCTGCTTTGGAGATTCTTCATTGGTTCACTCAGCTTCAGAACAAAACCAACCTGTCTATCTCTCAGAGCTGCTAGGGGTCTGCTTTCTGGCTGAATAACTTGCTTGAGACTCATGAGTTTTTATCTCCCTTCCACCTGATCAGAGTGGGACCTCAGTTGCATTCTAAATGTTGAATATCACCGATTTCCTATGGATATAAATAGCACAAATTCGTTATCAGATTGAGGGCATGTATGTAGCTAGTGAATACTTAAAAAACATCCTTTATTTTTTTTCTCGAGTATTTTTTTTTGAAAAACAGTTTAGTACTGTGTCATCATAGAGACCAAATATTCAGTGACTTAAGCTCAGAAGTACTGCTTGTAATATTTCCAAAATGTGAAAGATCTGCAAAACGTAATGAATGCTCAGCAGCAGAAAGATACCAAAATGGGAACAGGGGATGAAGAAGCAGGAAAACAGTGCAGGGTGTTACTTGAAAGAAAGCAGAACAGGAGAATAACTACAAAAAAAGAGGGAAGAGGTTAAAGATAAAGGAGATGTATGAGTAGGTGAAGTATTTCATGATTTGTGTGACTCATAGCTGGAAGATCTGAAGCTGCCTCTCTTAATTCAACCCCCAGTTTTTGCTTGACAGCCTGTGAACCTCTTCAAGTTCAGCATCTGACCCTTTCTCCCTGCACCTCACTAAGAGCCGCCTGCCCCTCTGCCCCCAGCACCTCTTCCAGCCTTCAAAACTCTCAGAGCATCTTCAAATGGCTGCTCAGCCTGTGTCCTGCCCGTGAATCATCCATGGAATTGGGACATGGTCCCTGCTACTGGCTCTTCAGCACTCCAAGATAAGAGAGCTCATAGCATCCTGAGCCACTGGGTTTGTTGCTGCTGTGGTTTGAACCCGAATTGTGAGAGGGCAGGTGTGCAGGAGGGTGTCTGAAATCTTAAATGGATCTCTGCGTTTCCTTTAGCAATTTGGCCTTTTTTAAGAATCACTGGGCCATGATGACAAGGGCAAAACTAAAGTAAACACAGCATTGTATTTACATTGTTTGGTGTGTAGCAAACTTTTGCTTTCATACAAACCCAAGGAAGAATGCATTTGTTGTGGTTACTGTGATTTGCCGGAGCTAACGAACCTGATTGAACCCTTCAGTTTGATTTGTCTTTTTAACATATTTGGTAGCAGGGGACCTTGTGACCCCTCAGGGAAATTAAAACTCTTAAAGCTCATCTATCTGGCCTTTTCTGTCAGAACAGTGTTTGCATCGAGCTATTGCTCTTTCTCTTACAGGCCAAAATTAAACTCCAAAGCCAATAAGATCCTCAATGGAGTTTGTTCAGTTTGGTTGGTTGGTTGGTTTTTAACTAAACATAGAAATCTCAAAAAGACAAATCAATATCTTTTAATTAAAAATTTAAAAAGAAAACACTGAAATGAACCCATGGAACAGGGGAGTTTTTCTGACATCTACAACTGAAATTCAAGTTCCTTTACCCCCCAGACACATAGGCATATACATGATTTTTTTTTAATGTGCAATGTGAGGAGCTTTACATACATTTACAGAAGAGATTGTGTAGGAAATTTTAAGAGACAAATTGCAATTAGGTGCTAAATTCTCACAGGCAATGGAAGATTTCCCCTGTGTGATTAATGGTTAATCTGCAAATGTATATGTTCTTCTTTAGCTGTTAAATTCTCTCTTTATGTTTAAATTCATGTTTTCTGTTTTAATTCGTATTTTATGCTTCCTCTCCTTATGTGGGTGAGGATGCTTCATTTTGTAGAAACTGTGCTTAAGATACTGTGTTGCCTCTTTGAACATCTGAGATCTCTCTGCAAGTCTTCAAATACTTAATCTCATCAAGCACATTTGAGAGGCATTGAAATCCAAAAACTATTAAGTCCTTAAAAGTATTCCGAAGCTAGGCAGCCAGTTAAGAGCTGTGGTTAATGCTTCACTGAGGTAAAAAGTGCAGCACTTCATATGAGACCTCAAAGTCCAGACAGGGTCTCAACCTCAAGACACAAATCCATACAAAATCAGGTTTCATTGATCCCCCTGCTCAGAGAGCTAGTGCGAAAATGAGAGAGAGAGAGAGAGAGAGAGAGAGAGGTTTCTGTAGTGTATATATTCCTAGAGTGTCTACTCAGTTTTTGTATGAGGGAGCCACTGTAATGTAATGACTTTCTCATATGATTATATTATCATTTGCAAAAAGAGATATTTGCATGTATGTGTACACAGATATGAGAGGTTGCCTTTTGTTTCAGTTACAGTGTCAGTATCTCTCAGTGCCTCCATGTAAACAGACCTTAGCCCCACATAATCTCTTTGATGAAGGAAAAATACAAAATGCCAAACCTTTTGAGTTTTCAGCATAAACCTGGATCTGTGTTGACAAGCTCTTCCCAGAGATAGTAACATCAGTAAAATATTTTCATTCCAAGTTCCTGAGAGGTTGGAAAAATCAACAAAAGAATAGCATGAGATAGATTGCCAGAAATAATATTACTGTTTTAGACATGAAACCATCTCACAACATCATGTGAGTATTGAAATGCTCTAAAACATTTTCTTTAATTTGATTTGTTTGTATTTTTTCTGGGTTTTGTTTTGTTTTAACTCTGCCTGATTTTTCCCACTAAGTAAGAGGACTGCAGCTGTTGAACAGAAACAGGAAGACAGATGACTGGAAAAGAAAATCATGTTCAATTAGGGATTCAGGAGACAGTCTGCACTGTACAAGGGATGGTGTAGGTTTGCTTAGTGACCAGATAGGTTTCTCTGGTATTGTTAAGAATAACATTAAAGGTAGTGAAGTACAGCCATACCAGCACTAGCAGAGGTAATGAGGCTGTGGATGAATCCAGGTGGCTTTGTCCTTTCTATTTGGGTGGTGGTAAAGGAAGAAAGGCTCACTCCAGCATGTCTGCTGGCATAAGCAAAAGTCCAGGGGGAGATACTGCCTTCCACATCTGCCAGTGCAGGAAGGCAGTGACCATGTGCCTAGGGTATAGTGAATGGATCCACACAAGGGCATTTTCAACTCTGTGTCCAGACCTACAGCTTGATGGGCCCTCAAATCTCACTCCAACAGCTGGGATCTCTGACTATTTGGTTGTCCTGTGGGACATCTGTTCAAAGGGACTGTAGGAAAACATGATGAAAGCAATCTTGTCGTTTAAGGAAGCAGCAGACAGCAAGGGCAGGGAAAGGAGAGGTAGCTGGCCAAAACAGCTCTCCCTGTGCTGAGATATCCAGCACCCCTGGAGAAAAGGAGAAATTGTCTTTGTCTTGCCCATCATAATCTCCCCCCCACTTTCAGTCTCCTCTAAGTGTGTACAAACAGGTCTGGAGACTTCTGAAAGGCAACAGGAGTCAGTCAGGGAGTTAAAGAAATTAGGATAGCAAACCAGTTTGTCCTAAGATGTCAACATAGATCCAGTCGAGACCACCCTTGTAAAATCATGGATGTTGGCTTGTGGAGAGGTGGGGTTTACTGGAACCTCAGCTACAGAGGTGTACTTCTGCATGCAAGCAGTACTAGATCAGAGGTCTGTATTTGTCTGTCTGAAATGTGTTTAGATTACCTGGAGCAGCCAGAACTGTAAAACAAGACTCTCAGAGCCCAGTCTCCCAACAAGCAGCATCAGCAGCCATGTAAAACCTGCAGGAAGAGTCACAGTAAGCACATGGTATTGTACATGCAAAAGACATGAGATGGATCTTTCTTTCCCTCAAGAAAAATCTGTTCCTTCTCACTGAAACCCTGAAAAATGCCTTTTTTTTTTTGCTTGGCCTGCAAGACATTTACAGTATTTTCTGAAAAGTGGATACATTATATTACAGATATAACAGTGTTATATTTGTAACTGTAATGAAATAAAATTATACATTCATATAAAGATAAGCTATTTCTAGCAATATACCAAACCAAATTAATCTAATTAATAAGTTGCTATTGAACATAGTAATTCACAGACAAGCAATTTGTAAACTATCTAATGATGTATTAAGCAAACAACAGCATTTTTCAAAGGAAATTTGAGACATTTTGCCAACTAGAGGACTTGGCTAAACAAATACATTTGTAGCTGGATCTAATTATTGAATGAGGCTTAAAAATGCTGTTATGGCAGCCTGCCTGGACTGTTGTGATTAGACAATAGCAATTCTTCCCTTTTCTTCCAGTGTTTTCATTCATTTACAGCACAGTTTTTTGAAGAACAGAGCTTAGAACCCAGTCCAGCATCCCACATCACAATTAACAGTCAAACCTATAGGATAATAATCAGGACATACATTATTGCCCCAACCTTATATGTGACTGCCTCAACAAAGTCAGATGTTTACTACATACTAGCTAGATATTTATTTCTAAACATTGTCCTCTGCAACAATTCTAAAACAAAACCCTAACAGACACTACAGAGAAAAATATTGAATTACGTATTTGAGTTTGTCTTTCCCAATTCTTGCCAAACTGCATTTGTCTCAGGGAGACAGATCTGTAATTTAATTAAGACCTAGGTAGCTTTCTGGTAATAATAAACAAATGAACTGGTGTGTGTTGACTCAATCTCTAATACTGTTTGGTTCTTCTGACTTGCTAGAAGAGGAAAGAGTAAATACCTGTTGTGAATCCTTCAAAGGTTAAAGTGTCTCACTTTCCACAGATTTTCAACAAGCTAATAAAAGGCACCTGGGATAAGAGGAGTATAGGTGGCTGAAGAAGGCTGATAAAATAGGATGAAACTTGGTGAGTTCCCCTAAAGCTTGTATTAGGCTTGTATTACAAGCCAAGAACATCTTCCTATCAGCTTTCTCTGAAGCTGACAGTCAGTAAGAACTGATTATTAATTTAGTAATTCATGAAAAATTCTTTTTTGGCAAGTGAGAATGCTGTCTGAATGGGAAGTTATTAAAATTAATTGGGTCACGTAAAACCAGACAGTTTGTGAGCTCCACTAACAAAGCTGAGCCAACTTGGGGAATGGCTGAGAACTTGCTCTGTTTTAGAACTTTGAAGCACATTGGGTCTCATTAACAACCAAATAACTGCATTTCAAAATGGAGAAGAGTGTAATGGAATCAGTTCCTCACTCTGATTCTTCACCTTTGGGTTCCAGCCATCTGTAGTCTATCTGCACAAGAACCACTAAACTAGGCCCCCTTTTGTGTCAATAGAGAAAAAGACTTTGGTCACTGTATTTTGAATAAGGCAGGTCTTAAAAATGATGTTTTTAACTCCTCTGACTATAAAGTGAATTAAGGCAAGCAGCTCAAACCTAGGCAGCTGCACTGCAGATACCTACATTTTGCACTGGGTTTTCATTCACATTTCTGTAAAATGGGCAAAAAATAGAACTAAGCCATGAGAGAATATTTACATTATCCTTCATTCAAAGGTAACAAAGCTCTCAGGTAAATGTCTAACATACATGCCCTACATATTCATTGTCTTGGATATCAACTACATGCCTTAATTAAATAAAGAGGGTTTATCTTTGGTTACATCACAAGAAAACTATAAATGGTTTTAAAATTCTCGGTTAGCATCTTCAGGACAGACTCCATGTTTGAAACCTTTGTCCTACCCAAGGTATGGAGAAAACAGTAACTGTAAGGTAAGGCATATCCAAACAGACCATTTGTTGTTTAACCTGTTCTCTGGAGGCTGTGTTGCTACGGATGAATACACAGCACTTAGTCTGAGGACACCATTTAGCCTCACTGTGTCTTCCAGTTAGTAGGCACAACAGAAGAGAGGAGCTGTAAAGGAATGAGGAGTAAAATCACGTTTGCATTCTGCCACAGACTGTAGCATTCACAGAAGAACTCACTGGTATATTGAAGGTAGTGGAATAAATCAGTGTTCACCTAGTTTCAACAACACTGTGGTGAGACTGCCGGAATAAAACTGCCAAATTCTTCCCTTTTTCTTCTTTAGAATTGTCAAAGATAATCTCTGGTCAAGTAGCTAGTCAGGTGCTGCTTGCCAGCCCTGCTATCAAGATTATGAACATCACAACCATCATTTCATTAGGACACCAGCCATAAGTCCAGAGCCTCTGGCCTTGCCACAAAGACGTCAACAACGACCAAGGTCTGCTAAAATGCAAATGTCTTCTTCCCCAGAGGAAAACATGAGGGGCTTATGGGGCATTAGCACTGACAATCAGCACACTGACTACCATATGGCTCTGTCTTCCTACCATTTGCATATGCCTCCCTTGCTTTCTGCCACTGTACAAGTTCCCCTGCCAGAGGCATGAAACCAAAGTACCAAGTGGCAGAAAATAACAGCTGAGGTTGTCCCATACTCCCATAAAACCTTCCTGCCCACATCCCTCCACTGATGCTGCCAAATCTCACCCAAGCCTTCCCATGATTCACAGATGATTTAATCAGTTCTGAACAGATAGATCTTGTGATCAAAAGAGTGTCAGAAATGCCAAGTAGCATAAAAGGGCACCACTGCACCCAGCATTCCATCAATGCTTCCAGTGCCCATTACCTTCAACCTGCACAAAGCTTCATATGCTGAGGAGAGGGCATGAACCAAGAACTTGGCTACAACAGTTACTTTTCCTCCATCAGGGTAAGCTGGTGCCACTTGACAGAAATAGCTGACATGAAACCCATAGAAGAAGGCTCTCTTCAATGACACTGTTTGGCATGCAAAGTGTCCTGGGTGCACAGGTAACAATCTACTATTGACTATGATTATTAACTGTTCTCCATTCTTCCTAAACAATAACCCAGGATTAAGTGTAGCCTTGTATAAATGAAGCTGACTGGGTATTTTCAGATCCAGGATTTGGATGAGAAACCATTTCAGTGGAAGCAAAATCTCCTCTCGTCAGTGGCTACACAGTAAACATCCTTTTTCACACTCCTGGAACTACCTAAAGCATTTGATGCTGTCTCAGAGGCACAGTTCCTTTTCCTGAGATAAAAAGGCTAAGGTCCAGGGTAACAATCTGAATTGGTCTGAGCTTTTTCTCCGGCAAGGCACTCAAAAAATAATGAGAGAAAACTGCAGCTTTATCAGAAACTATCACACAGCTCTTTTTCAGTGTCTACAAGCAATCACTACGTACAGCAGTTGGAAAACCAAGACTTATGTTCCAAGTTGTTACTTGGAAAGTCATTTGTACCACCTTTTCAGACATTGCATAGCATCATCTAGCAGTCATTCCTGGCTGGCTAGGAAACTTGTCTCTGTTAGATTATAATCTGGTTTTAGTAAGTCATGCTTTGATCATCCATCTGACTATAGCATGCAGTGTATATTCACAGGAAAATGCAATTACTGTAAAATGCTGCCAGGCACCTTCTTGGAAAAGCAGGCTCTCACATGCATGCTACATTTTGCTACCAAAAGAAGCCATCCTGGTGTACACAGTTCTTCCCTCAGGAGGAATACACAGGAAAGCACACCATGGACTTGAGTCAGTTTATGCAGCACAGTGCCAGAATGTGCCCTATAAGAATCCCACACAAGTGGGGGAAATGTATGTTTATGAACACTCATGCTCAGCTAAAAGACTGCAAGGGATGACACATTGAAATTATTTTTGAAATTGATTTCAATGCTAAATTATGCTCACAGTTAAAACTTTGCTTTTTAGAAGGATATTTATAACAGGCATTTAAGTCATCTAATTAAAATGTGATTCACAACTTATGAACCTGATAGCCCAACTACCCTGTATGTCCAAAGGGAAAGACCTGGATACTAGTTCGTGGCTCAGGGCACCTAAATAGTTGTGTAGAATCAGACAGTGTAAATATCTATCTTTGCCTTCATTAGTTCAAGATAACCTAAAGCCATGTTCCGGTTCAGGTTGGTCACCTTAACATAATTACTTTTGATATAACAAAGAAGTTAAAGCAGAGCAAAACTGTTGTGAACGCAGTGAGAGTCACACGACTGCCACATGCAGTCAGTAGCACAACTGGAACTTCAGCCCACACTTCTGCTCTTTGCTGGCTTGGGATAGGCTTAAGTATGTACTTGTGCCCTGCTCAATGGGGCCTGTGGGAACAGATTTCAGCTGTTAAAACAATGCTTTTGTCTCTGGCACCCATCCATGCAAGGGACTCCAACTTCTCCGATTTCCTGAGCATTGCTAGTTTCCTGGAAAATCTGGAAGCATCACAACAGTCTTCCCCATTTCTCTGCCAACCTGTGCTGCAGGGCAAATGGTTCAAGTGGTTTCATTCACTTTTATCAGAGTTTCTCTTTTACTTCCAAAACAGTGTGAAGAAGTATCTAGGAAATCTAGATAACAACATTTCATTTCTTGTCTACTGTCCCATGGCAAAACTTAGTATTGCAAAAGATTTGCCTCACATTCACACTGACTTCAGTGGCTATTTCTTCAGTCATTAAACTCATTTTGTGTTCTTCTTAATAGCTGTTTTCCAGCATATCCAGTGGAGTAACACTTTGGGGCAACTCTAGGGGCTGCTGTTCAGAATGCAATGCTGCTCTCATAGCAGTGCAACACTGGCTTGTGCTGGTGTAGTCAGGGGACCTGGAGGTGTTCAAAAGCCACTGAGAGTTCCACGCTGCTGGCAGTGGCTGTGTCCCCTTATCTCCCACCCTCATCATTCTCCTGTTTTATCCCAGCATAAGGCTCAGGAGAAGAAACAAATGACTAAACAGAATTATCTCATGAGGAGAGCAGCCTTCAAGGTCAGCACAGGTAGGCAACTTGATTTTTCTCTGTATGTTTCAGTTTCACATCTCACTGGCAAAATCAGGAGCAGAACAATGTGTGGCTGCCTCAGCTTTCTGAACGCTTGAGCATGTGTTCTCCCTCTGCTCCCAGGTGGCTTTAAAGCACAATCACTGTCTTTTGTTGACAATGTTTTGCTTTCTGAAAGATTGAATTCTACATCCTGGCTTTCAAAAACCCAGTTCACAGTGTTCTGTCTTTGCCTGCTCTAGTGCATATGGAGGCAGTAGCAAAATGCCAGTGTGGGCGTCAGTGTAGTGTGACTGCTGCAGTTTTGACACTCAGCCATGAAGAAGGCTTTGGTGCATACAGGAAATAGTTTTCTAACTCCTCCAACATACACTTTTCTGTTGGAAATTCTTTGCAGGTTTTTGTTTCCCCTCACCTGAAGCTTTACAAATGAATCACCAACACGAATTGGAATCTCCTTATGAATCTTTTAAACAGCCCAGCTAGAAACTATTTCATATTCAAGAGAAGATGAGGAGAGAAGAGTAAAAATCTAAACCCCCATTGACAGGCTTTTAGAAAAGCATATCATTCTACAATGTCACTTTACCATCAGCTCTTGGGGCTGATGCTTCTGAGAAAAATATGTAATGAACACGATAATGCACAGATATATTCACACAACATATGCACCTGGAGTGTGTGCTACATTTTATTTACCCTTATCTCCCTGTTTTGTTTTGTTTCTGGCATGCCCCTTTAACTCCCTATGTTTAAAATCTGCACCACATCTTAGGACAGACTTACTTGTGACCTTGGTGTAGCTTGGAAGCTCCCACTATTACCTGCCAGGCAAGAAAAGAGCCGGAACTGTTCATTAGTATCAGATTACAGTACAGAAAAAAACAGTGATCAAGAAGTGCCCACCAAATGCTGCTTTGAGCAATGAGGCGTAAGGTGTTTGCACCAACCTTGGGCCGGTCAAGATTGTGAAATCTGACCACATCATGAGTTGCAAATCTTGGAGGTATATGGTCCACCACAACTCTCAGCAGTTTCAGAAAATAAGAAAGCTACCCAAAACAGAGAACTGACATTTCAAAAGATCTCATGAGACACTGTTCTGTAAATTTGGGGTTCAGTATGAAATTATTTCATTTTGACTACACAACCTGATTATCAAGCAGATATGTAACATATAATGATATCATAACGCTGCTGTTCCTTGTATTCTTTAATAAAATTCCAAAAAAATGAGTGCTTACTAATACAGTGAAGCAGGTTATTTGATACTACTGAAAAATCTACCTAATATCAACAAACCAAGCACAGTCAGATATTTCTTTTCAACCTGCTCAAGTTCTATCAAAATTCAAAGGCTCCTGTGAAAGTTTTTTATTTGAAAAAAGGATGCACTGCTGCAGGGGAAATATCTCCTTCCTTAGTCAAACAGTGAAACTACACAGAGTAGCATAAGTGCTTGTAGTATCTGCTAGCTACAAGTATTTCTGGGTATATACAGGTCTTATTCCTGTACATATCCATACTTTGCTGGTCTTGGCTTCAGTCCCTTCACTTTCAACCTTAGTCTTTCCCACACTCTCCTTTCTCAAAGATTTCTGGAAACCCAAAGGAGCTCTAAACAAGAAAAATATACTCCTATTAGTCTTTGAGAAACACAGCTACTTTCTCAAAAAATCTCAAAATGGAAAGCAATCTGAACAATCAGATTCTGATCTTATTACACAACTGGTTGTGTTACCATTCTGCAAATCCTGAATATTCTGCTCCAAGTTACCTCCATCACAGGAGAGAGAAGCAGTAGCAGAATTTAAGCATGGTTCAGAAGTGACCAATACTAGATGGATGAGAAGATGGGCCACTGGGTTGAAAAGACAACATAGCAGTCAGTACAACTAGAAGCTGTTGTGAATGATAATACCAGTGCTGGCACTGTTAAACATCTTCCTCAGCCACCTGAACAGAGGGGTGGAGTGCACCCTCAGTAAACACACAGGGCAAACCAATAGAGTCAGCATGTGAAAGGCCACAACTTTCCTCCATGGTGTTAGTGAAGCCATTGTGTCCAGTTTTACATCTTCCAGAAGAGAAATGAGATCCAAAAAATGGTGTGAGCTTAGCAGAGGGCTGCCAAGATGACTGGGGCTGGAGCCCCTGCCAGCTAAGCAAGGCTGTGAGAACTGAGCCTGTCCAGCCTGGAACAGAGATGGCTTCACAGCGAACCTCACAGCAACCTGGCAGGGCCTTTGGAGGACTACAGCAAAGATGGGTCCTTGCAGAGGTGCACTGATGAGAGGCAACAGACACAAATTTCAGCAAGGGAATTTCTGCTTGGTTGGATGGATGGAAAACGATTCCACTGTGAACATAGTTAAGCAATGAAAAATAAAGCAAACCTAGTTTCCATAGAGATACTCAAATTTAAAGAAAGTCTCTGAGCAACTTGTGACTTTGAATCCAGCCACATTCTGAGCAGGGGCTAGGACCAGAAGTCCTTTTCAACCTAAATTGATTTGTGATTCTGTGGCTTTCTTAGTCTGTAAAATAAAATTAATTTCTACTTTTGAATGCTTTATATGAACTTGTAAATAAAGGAAATTGAATGCCTTAAAATGTAACCTTTTAATTAATACACTCAGGTAAAATGAAATTATTTATGATTTAATGTAGAAGTACTACACAAGACTTTAATCATGCAAATGACAACTGTCGCTTCCCTTCTCTACAGGTTCATAAGCTGCACTCATCAACATAATAGCTGATCAACTTCTCCTCGTGCTCTAAGCAGCGTGACTAACATCTGGCATGTAGTTTGTTTCATGGTTACTGGCATTCCCTTCTATCTGTTTAGATCTTGACTTCTTTTGTTAGGGACATTCACATAAACAGGATGTTTCTCTTTCTGCCTGTGCTGATACCATACTGATGCGAGCTCTCCTGCAATAGCCATTTTTGGCAAGGTAACGTTAAAGGCTGTGATTACCAGCAAACAAAATCAAACCTGCATTCAAAACGACAAAATAAAATGGAATCTTGTCCAGATCCTGTTAGAAAAACTGCTCTCTGTCTCCACTTTATCTGATAGCAGCAAATGTAATTTGCACAGCTGTTCTTCAGGGACTTACACAAAGGCTTCAGGCTCTGGGAGGACCTAACCTTTGTTTCTTTCTGGGCTGATTCTATCTCATTTTTATAAGGTCATAAATCAAGTGAAGAGAAAGAGAAAATATATTTGGGGTTTTGAATGCAAAATGAGTAGGAAAAAACCCTGTAATTTAAAGCAAAGTCCTCCCCCTCCCCTTTTTCTTCCCAAGTATAAGCTCCCTGCTGTACAAATCAAAAGTATACACCGAGACAGTGCCTAAATCTTTTATGAAATGGGCCCTTCACTTGCACTTCAATGGAGCTTGCTGTGCATTAAAATTTCTTTTAATGGCAGAAGGAAATAATTCTGCAGCTAGGGCACAGTGTTTCCTGCTGCACCTGGTATTTGGGCTGGATGAACTATAAAAGGGAAACAGAATTGATTTTGGTGCCTTTTTGCCATCTCATCATAGACCACTAGACCTGAGATTCACTACAGGTCCTGTAAGAATAGAAAATATGTTGGTTTTGAGACCCATACTGCTCCTATACATAATGCCTCCATGCCCACACTGTGTTGCCTGACCTGCAATGTCCCCCATCCTGCAGCGGGCATGTGGTAGCATGGGGATAGTTAAGCAATCCAAACCTCAAGCCAAGGTGGGAAGTAAGCCAGTGAGGGTGGCCAAGATCAACAATTCTGGGTTGCCCAGGGGCACAGCTGCATGCCAATATTCTCCCACAGGCAGCATATGAAATTCCCCATGGGAAGGTATGTTTCTCTCAGATGAATGCCTCCTGGTGGTCCCTTAGCTGTCTGATGCACTCATCTCATGGATGAAGGACACACAGGGATTTTGACATGAGATGGGCATGCACCAATGTGCCCAGATGTGGAGAAATGGATTCTCTGGTGCCAGGCATATTCTTTCCTTAGTCAGCTCTCTTGCTTCTCTTCAGTCACTTTATTGTCTGCACAAAAGTTCCCCCCACTACTCACAAGGCAGAGGATGTATGAATCCTACCTGGTTTTCCCCAAGTCCTCCCTATTGCACAATATCCTCTATAACCTAGGATGCATCTCTGCAGTTCCTTCACTCTTGTCAAGTCATCTGAGGGTTGAAACAATTTCTTCATTCTTAAGTTGCTGACATTCATAGAGCCCAGGCAAGACTGACTCAGATCAATGCAGCCTACAAGGGTGCACACTCACAGATGTATTAGCACCAGCCTTCAAAGAAACCCCCTCAAGCCCAAAAACAACAAAAAGGGGTCTTCAAAGGATGAATCTACCCACCTCCGCAACATGAGGTCCCATGCTTGCTGCAAGAAATAGTAACAGAAAAATCTGCTCTAACAAGATTCAAGGGAGACACTGAAGTAGATTCAGCTGAATTCCCTAGGAAGAACAGATTCCTCCAACATGGAAGGGATTTTTTTTTTTCTAAGTGGTAGGTATGTTCAATAACACAAAAGCTGCACTACCATCATCCAAATACTTGTTTTTATCTCTGTGCAGGCAAGTCTGGCTCTGTTCAGTCACATCCTGCTTTATTACACACTTCCAGTGTGGAATCGCTCCCTACATGTTTTCATGTTACCCATCTTACCTCTAATGCACCCTTCCTTGTATTGTTTAGGTATAAACTTCACTTATAGACTGATGGGTAGAACAGGGAAAAGCCCTCATTTCCTTATACTTTAACCAAGGAGTATGTTTTTGTGTCTGTTGTAGTTCTATTTTTACCTGGCATGAGATATGAGATATAACTTGTGCTTAGAATAATTTTTCATCATTGAAGCTGCCAGTGAGTTTATAAAAACTGAAAAGGTAATACCCTGTATTCTTTTATGTATGCTGGTTTCAACAGTTCCTTTTGTCTGAACCAGAAGCAATTGAATCTAAACAGATTTTTAAAGACAAATTTAAGGAAAATATGCACTAGAAGTTGCATATTGGGGTGTGGTAGAGTTTTTTGTTGTTGTTTTGGGTTTTGGTTTGTTTGGGGTTTTTTTGAGAACTAGATGTTCAGCTATGATAAAAATATGTCAAACATAATGTTGCAGTATGCCCACATTTCCTCCTAGGCTGTTTTTGTACATTCTCCATCATATTTTATTTCAGCTTGTTTCCCTGTGTTCAGAGGCAATTGGTAGCATGTACCCACACTGGATGTTTTTGTGAAGACTTGTACTGAAGCACAGAGTTAAGATCAAAGTTCATTCGCACTTTTGAGGTGCCACTGATAATTTTAGAAGTTTGCAATGAGAGAAAAGATGCTTTATCTCTTTTTCTCAGCCCATGTTTATTTGGAATATTAGAATAAGACATGAGAAAAGCTTTAAGAAATGGCACTGAACTGCACTGAATTGCAGTTTGATCTGGTCTACATAGTTTCTGTCCAGCCACTGGATTCTCTGAGAAATAACAATAAATAACTGCCACATAAGGCTAGGAAGCTAGATGCCACGGCTACTCCCTGTAGTCATCCCTCTATTCTCATCTTCTGATGTTAATTAACCCCAAACTCTGGCTGCACAGCTGAGTAATGACCACCATGTACACAGGCAGATAGATGGGTAGCCCCCCAATATGACTTTTGATTTCCATATCTACCAGAGTAAGGACTCACTATCTGGAATGACCTTTCCTATACTCTTGTTCAGTAAAACATCTTTAATTCTGTTCCAGCTTCAAAAGACAGCAAAAAGGTATCTTTTCATCCGGTGGCTGGCAGATGGCCATTACTTAGTATTTTTTGGTTCTAGTGTAGTTTATCAATTCTGCACCAATACCATAGCAGACACTGACACTAGCAGACTTCAGTTTGCACAGTGGGCTTTTTTTTTTTTTTTTGACAGAAATCATATTCCATTGTCTCTGCAATCATTGTCTATTCTCATTTTCACAAAATTGCTGCTTTATTAAGCAAAGTGTTTAGAAAGTTCTTCCCAAAACCTTTACACTGAATGCTTTTCAAGAATTAAATGGTAACAGAACAATTTCTCTCCCACTAGAGAGAATAACTAGAATGTTAATTAGCAGGCTGCTTTTCTCTTTTTTTTTTTCAACCTTCTCTCTTCAAATCTGCATGTGATAGTTAAGACACCATACTGATGTGGGTGGCAGCAGAACCAGAATAGAATAAAGAAATATTAAACCAGTACATTGCCTGTCCTAGTGAAGGGACGCAGGAGAAAATGCTATGGTGGGAAAGTCTTGTGAAAGAGGAAGCCAAGAAATGAAAAACAATTTTTATAGTTTACTTTGGACAGTCTTACAAATATCTGCTCCTGTGTTTATACTCTGCAGACCCAACTGCATCATTTCACATGGCACAGGATCACACTAGAAGGCAACAACAGCAGAATGAAGCCAATACTGATGCTGTATCAAGTCAACCATGAGACAAGGTTCACACATCCAAAATTACTGCTTCATTACACATAGGCAACTGAATACTGCAGCACTGGCATTCACAGACTTATGCTGATGCTCCAATTCATTGCTTAGCTTTAATTATAGGCAGATGTGGCAGTAACATGCATAAAAATGAATTCTTTGTTGCAGAGGTGCTTGGAGAGTGAGTCTTCCAGCAGCAATCACCAGCAAGTGACAGCCACCACCAGAAAGATCCCACCTTTCCAAAGACACTGAAGCCAGGAAGCCAGTGGGATACCTGGCAATGAGAAGATGGGCACAGAGAGACACAGGCTTCTCCTCCACACAACTCATTCCTAGTGGACAGTCAAGCATCACTCTGGGAGGAAGGTGTTGGAGAGAGAGATGAGGCAGCTCAAACCTGAAGCTCCAGAGCCAAATCACACCTTGGTGCCACCCCTTGGTATGTGCTGCCATGTGCTGGCTTACACAACAGCCTCCTCACTTTGTATACATGGCTTTTACCATCTCCCTCTTCAGACTAAAGTGCCACCATGGCATTTAGTGTTTACCACAGCTTCTGACAAACTGAATCCTGGCAAAATTGAGCACAAGTCCTGTGAAAAAGCAGAACTTTACCCAGTGAGAAAGTTTTCTGGCCACCTCTGTGGCATCCTGCAGATTCTGCTGGAGGGATAAGGAGATCCACAGCATCACAGAGCAGCTTGTCACATCAGTGAGTTCAGGTGCCTAAAGGAACTCTGTGAAGAGTATCATCAGTGAAAGCATTTTGTAGAGGTATACTGCAGTATACGTGTGCACCACATACAGTAAACGGTATGATGGGATTTCTTTGTCAGACATACAGCACTTACATAAAA
The DNA here is from genome assembly GCA_017589585.1 of Phylloscopus whistleri. Taxonomy (NCBI): domain Eukaryota; kingdom Metazoa; phylum Chordata; class Aves; order Passeriformes; family Phylloscopidae; genus Phylloscopus; species Phylloscopus whistleri. The sequence continues at coordinate 719,525 of JADMLD010000231.1, forward strand.
ACCAGCTCCTTCCACCATGGGATGGAGGTTTCAGATAAAAATCCTGTCTCACCTCAGGCTTGTGACTTACTGTCCATCTTGAGCAGGGATTGTTATCCCCAATGCTGTGTTTCTAAAACAATTCTTCGAGAACACACAGCTTCACACTGCCAAGGCTCACAGTTCATACAATCAGACCACTGAGACTGGAAGGGATCTTGGGAGCCACCCAAGCAGCCTCCTCTAAGGTTACTGATTGCCTCTTCAACTTACATGTTTTTCAGTTTTCCTTTTTTTTTTTCCCTTTTAATTACTTAAAAATTATTTTCATTCTAGGCAAGAGGAAATACTTTTTTTCCCCCTGATTTGTTGACAGGGTTTCAATAGATCTGACAAGTGTCAACCAGTCAGGAGGAAATTCCAGCAGCAGTTACATAAATCCCTGAAAACAGGCATGTTTAGAGGGAATTCTGATGCTGAGCCATGGCTGTGTCAGTACAGGTATTGCTAGACTTAAAAGAGACAGCACTACGTTAGTAACCCTCATCTGCATGACCCCAGGTCAGGTCTAGTTGGATGAGATGTACATTTAAATATCTTCACATCAAAGAAAAGAAAGAAATTATTACACCTACATCCTCCACTTTAATTTTTAAACCAATTCATCCATCGTGGTTGTCTCTAATCAAAATGCTACTTCCAAAAAAGTCTGCACTAAATATATTATGGCAGGTAGAGCAATCCCTTCCTCCTGCTGTGCAGCAACAGATCATTCAAGACAGGAGCCTGGGCTGTGCTGAAGGCAGATAAAATTACAGTCAGCTCCCAAAATAAATGTCAGAAGCAGGCTCCTCTTCTCTCCACGTCATGGGAACCATTCCACCATTGTTACACTTGTCAGACAGCTCTTTCCCTACCTTCCCAGGCCTAAGAAGGAGACCTTGCCTTCAGAACCCTTTCTTAGTCCTGTCAACATATTTCCTGGTGCTCCAAACAATCTGCATTTGTCTCAAGAATTTAGCCCTTGGGAGGGGGGCTCTGCAACATGGTACCATTAATTTACATGGAAGTATAGGATAAAACTGGTGTATGACTGTATCTTTTCTTCCAGACATGCATGCTGAGGAGAAGCTCAGCTCTACATGAGTAAGCAGATTTTACACCATCAGCATATGAGCACGGAGCTGGTGCAATAGAGATTCCCACGTTCAGCAGATGGCAGATAAGCCCCATGCACTGACCCACAATGGAAATAAACAGAGAAGCTCTGATCCTTCATCGTGCACAACTTGTGTTGCACTGCCCTCAGACTCAGAAAACCATCCCCCTTGCCCACCAGAGTACTGCAGCAGGGCTCCAGCTGTACCTCCCACACAGTCTGCAGCCTTTCCCTGGGAAATGGGCACATCAAGGTCTCCAGAGGTGTTTGGCAGCACCCAGAGGCTCCGTAGTGCTGAGCACCTCCAGGGTGAAGCACAACAGGGATGACTGAAACCTGGACCTTTCACTGTGGTCTCCTGAGTTAGAATACCATGCCCACAGTCACCCAGCTGGTGAAAAATAGGTTTGGATACAGCTGGCCCAAGAGCAGAACTTGCCAGGGATGTTTCTGCTTTGTGTGACCCCCAAGCCTTTCTCTAGCACCGCTTGGTCTAAGGACAGAGCTGGGAGCAAGTTCTGGACTCCTGGTCTCAAGGACACAGACCCTTCAGATGATGCAAACTCGACTTCAGCAGCAGTTTGTTGCCAGGGGAACTGTCCATTTCCCAAAGTGTTGCAAGAAACAAAATCTCTCTCTCTCCCCGTCTTTTTCAGTGTGTTTAGAGAGTGCCAATCCTGAGGCTGGCAGGCCCCGGGCTTCCTCCCCCAGCCCTCTCCAAAGTGCCAGTAACGAAGCAATCAGGACCGCTCAGCAATCAGTGTCTTGATATAATCCTTCCTCTTTGTCAGTCAGTAGAAAATAAATTACTCACTGCAGCCTGCTACAAAGACACCACCCAGGCACAGATAACATCCCTAAAAAGGGATGCGAAAGACAAAGACTAATCAAGGATTCTGCAGCTGCCAGAGGAAGGTATTTTCTATGGCAAAGAAAATACCTCATTTTCCTGAGTATTTCCCATGTGCTTTTACCTTCATGCAAATTGTAAGCATAGAGACTAGAGCCCAAGAGATCTCTAGAGGTTCTGTGGATTTTCAACATCATTAAGCCTAAGATTAAATGAAATTGGAAGCAAAATATAAGCTTTCTGATGTCCAATATACCTAACAGTTACAGGAGGTGCAGGAGAGGTATAAGTGGCGAGGAGAAAGGCCATAAAAATTTCATATTTTGACACAATCTAAATGACAAAGCTGGAATGAAAATCAAAAGGCTGAAATAGCAGTCACAGGAGCCCTTCTTGATAGAAATAGGTTTAGCTTAGAAAAGGACTGTTATACTCCAAATATTCTAATTACTTGGCTGAAGAATGAACACATTGCAGTACTACTTTTAACTTCACCACCTCTTAGAAGAGGATGAAGCCCCAGCTGATGCTGGACCTAACCACTCAGAGTATCCAGATCAGTGTTTGGGAAAATACAGATATTTTTGTTGTGATGTTTGAGGACAAACTTTACCAATTTCATTCTATTAGAAATACCTATTTGACATGTGCATATTCCCATATGAATTCTGCTTTGGTAGTTTAAGAAATCTATCAGCAAATTGCTCTGTTCAAGGCAAGCTATCTATTGCTGAACATTTCAGTAATATGCATTGATTTCAAAAAGGTAATAAATGTATTTTTACTCCAACGTTTAGCTGTTTAACTCTGCAATTTATCTCATCACTCCTCTAAAAAAGCTGATGAGACTGACAGCTCATTTTTTTCATCTTCTTCATGATGATAGATTAGAATTCATCACCTTGAGAAGACACAGGGGATATTCAAGTTTTGAGAACTTTATGTTTAAGGTTATAATTTTCCTTTGAAGCACCATGTCCAAAGACTTCAAAAAGAATTTTCCTCTGCAGTAAGGAAAGGATGAAGGAAGAGTGGGGAAAAAAATAGCCTGTAACCTTGCAAGACATGTTGGTTGATCTCACAGTATAAAGAATACCTTGGAAGCTGTACCTGAATTTATCTTAGTGTTTGTTTACTGGAGCCAAACTCTGTGCAACCAAAGATTTAGTAACTGCATTTGCAAATGAGTGCTGAGTCTTGCAATACACACCATATTTCTTCATCATACTTTTGCTGTCATACCTTTTTTCATGCCATGTGTTAAAGGAAAACCAACTGAGATAATGTAAAAGTAGTTGATAAATCTTTCTGCTCCCTGGAGTCTCTGCTCCTATTCCCATCACAGGACTAATGCACAAGCAGGACAGACCAAAACAAGTCTCTAATTAGCTAAGCTAATTAGTTGAAACATGGGACACAAACATTTTTCACTATTGTAGGAGAGAAAAAAAAGGTGGTTTCAGTCCCTTCTCTGAGTTTCCCCAGTTAAAACTGAACTCTTCTCCAGGTGTTTATGCACCTGAGAGCCTGCCAACATTCACATGCCCTGGGACGTTAACACAATCAAGGAACCAGGGGTATCCATGGGTATAAAAGAGTCAGCAAATATCCAGAGATGCACTCCTTCACAACAAAAGCACTTCACACATCTCTGTAGCTCACCTATTAGTTGTTTTAATTCATTTGTAAGTAGAAAACATAATTCTGATACTATTTTTGTCAAAACCAAGCTTTTATTTTTTTTTTGCCTACATCAAAGGAAATTGCAATTTCTTAAAAGCTGGACTTTATAAGGCTAACTTTCATTCATTACTTAGTCAGTTAAAAAAAAAAGGCACAGAGCATTTGGATACTTTGGGAATTGTCTTATCTCCAGTAATGTGTGTGTGATACAAACTGTTTTATACTAGCCCTTCCCCGAGTTAGTGTTCACCTTCCAATGAAATACAGCAGGATAGACCGTTCACCAAGACTCAGTCACCTGAACACACACCAAAGGGACTCCCAGGAAGGAGGATGATTCATCAGTGAAGGAAAATCAGGGTCTGCTTGCCCAGAACAAATACGGAGGCAGCCTGGATAAAGTGGTAGGACCCATTGCAACTTATTTTTTTTTGTTTTAATGCATAGCTATGATATAGAGGTGATGGATTTCATGTCCAACAAAGACCACAAAAATGGTGAAGGGTCTAGAGCATAGATCTCATGAGGAACAACTGATGGAGCTGGGATTGTTTAGCTTGGAACAAAGGCAGCTCAGGGAGGCTCTCTTCCCAGAAGGAGGTTGTGCTGAGGTGGAGCTTGGACTCTCCTCCCAGGTAACAAGTAACAACAGGACAAGAGGAAATCACCTCAAGTTTTGCCCCAGGAGGTTGATATTAAATACTAGGGAAACTTTCTTTCATGGAAAGGAATTTCAAGTATTGGAAGAGCCTGCCCAGGGGAAGTGGTGGAGTCCCCATTCCCTGGAGGTATTTAGGAGATGTGTAGGTGTGGCACTTAGTGACATGTGTTAGTGGTGGACTTGGTTATGTTGAGTTAATGGTTGGAGCCAATGGCCTTAGAGTTTTTCTCCAACCTAAACTGTTCTTTGATTCTTTATACAAAATTGCAACCAAAGGAGAGGCTCTGAGCTGTACTGGGGCAGAACACCGGCAGGTGCAAATTCTGTCACCTCTGGGAAAAGGCAGCAAAGGTGGCCAGTGCCAGGATATGAAAGAGTGGGGCTGGAGCCTGGGAGGTACATTGCACAGGTCCAGGTGTCCAGTGCCAAGGGAAGGGTGCACTGAGAGAGTGGGCACTGGGCCAAACAGGGTGGGGCAGGGGGTGAACATGGACAGGAAGCATCAGACAGAAGATTGCTTGATTGGTTGGAAATGCTGATGATGCCTTCAGAAAGGCCGGGGAAGGGAATTTCCTAGAGCAGCTGAGCTTGTCCCCAATGGTTTCATCCCCTTTGTGCTCTCTGCTGTAGCTGGGTGAGGTCATTCCCCCTTCCTCTTCCTCTTTGCTTTTGTGGTGAAGTGACATCTTTGGTTCCAAACCGGACAAGGACAGAGCAGACTGTGATTATTTCCTTCCCAGGGCAGGTCAGGAGCCGTCACTGAGTGTAACACTGGGGCTGTCTTAAGACTTTTCGAGGCCACCAACACAGCATTGATGAAGGACCCACAGCCTCCTGTGGACAAGGGGCTGCTGCGTTTCTGCTAAGCAGCACAGGCCAGTACACACAAGAAGCCAGCTTAGTGTTTCCTCTTGTTCCTGGGGTTTCTTTTCAAATATTCATTTGGAAATCCCATATTCCATAACAGATACACTCCACATTCAAATATGCCTTTACAAGAAGGGCAGTGGCAGCCTGGCTGGCTGGGAGATGTGACTGTCAGTCCAACAGAAAAGGGGTTGGTGATTCCAGGCCAGCTTTATCCTCAGCCTGACAAAGCCTGCTCCTTGTCTTTAGCATAAACCCAGTATCATTTTTGCTCCCTTGGCAGGATCGGCACATCTTCTCTTCAAGCTGTGCTTGTACTACAGAGCAGCCACACAACCCCATGTTCATCTTTGCATTTTGGTGGTATTTGCAAGGTGATTTGGTGGTCATGGACTAGGGGAAACTCAACCAGGTGCTGTGATTCAGCTGTGCAAAGAGAAAAATGTGCTTTAAAATTTGCTGGGAAGGCAAAAGGCAAAATGAATGACTGGGGGTACTCACCTGAAGAATCAGACTAACCCTGCTTTAGTATAAAGGGGCAATTTGCTTACAGTGGAGGTGCAGGGGCTCCAGCATGGGCATCTTCAGCCCTTGGATTCACTCCTGTGACATACAACCCAAACTGGACACTCAGACACGAGGGAGATGGATAGAAATACCTTTTTCTCCTTGTCTCTGCTTTGAGTTTTAGCCTTGAGAACATAGAAAGGACTGTTTGGAGAACCCAATAGTTATGGAGGAATTCAAAGGCAATACATATGATGCAGACAAGCAGAAATTTCTGATATACATGACTGTTGACCAGCCATATTCATTCAGTACAGATTCAGCATAAAGCAAGAAAAAGGAGGAGGGATTAGGGAGAGAAAGCAGGAAAAAGTGGTGTTAAGGCACTTGTAACACTAAAAACCACTATATAAAAGTATAACACCTGAAGCCAAAACAGAACTGTGTGCCTGACAGTATATTTGATGTACCAGAGAGATATCTGCTAGAGAATTTATGATATGAGTTTAGGAGAAATAAGATAAATTATTATTAGAAAATATGCACCGAATATGCAATGCCACTTATATCCAGAAAAGCATTTTTATCAATCTTCCCCATATTACCCATTTATAAAGCTTTTAAAAAGCTTAGCAGCTCAGTGGTCTTTAGTTACTCTGAATCAGGGGGTGTGTCAGTGGCCCTGCAACCACACAAACCAAACCTCAGCTGTTCAATGAGCGGAATCCCAACCAATCTGATGCACAGTTTAACTTGTCTGGTGGAAGCCTCTAATCTGTCTTGTTCCCAGGTTATTTGGAGGCAAGAGCTGATAACCACAGCTCTGCATGCACAGATAAAAACATGACTCTGAGCAGTCTGCAGAGACGGATGAACCGCTCTTCCTGCTGTGTGCGGCGCGGCTGACCCTCGGCCGGCTGTGAAACCAGCGCCTGGAGCAGGATATGAAGCTGGCCCAGAGGTCAGACAGATGCCAGCAGGCACCCACCATGGGCTGCAGCCCTTCCCCCACACACACCCAGCTGCACCGTGCTTGCCAGGGCCAAGGGTTGTTCAGACACAGGCAATCAGCAGGGCAGTAAGGTTGCTGAGCCCCAAAACACAGCAGGCAGCCTTGGGGAGTCGTTCTCAGGGTTCTCAGACAAGGGTTCTTTGGTGGAGAGAGGAATGAACCTCACAGGCCTAGGCAGTGTCCAGGAAGGACAAATGATTAACAGGGAACCAAAGCTCATCTAAGTCCAGCTGCATTTCAAATCTCCAAGCTACTATGCTAAAATACCCAACACACTGCAGCAAAGTGAGCCTGAGACCAGGAGACATATCTTCATCTAAGACTGGTGGTTTTCTTAGTTACTTCTTTCTTTCTCCCACTTCTGTGAGAATTCACGGACTTTTAAACACCATTTAAATGAAATTTCAAGCACTAGGAAACTGCATCATGGCACCTAACACAAAGAAAGATTCTCCAGCCCATTGCTACACAAACCCCCTACGGCACTGTAGGAGAAAAACAGCGTGATCAATAAAATACTATCGTGTGTGGCACTTAAACCAAAAGGTGTGCTCTTCAGAGAGCAGTGCTTAGAGAATGTGAGCATGCTGGTACTCAGACCTCATTAAATAAAGTACTACCAGGTTAATTAGTTAATGTCTTGTATGCACTTTGAAGAAATATGATATTGAGTGTATCAGTGTGAGCTGTCATTTACTTCAGGGTTAGTGGGATACATCCTGTATTTGACTGTGCCAGTACAATCCCCTTTGGCTTCAACTAGTAAGATCTGAATAAAGGTAGGCTATCAGATCAGACAGAATCTGGCCTTTGAAAATGCTGCTTTTAGCATCAGCCATCTCCTCCTGACTTTGAATTCTACTCCAAAGCAGAGAAACAGCCTTCTTATACAAACAAGAGGTATATTACACCCTCAGAAAGCAGTTCTCCCTTGCCTGCAACTCCACTCAAGCCACAGAACAGTACCATCTACTCAGAGATGTACCATCTACAAGCTCAGGCAACTCTGAGACACATAAAACATGAGAAGTACTACAGAACCGTGGTATGGACAACAGGGGAGCTTTTACACCATGACAGATGTGTACCCAGACTACACTGGCTCCCAAGAGCTCTGCAGAAAAAAATCAGAGCTAGACACATCTGTGCCAATGTCAAAAGGTAAGACAGATTAACACCCTAAAATGCAGCTCATGCAGTCCTGTAAGTGTGCTTGAGAGGATTGTGTTGACGCAGGAAAATACTGCCTAGAAAGCTATCAGTGAAACAACACTCTGAGGAAAATATCACCTCTAGTCCTCCTTAGTATTTATACCCTCCCTAAAGCTGGCCTTCACACACCCCTTAGACTAAAAGCTGAGTGTAAAGTCCTCCAGTATACCTATAAAGCAAGATGGCTAGAGTCCAGAGCAAGTGAAGTAATCCCTAGAAGGATAATGAGGTTTGGGTTTGCCCTCCAGAGAGATGCTGTGAAGGTGGGAATACACACACACCTCCTGCCAGAAAACACTCTAACATCAGGAGTGCCCTCTGGCCACACACTTATGCCTCTGTGCTGTGGAGAGACCAGCAATTCAACCAAGAAGGACACCACCTAAGCCATCCATTTAACACCTGCACACAGACAACACTTGGAAAGCTCAGCTCCCCAATGTTCAGACAATGCATGGCAAACATCTTGCTGTGCATGAAGACAGTACAGATCTCAGTTCTTTGGAGATAACACAAACAATTATATAAACATATAATCCTATATGTGTTATCTCATCGTTATTATAAAGACACCTTTATATGCTGCAATCTATGTCAACTGTTTACTGCTTAGAACTTGACTGTATTTAAAGTTCATAATTAATATTAAATTAATTAGTGTATGTTGTTAATTTTGAATTCTATTCTTCAATAAGTCTAAGGAAAGGCAATACGATATCGAAGAAAAAACAACTTACTTCACGGTAGACCAGTATTATGACTATAGAATAAAAGATGGTCTGTGTATGGAACTAAATATGAATATCCCAGAATTAATAACCTTGAAGGATCTGTCTGCATGTAAATACATCTTTCTGCCCATTCAACTGCACAATCACTCTGCAAAACCTCAGAGAAAGCAATTTAAAATTTTTTAACTAATGCAAAGAGTGAAACAAATCAGGTAGCTCCAAAAGGCCAAACTATGAAAAATAGATTTCATTACTGAAGCAAAAGGCAAGACCATTTGGGAAATTGGAAGCATGGATTATTACCTCCAAAGACTCAAAAAGTCTTTTTTACTACATTGACTTTTCCCATCCATTATTCATCAGAGATGCCAAATTAGACAATCTTCATGTCAAATCACTCCTCAGCAATCCACAGCTGTGACAGTCAGGGGCCAGGGGCCACACCAGCCCCAGTTCCATCCTTCTTGGACAGGAGCAGTTATCCCATGTGAACAGCTCTGGGGCACATTAGGTCTTCTGCCTGCAGGAGCAGGAAAGAGTTTTGCTTCTCCTTGAAAATGAGCTGCACAATTTCAGGCCCCAATACCTCCCCTACCATTTCAAAAAATCTGCTTGTAGGATTTCATCCTAGGCTTTTTTATATTCTTGCACCACTAAGAATTTTACAGGAAGTAAAGGGGAGTAGGAGCAAATAAAGGTAAAAGACAGATTAGATGGCACCAAGAATACTTTTCTGTCAGCTAAAAGTGCATCCTGTCACAGTGCCTTCTACATAGCCCTTTATCTTTACTCTGCCACTATAGCATTTGGTATTGCTTGCCCCATATTTCTGTTGGTTCCTGCACCCCCTGCTCCCCTCTCTCCCAGCATCTATCATTCTTTTCCTCCCTGCAAAGGATTTGCATTTTCCCCTCTTCATTATCAGTCTCTCCTTTTCTTCCAGAGTAATTTTGAAAGGCTGTCCTGGGAGGCTGGGAAGAACTAAGACTACCTCTGTGTGTGCAACACTTCTCCACCCTCAGGACATACTGACCTTCTCTGCAGTCAGAGGGTACAGAGTGGAAGAGAGCACAGCCTTGGGGACACGCAAGGTCCCAATTCTGAGGGGAGTGGCAGTGATCAGGGACTGAAGCCCCTGGTGGATCCACCCCAGCATCCCAACTAATCCCATGTTCTGCAGCATCACTTCACAGCCCAGCGTCCTGGATGGTGCCAGCCTGGGAAATGAATATGAGCAGGATACACATAAACCAGCCCATTTCTTTGCCAGTGCTATTTCAGAACTGGCCTTTCCCAGATAATTTTAGCTTGCTTTACCGGTTGATCCCTAGAGCAAGGGGAAATTCTGTTTTTTCTCTTAACCTTGTTAGACAATATTGTGATGAGCTGAATACATACAGCCAGAGGGAAAATGAGGCTTAGCAAGCACTACTTCTTGGCAAGCAGTTTTTAAACAGATGTTCAGCTGTCGTAAGAGGCATTGTGGTGGTGGGCTGGGCCCTAGTACAATGTGCAGCCAAGGATGTAGTGACAATTGTACAGGATTAATTAAACTTCCTGAATGACCTCACTTCAAGGCTCTGCAGAGACCAGATAAGAATCACACAGCTTTGCCAGGAGCCTTAAAAGGGAAAGGAAAGGGAGGGAAAAGGACTTCCCGTAAACGTGGACTTTTTTCTCTGGGTTGTGGAGCAGCACCTGTGGGGCTTGGCAGGGAGTGGGGTAGCACGGCTGCTCTCACTCAGTTTGAGCCTAGAGAGATGAATGGGTCAGGTGTGCAGAGCAGACAGCCACAGGCAGCCCTGGAGCCTCACAGCAGTGTGCAGAGCAAGCTACCTCTCCAGATTCCTTGCAGTCCTGTTGCCCTCTCTGCTTTTTTTTTGCTCCTCTTACACAGCACTTCCATTCCAAGATCCCAGGGCATGGAAAGACCCACTAACACAAAGCTGGGGGCACCTATGTTGCAAATAATTTAATTTTCTAACTTACTCCCCCGACCATCCACACCTGAAATGCACCAAAAGCTGGCACAGTCCAGTTGATTTCCCACAGAAAAAGCATGAAAGGAACCATTACCAATTTGGCTCCTCCTTCCTATGTCAATCTTCCAACACTGCTCCAGCAGAGTTTTGCAACATGGAAACACCCTATGTACACTTGCCTGCCACTTTCCTGGATGTACAACTTGCGTTGTGCTACTGCAACAGCATCTGTCAGGCTGTGGTGCAGCACTCACACTGAACTGCAAAGGTACTGGGAATAATGACATCCTCAGTCATGAATGAAACACAGGCACTATGGAATTAAACATGGCCAGGACACGAACTTGGGCACAGCCCATATTGTTGAACTTCCAACAAGCTTCCTGGCCCAATTGTGTCTTCCAAGACAATGTCCAGGCTTATTTCAGGGAACACCACAATGCAGTAATTAAGATGACCAAGACTACATTGTTCTGGGAGAAAGAGCTCACCCATCAGCAGTGCAGCATCCCCTTGGAATGACTAGGACATGGCCCATTCTACTTGCTCACCAGGTGATCGTGCAAAGCCCAGACATGTCCCCTCTTGCTGGTGTCTGGACAAGGAGCAGTTTAAGCACCTTCACCTGGGAATGAGGGATTGCTCATCCAGGCTGCAGGGATACAGTCAGGCCTCCAGCAGCACAGATATAGTCAAAGATACTCAAGTGTTTATCTTCCTTTGATTTCAGGCATAGGAAATGGAGTCTGAATTTTGCCACAATGCTGGGAGCAGGATTTCATATCACAATCAACATCATGTCCCCTGAGATGATCCTGCTTTCCACCCGCCCCACATCAGTTTTGGGGGTTCTCTTTTCCACAACACCACTCAATTTACCAAGCAAGGGCTGCAGGAGCAGTGTGGCCTGCAGCCCAAGCTGCTGTGAAGGAGGAGGGATGCTCCTTTCCACAGCAGGCAAGTGGATCATCTTAGACACAAGAAGTGCAACTGGAGAAATGAGATTTGCCCTTCTTAGGGAATAGCATGGCTGTGGTTCTCTGCACAAGTGGTGCTTGCTGTGTCCTATGATGCCTGCAGAAAACATGCTGCTGTGCAGCCTAGCTTGCACACCTTTCCCATCAGCATCCTGGGATGTGCATCAGGCACCAAATTTAGTTCTTAAGCTCTACTCTCTCAACTCTGCTGCTGACCTAAAATGGGGGTTGGCTCCCAGAACTTATAGAAAACAGTTCAGAAAGTTACTCGCAGAATGAAGAATATTCTCCTGCAAGAATTGTATTGCTCAAAGCAGGAAATGTCTTTGGTGTTTCCTACCCACAACCCTGAACAGAAAATCAGTGTATCAAGAAAGAAATCAGAGGAGTTGATCATCTCAAGGTTTTTAACATTACACTTACATCTAATGTATTTATATGTTGGTCTTACTGTGTTACACGCAATACATAGGGTTTTGAAAAACTGCTGGAAAAGGTAAAAGAGCAGAAGAGTTAAAATCTTGCTCAAATCCCACAGCAAATCACTGATAAGAATCAAGAACAGAACCCCTGTGAAACAGCAAAACAGAGCCGAATCCAAAGTGATTGGCAAGATGCCTATCAATTTCAAAGGGACCACAATTTAATCCCTGGAGTCTTGACTTCTAACCTGACCTTGTGGCACAGCAGATTATCAGCTGAGAAACTGCTCTTTTTCAGGCTGATCAGCATGACAGTGCATGTGACATGCATCTTAATAAGCAACTTATGATAAATGTGTTTTTAAGTACTGTTTAACAAAATAGGTTTAGTAGACATTAAAACCATCAAAAATGTGATTTCTCCCCCCAGATATATCTGCTTTATGTGATCCAAGTCCCTGCTACTCATATATATCCCAAAAGTCTAGAAAATTTATCATTTGCTTCAGCCAAGCACAGTCAGTTTCCTTCCCAAATACAGAATCTACCCCACGAAATTTAGAATAGCACATTCAAATAAGGTTAAACACTTTCATTTAATCTTTGACATGGGTTTAATTACTGCATGGCTTGTTCTCTTGATGCCTTCTCTTCACAATTAGGCTCCAAAAGGAGAAAATCAAGGACAAGAAGAAAGGAAGAGCTGTAGATGTCCCCATGCTCATTATGGGGGACCTCTCATCTGTAAAATAAATAACCAAAATACTGTGCTCTTCTGTGGCAAAATGTGATGAAGAGGAGGGACACCTGTATCTGACAACACATCTTGTAAGGAAGGCAGTGGGCAGCCTAGGCAACCAAACACCCTAAACCTTGAGCACCCCAAAACATGGGAAGAAAAGCCAGATGTTCTCTCCCAGACTGAGCCTGCCCAGAGCAAGAGGGAAGCATAGAACTGCCCCTGGCAGTACCCAAGAGCCACTTGGTTCTCTGTGCTCTGGCTAGCTCTGGCCCTGCATCAGGAACACGTGACCTGAGCTTCCAGCAGGAGACAAGGATGGCTGGGGATGCCAGCAAACATGGAGCCTGTACCAGAGGGCCAGATGAGCAGCACTCATTGTTTTCCCTGCAGAGGGAGAAAACAGCATTATTACATCCTCTGCACACTCTCAGAGTAACCACATCTGTGCCTTTTGTGTCTAAAAGATACTCTTATTGGAAAAGTACACTGCAGAGCACACACTTTTACATTGTCTTCTGCATTCAGGGCTCAATTTCACTTTAGCTCCTTTAAAAGCACACTCTCAAACACACTTAGTGACCTTGTACAGATTCCCAGCTGAATTCTGTCTGCACAAACACCAGACTTTACCCATAATAACATCTCAACCAGAAAAGTAACAATACGAAACAGAAATTATTACTATATAAACTATAAATCAGTTGTTAAAATGACTATGTTAACCTGCTTACAGTGGAAGAGCAGAGCATGATCTTTCCTGAAAGCTCAGTCCACCTCCTGATCAGACGTGTCAGCAGCAGAGCCAATGCCACTATAAATTAATTGCCTGTAGACCCAAGGTTAAAAGGCTGATTTATGTCTAGCAGTAGAGCAATGGTTACAAAAGCCCTGCTCAGCCTAGAGATTCAGATGGAAACAGCCCCCAGGTTCAGAAATTCTTAATTCCATCTCAGGCCTGTGATTAAAAATAAAAGGCATCCACAGATCAAACAAATATTGTTTGACCCACAGGACAACAAGCGTACAAACATGATCCTTGAGTACTTATTCTCACAAGCACAACAAATGTTATTACCCAGTGATAAAGCAATTGTTCAGTATGGTTTAAAAATTATTTTGATAAAAAACAACAATAAATTTTATCTAAATCCTTCCTAAAGCTTTGATGTAAGTCAATGTCATTTGCACTCAAATTGTCTTAGATGAGATGAAAATCAGAAACCCTAAAAATGGTCCAGAACTCATCACTGTTGGATTTAGGAGAAAAGAGGAAAGAGAGAAGTTTGACAACTTTCTCCCACTGTTTTTCAATCTCACAAGCTTTATTTGCTTAAAAAAAAAAAAAAAAAAATAAAAAAAGATTAATTTGTACAGTGAAAAAAAAATACCAAAACAGCTTTGCTAAGAGGATTCCATCCTGAATTTGACAAAATCATTTTGATGCTATTTCAGAAAAGCCCTTACGTAAAAGGAGTGCTCTTCTGACTTCTGCCTTTAGGCTTTTCCACCAGCTTTCTGCTACACCAGCACCCACCTCCACCTGGCTCCAGCCTTCCCTGTGCTGCAGAGCCCCACTGCCCATCCCTGTGAACAGGGGATTTCCAGGCACTACCAGCAATCCCTGGCAACTGCCTACCTGCTGACACAGTGCTCCTCTAGGCTGGTGCTCCTCCAAGCAATCCCAGAGACCTGTGTGCTCACTCAGGAAAGCAGCTGCATGCCCTCATGATCAACACTGGCACCTGCTGAGCAGCAGCTCTTCTGTGATGTCCCATGGATTTAAGCTATCATCAAATAACATTGGGCCCATTCCAGTTAAGGAGTAATACATTCACAGCATCAGCAGGAGCCAAATGAATTATTTCCAAGTTTTCTTGTGACTGAAGTAACTAGCTTTCTACTGTGCCAATGTTACAGTTGTAACCCAGAAAGCAATTATTTTAGTATCAAAGCCCAACATCATATGTATAATCTTTAATGGAGAAAGCAAGTCACTACAAATCAGTAGGATACTGATGGAAGACAGACTCTGCAGGAAGGAGGGAATGTTGCTCCAAGTAGCTATATCCCTGCCTCCCCCTGGTGAACTGTATTAACTGCTCCAACACCTCCTCATGACAGATAATAACCCCACTAACAGGCACCTGACTCAGCCTGAGTATCTGTTAAAAGTGTCACTGTCACTCGAGTGGGAGCTCTGCTTAATGCTCCTCTCCCGATGAGGTGAAGTAGCTCAGCACAAGCTGACAGCTCTCTCCCATGCTGCAGCCTTCTTACCTCCTACTTTTCCATGTCCTACAGCAGGCTTGAGGGTTCTGCCACTCTCCCTAGAGGTGCTGGAAGGACACAGTCCCATTCCTGGGGGACTGGGAAGCCCTTTCATATTTGGCAATGGAAAAGGGCATCAAAGATTTATTTGTCGTGGAAAAGGGCGTCAAAGCTTTTAAACTGACATTGGACTAAAATTCTCAAATGCTTTCAAGATGTCAGTCAAAGACACGAGATGGGTAGCAGGATATTTCAGATACACTTCTCAAGAAGAGGCAGAAAGAGTTGCACCTTTTCCAGGGTCATCCTTCCCTGGAAGAGCAGGTTCTGCCCTGAGGGCTTTGCTTAGCAGTGGTGCCCAGCTCAGGAGCCGTGGGTGCAGTGGACCTGTGAAAGGCTGTGATAAACAGTACTGGGTGGGCAAAAGAAGCTAGGAACCAACTGGAATTTTAGTCTGTTAGTTCTGCCAGCTAACACAAATTTAAAGAAGAAACAAAACAGCAGTCAGAGGGAAACACCTGCAGCTTTTTGAGAGCCCCTCAGCTTTGAAATTTTAACTCCTTTGTTTCAGCAGTTTAAATTAAGCAATAAGCAATGTGCTGATTTTCTTTTAAAGTGCTTCCCAAACAAATGTTACCCATGAGCACATGATAAAACCACAGCACAGAAAGGACACTTAAAAGATTACTCTGAAATTTGTTGTTACATTTAAGAGATAAAAAGCCTTTTCTCTGCCACAGGGATGAGGAAAAGCAAAGTATTTGAATCCAGTTAGCCTGCTGGGTACCTAAGAAAGATAAGTGCATGCAGAGTGTATTGACCACATACTGTTCTTGCAGTGGGTTGATAGGGAACATATGTGAAGACTTGATGGTGCTGGAAGGATCTGAAGACCCTGGCAGCAAGGTTTCTTTTGGCTGCACAGTTTGAACCTGGTTCAGTCCCCCTGCTCCTGTCATCTCCACCACCACACCTGGGCAATCAGCACTGGATCTCTCATGAAAGCAAAAGTTATACATAATCTGCCTCCTGGAAGTGTTCCTCTCAGCAGTCCTTCCCTCCCTTGGGTCTTCCCTGAATCCCGCTGTTCTTTCTCTGTGGTGGTTAATCCCCCAGATAATTCTGCATCTGATTAAGAGATGCCTGGGAATAGGAAACTTTCTCTGGCAGGAAAAGGGAGAGAAAAACAGAAGTTAAATCTCACTTTAAAATGTTGAGTTGGCTATTTTTTTATGTCTGGGTGGTAAGTCCACCGAGACAGCATCAAACTGCATATTTCTTAAGCAGCAGCTAGCACCAAAGCTTGGCTCCATTCCCCTTAGACCTGGGAGCTTTGTGGAGCAGCAGACTTCTCCCACGGGACTCCACTTCCCAGGAAGGTTTATTTCCCCATAGCTGAGATCTGAGACCACATGCCTGGAAGTAGAGAAGGGAGCCTTCCCCTTCGTCTTAACCCTTTGTACCACACAAGCCACTAACCTGCCAACGTCCCTGACTTGCTGTGTTTGCTCCAGCTGTGCACTGCACTTTCTAGGACAGTAGAAAGGCCCTGGGAACATTTCATGAACATTTCAAGGGCAATGTGCTGTGCTGTGTGTTTACAGCTTTGAACATCCTCACCATCTCACATAAAGCAAAAGCTAAAACTGGCCCCAGCTGCAGCAAATGCTGTATCTTGTCACATCACAAATTCCAGAGGGCCCATGCAGTTCAGGACCAGACCCACTCACTGACACTTCTCCACCTTAGATACCTGTGCATGAACAAAAGTCACTCTCAGCCTTCTGCTTGCATTGAATCCCCTGGTTTATTTTAAAGCTGTCTTTGAATTAACATGACACATCTGCAAATACAAAACCTCAAGCTACTCTGCTGAGGATTTAAAGAGGGCAAATAGGGCACAGCTGTAACGGGAGTGACGATTGCTGGCAGAAAGGACTTTTTAAATCCACAGATTGATGTCCTTTTTATAACTTCTATTTTTGAAATGCATGCAAGTATTGAAGATAAAGCCAGCATCACATGCAATCACAAATGAAAACTGGTCCAAAGCCACAAAAAAAATGGATGCAGAGAAATACAAAGTTACATTCCCGCATGGCTGCTCTACCTCCCCAGCATGAAGGAGCCACCACCTCCTCTGCCACCTTTGCCCACCAGTGAGAGACAATGAGTGAATGGCTTCTGCCTTTTCTGGACCTTCAGATCTAGGAAAAATCCGTGTGATTTTGAGTGAAAGTGGCAGACACTTCTCTGCCCCATGCCTCCACCATTTGCTAGACACTGTGTTTCAAGTTCCTGCCTTTGGCTTTATCCCTTCCAACCTGGCAGATTTGACCCCGATGCCCTGGAAAATTTGTGTTGCATCATGCCTGCAGGCTCTGGGCCAGGGCAAATTCATGGGGGGAAGCAGAAGATTTTCCAGAGGAAAACCCCTACAAGCAGCTTTTTGGGAAGAAAGCCAGCCTCAGATTTACATTTGTGGTCCTAAGCTGAGAATCAAGGGAAACTCCAAGTGCTGTAAAAGTGGCATTTGCAGGGTAAGCATACTACACCTCATGCTTGGCAAAGGGCTTAACAGCTTGAAAACTTGTCTTCCTTTTTCCCTTGGCAAAACTCTATTGCCTACAATTAGAAAAAATTCTTTTCCTACAGCTCTAGGCCATATGGCTGTGTTAGTATTACTGGGATTAAGGACTTCCAGACGTGGAATCCAGTACTGCAGGCAGCTCTGGGAGCAGAGTTTTCCCCAGGAGAGGAGAGATTTCTCTACTCAGCCTCAGAGCTGCAAACAAGATGGGCTGGCTATGCCACAGATTATTGATTCAGAGTGGGCCAAGATTCTTGGGAAGCTGAGAAAACTCTCTCTGTATGCAAGAGGAGCCTGACACCAAAAATGCAAAAAGAATTTGGCCTGCTTAGAGAAGATGGCATTTCTCTCACTCCTTTGCTGCCACCGTTCCTAAATTTTAGGCTAACCACAAAAATCTGCACTTTTTTTGCAAAACCTCTTTTCTTGTATTGGAATGAATTGTCACCAACACATCTTGAAATCTCCTAGAAATACAAACTTCTGGCAAGAAGAAAAATCAAGCCACACAGTCTGAATACAGTCAAGTCAGCATTAAGGGAAAAAATTGCTAATTAGGGGAAACAGAAGTACCTCAGCCTGGCAGTGCAGAGCCACAACTAATGAAGCACCAGTGTTGCATCTCGGGTGATCAATCTCTGTAACTTTTCAAACTCTTTGTTCTACATTTAAATATTTTAATATTAATTTATTCTAATACCATCTCAAGTGAATAATGAGTTATATCAGAATTGCAGTTAGTAAAAAACCTCCAACAACAAAAAAAAGTCAAATTCTTGTAGATCAGCCTGTCCTGGTTATTAAAACCCAGAACACCTATTTTAAGCAGGAAATCTGCCTATAATAGACTCCCGAGAGGGTATTCAGCCAGCTACAAAAATTTTATGTTTACCTTGAAAGCAGCCACCAGTATAGGCTTAATGATGTCTAAAAACATCTCTAAAACCTGTGGTTATAGGCTAAATAACTTCCATAGTCTAAAATAAATTCAATCACAAATGCTCTAGTAAGAACAAGAGTGCAATAAATAACAATTAACATGCAGGCAAGGTGCAGCAAAAGTATAGGCAGGGTAGGATATTCCTGAAAGTCCCTGTACAATTTTTTTTCTTACTGCAACAGTTCTTCTAAATTCTCTCCTTCCAAAATAGAATATAAATGTTTCCCAGGGTTTCTACAGGACTGAGCTCCAAAGCTAAAAAACAATAAAAAATAAAAATAAAGCCAACAAATCCTGGACTGTTTTTTTGCATTTTCTAAGGCAGTCAGAAAATGCCAACCAGGTCGCATTTGACCCCCAAAATGGTCAAAATGATGAATTGTAATTAGTTTACCAAAGCATAAGGAAAAAAATAGTATTTTTCTTGTTCAGCCCTTATCTTTTAAACTGTAAAAAAACAATCCCAGATCTAAGCAATTTCCCCTTCTACATAAGAGGGGGAAAATAAAACCCCTGTGCCTGCCTGAAATCATCTCTCAACTCCACCCACCAGTCTAAGAAAATTATGAACTCTCCCTTCAAAGTCTTCAGCTTTGCCAGTGTCAGCAATGTCTCCAGTCTTCACAGCAATATATGCTTGATCTTTATTCAACATTTTACATGTTACAATTTTTTTTCTATTTTTCTTCCCAACAGCAATTAATGAGAAACAATTTTAAGGAGAAGGAGGGAGTGAGAGGAAATGCGATGTTCAGAAAAGGGGAAATCTGCCTGAATTTGGTTGTCCTGTGAAGTAGCAAGATCTATGGGCTGGCTCCTTGTACAAGAACTTAGGAAACCTGCATTTAGATGTTTCTTAAAATGTCAGTTCAGTGCATGAAGTTCCCACTAATTTTTTTTAATGTTTTTAGTTTATGAGTTCCCATCATCCTGGCATAAGTATTTCCAGCCCCGTGGCCAGACTGTTGATGTCTACTAATCTCATCCATGAATCTGTGACAGCTCCTTCCAACAAGTGTGACATTTGGCAGAAAGAAGGAAATGCAGCCCTGGAAACCATCTTCATTTATGAACTGCTGCCTCCTTAAGGGAAGAGTTGTTTCTGTTTCCTCCTTCCATCGTGGCTGTGAGGGAAGCCTGCTCACAGCCCTGCTATACCAGCCTGCTTGCAGGACTACAGTACTACACAAATCCCACATTTTGGATGAGGCCACAGGATTGCTGCTGACTGTAGTGTGGAGCTGCCAGGTTTCAACACAGCAACCACTCAGCTTTTTAACACCAAAATAGTAGAGGCAGGTTTCAGACATGAGTAATTCAGCCAAAGCACCATCCTTGCATTACTGTTCTGAAGAGTGAGGCGAGGCAGTCCAGGAAACTGAACCAAGGTGGAAAGGGTTGAAGTCTGTCCCTCTTTTCTTGGATGCAGCTGAAGCAGCAGCACCCCTAAGAAATCAGTATTCAGTAGTGCAACCAGAACTACCCAACCAAACAGAATATCATGAATACCCAGTACATAGATGGCTGGGGCCTTACTACTGCAACTCTGCTTCTGTAAGGATCAAAACATTCTGAAATGGATCAAATTAATAATTAATAACCATTGCCTGTACCCCACCAGCATGAAATTGCTCATTTAATTCTAATCAAAGTTAGGTCTTGGTTTTCTAAAACCAGAGTTTTTATTAACTTTACTGCAAAATGCTAATGTTCCAAAGATCCAATGTTATTTACAGTTTGGTTTCAATGGCATCCTGAAAGGGTTTGTTCTCTTCATTGCTTGCCCCACAGAGGTGAATTACAGAGCAGTAGCAACCTGCAGGATGCCCAGCCCTACACGTGGCAGTCAGAAATCCGAGAGCTGCTGAGCAGCTTGGCCCAGCAGTACATCCACCTAAGGCTGCAAGGACAGTATGTCAGCAGAAGCTACAGGGGGACATCCAGGAGACCAGTAAGCAAGATGGGGATGTGTAGCTCAGACGTGGATTCCCTTCACAAACCATGCTAGCTTTCACCTGTTCAGATACATTTTTGCCTTTTCCTTTATATGCTCTCCTTCTGTAGAGGCAGAATGAACAACTGTCACTCACAGCTGGACCCTTCTCACTTCCCTGGCTCTCCCCCAGGGTCCCTGGCTGTAACGCTCTCCACCACCAGACAAACAAGGTTAGATGCAACTCTCCAGAACCCATCAAAGAAACAAAAACTCAGCCAGAAGAAAGCAAAACAAGCCATGATCCAGGAGGTTATTCCAGAAGATGTCTCTATGGACATGCTTGGATTATTTTAATAGCTTTGTTGGCTTAAACAGAGTTCACAGTTTGGCAGTTCTTAGTTCTGCCTTCCCAGAGGAAGCCCACAGAGACCTTGTTCTCATGTTTTCATTGCTTTTTTTCTTTGATCCAAGGACAGAGGCATCTAGCTGATAAGAAAACTTAAATTCTAATGAATCTGTGAGCTTAGTATTTCCTAACATGGTCCTTGAAGTATCTGTCCTGGGAATATGGCAACTTCTATTATATCACAGTGACCATCAGTAACATAGGCAACCTAAAAATTAATCTACTCTTAATATTATTATCTCAACATAAAAATGAGTTCTAGCACTAATCACACATCCTCAAAGTTTATGACCTTTAAGAATTAAATTATTTGAAAGAATATAGAAAAAAATGGAGGAAGCAGAAATATCTGCTTTTCCAGCTGAAACAATCTCCAAGTAGTTTGTTATGTAGGGGGCAATTCACAGCTTAAATAAAAAACAAAATTTAGAAGAACTGAGCACTTTCTTGAAGTAGCCCAACATCTCTAACCTTAAGGTTACAGTAAGCAAATTATGCCAATGGCAAACAGAGAGTGAACGTATTGCCAGGATCTGACCAAGAGCCTCATCCCTACCTCAAAGCACTGAAGCAGCATTTCTGAGGGCTGCAACCTCCCACCTGCATTATCTCCCAGAATCTGACACCCCAGCAGAGGACTGCAGGTGAGAAACTGCACTGACTGTGAGAAGAGAACTTAGGGCAATAGTAGTGAAGTTTTAATGGCTTGACCAACTCTGCTGAAAAGGAGAATGACTGTATGTGTTTGCATTCCACCAAAGGCACACAGTACATTATGTGGCACATTAGACTTAAAAGTTCCCAGTGTACCTAATGAATTATTCACCAGTGTTTATTGTACAATTCTACTAATAAGCCATTCTAGATTTAAATAATAATAATTTTGCATACAAGGCATACAGTAAAAAATGAATCATGCATTCCAAGTGCCTGGAGCAAAGCATACCTTCCCTAAGAGGAGCCTTGCTGGGAGCAGCTGGCTAAAGGCTTCCAGCTATGCAGAAGAATGAGGATAGGGGAACAACATGCCCCTAGTTCCTCCTGCCATTTCAGCCATCCTAGAGCCAGCCTTGTGCTGGGAGCTCAGGACTGTAAATATTACAAGAGATTTATTATGAGAGTAACTTGGGGGCTGTAGCTGGCAGCTGCTGATCATTCTTTCTTCTACATCTACTGCTAAATGTAGCCAGAAATGAGCAGAAGCTGACAAAACAGGTGAGAACTGTGAGCTTGTGAAGTGACAATATATTGATTAGGATTCCATTAATTGGGGGATGACTCAAATATTCCATCAAACCCATCAGGAAGGAAAACCAGAACCAAAATTTAGCAGCACTGCTCCATATGCTTTAGGGTCTTAATGACTTCTGTATTAGTATAATGTAACATTATAATTTGCTACAATTATGTAATTACAGCAATATTACAAAATATTATAATGCATAAAATTAGTATAATAATGTTGCATAATTATAATTTGCAACATAATACATGAACTGATTTGTATACTAGGCAAAACTACATTATAATGTTACATTCTGGCTTTTCCCATGCTCAGAGTGCAAATTGCCACTTAAAGCATCCACTTAAATCCTTATCCACAGCTCCCTTGTGCTTTCCAGCTTACCTTAATTTTTTTTCTATCTTCATCACAGAGTTCCTGCCTAATCTGCCTTGCTCCCTGGCCTGTGTTCCACCACAATGTTGTTGCCTTGGCACACGTGGCATTCAAATCTGGTCCTGGTAGATTATAAACCATTCTGAATGAGTGCAGAATTGTTCAAGAACGTAATCACAAAGCTCCATAAAAATAAAGCTTCTCCAACACTCAAGGCCTGGCTTTGTCTTTTTCGCTAACTAGAAAATAATTATCTTTTGGAACTATTAGTGGAGCATAGAAACATCCTTTAGTCTGAGTAATAGACTGTAAATTAGCATATCTGCATACTGATTGTTGAGCATGTCTGGAACCAATGGATCTGCCACAGTCTGTAGCAGTTGCCTTATAGCTCTATTAATCATGATAGCAATGGAGCCTTGCCCTGGATCACCCAGGGACCTGCAGCCTCCTTTCCATCTTTGCTGTCCACTTTGCACACTCCCTCCCAATCTTTCAGGGGGAAAAAAATCTTTTCTTTTTTTTCCTTATTAATCTAAGCAGTAATAAATTATTAATCTAGCAGTAATAAATAAGCATGTTGTTGGTTTGCGCTTTGAAAATTTAAATCCAAATACACCATCTGTATTACTCATTACTATATATTTTGTTCTGGTTTTAATTACATTTAAAAATATGGTTATTTCATGTTCTCCCCTGAATTTGAGTAGGATTATCTATGTAAATAAGGAAGTAAATCCCAGAGGTAGAGAGAAATTTTGTAAGAAATTTTTCCATGGATAGTTGAAGGACTTCTTTATGAGAAATTCCACTATTTGGGGGGGAAATTACAATAAAACTCATAGCTTTGGATACAAAAAAATCAGAAATTAGAATTTCCTGACACACAAAACTGGATTTGTAGCATGGGTGGCTCAATCTTCTCTGTATTAGTAGCTGCCACCAGCTGCCACACCTGTCATTAAGCATGGCCAAGGGCTCATCTGATGCTTGAGCCAAAGAATTGGACAGAAGTTTTACCATCCAACCACAAAAAGAACAAGCCAGGTACACTTCCAATAGCATTCTCAATGTTTTGGAAGTTTTGCATTTTAATTTTAACACAGAAATATTATTTTACACAGAATTTTAATTCTGCATGTCACTAATGTCTTTCCCCTACCTGCTCCAGTGGTGAAGGTAAAGCTTCTCCCAGCTGAAGATAAAGCAGGGAGCTCAGCACCTCAGAGAGCCAAATAAAGCACCAACTCTGATCATAAATGATTCAGCATTTAATCAAAGGGCATAGCTTAAAAACCTAACTTTCAACTTATCTCTGTTTAATTTACTTTACTTTCAGTGGCTTTCTGTTGTTCTCAGTTCATATAGTCTACTTGGCGTTTTTACGAAGTAAATCTTTCTAGGTTCTTCCCTCCTCCATCAATTATAGCCTGTTCATTGGAAGAGAAAAGGACCAAAAAACCCACCCTTTTCAATTAATCCAGAAGGTATCTTCAAACCCCGGTTAACTCCTCTTCCCTGTATTTATTCACGTAACTTTCTATAAAGATCGGCCCACATTTTTGTGACTGGATCACATCTTTCAAGGGAAGCCTTTCCAAAAGCTGTTTGTGTTCAGGCAGAGGAGCAGAGCTGCCCTGCCCGCTGTCACTTGGGGAAGCACTGTGCTTGGCCCATCACTTTGGACAACCAGCGCTGATGAGATGCACCATTCCGCTTTCTGACCTTAAATACCTTAGAGAAGCCAAGTCACTAAACACAACCAAACATCCATCCTGTGACGAATGAACACCCCTGAGGACACGCTTGGCTGAGAGTAACCTAATGCATCAGACACTTGAGGGGAAATTTTGGCCGCAGCAGTATGGTGTTAGTGGCGATTCGTAGGAAAATAATGTTGGTATTATTTATAAATATTTAGTGTTTCGATCCCCATCTGCCCCGCTGTGGCTCTCCCGTGAGCCGAGCGCCGCGTGCTCTCGGTGCCGGGGCGGCGCGGCCCGCGGGCGCCCCCTGCTGCCGCGCTCCGGCACTGCCCGGCCGGCGGCACCGCCTCCGCTCCGGTGCCGGCTGCGGGGGCACGAAAAACCCTTAAAAACCCTTAAAAAAACCCTTTTGGGCCCGGCCGCAGCTCGGCAATGCGGCAGCGTGAACAGCACCCGAGAGCACAAAGGTACAGCTTCACAAAGACGGAGAAAGGCTCCATAACTTGAAAAACATGTTTGCAAACTTGGAGAGAGAACTAAACTCTCTTCAAGGTATTTAAAATGGAAAAAAAAAAAAAAACCCCAAAAAAAAAAAAAAAAAAAACAAAACCCCAAACTGTTTCTAGATTGAGGTATTAGAAGTGTTCAAACTGCTAACTGAAAAACAGCTTCTGTTTCAAATGCTGGGGGGCTTTGGCTACAGCCACACAGAGCAAAAACACTCAAGTCAGGCAACCTTCAAAGCACAATTAAACAAGCAAACATTCAGAAACCTGCAAAACAAACCAATCTTTTAATAAGCCCCACAGTTTTGACCACATAAAATGGGATTTCCTCCATACTACGGTGGCTGAACCTCCCCTCTGAATCAGGAGCTGCCAGAATACACCTGTCATCAAGGACTTCTCTGGTGTTGAGTCAAACAACCAGACGTGGGTGATGCCTTCCAGCCATAAAAGTATTCTAGATTGAGGCACAAGAAATGTACTTCAGGAAACAGTTTCCCAAAGAAATAATTGAAAGACTACTCCTCTGGCAGCTGCCGGGTTCTTTGGCTATGACCCTGCACCTGGGCTGGGAAAAGACAGAAAAAGTCTGGAAGTCCAGGTATGATGGAACTGGGAAGCAGCTGCCTCAGAAAGCCAGTGCTGATGTGGCTGCATTCGCCTTTTGTACAGGGCTGATGGATGGGTTCTCTTACCTGGATGGCCAGGGTTAAAAGAGAGCCCACAGCCCCATGAGGAGTGGGGCTGGAAGGGCCCTGTCAGGAGATATATGAAGGATTTAAAATAAAACTTGCTCTTCTCCATCTCCCTAAGGGTGCCTTACTGACTACCATTTTGGGGAAGCTGCAAATCAGCTTTGGGAATATTTTTCCTACCATAATTACATGCAGCTGCATTTTTAGCCCCTCCATTAACTACATATTACCTCCTTAAGTCCCCTGAGAGCCTTTTAAACAGATTATTATAAGAGGAGTTTTTTCATCCTTTATTTTTTCTTTAATTAGCTGTTATTCACACAAACTGGGCTAATACCAAAGAAACAATATTTTCAGGGAGTTCATCACAGGCAATCTAAAGCAACTTTTCATCATTATTTCTGTGCAACAGTTGTCCTTATTTCCAGTTGTTTTATCACCTGTCATCTGGACACAAACTCGGCCTGATGCAACTACACAGTATCACCACTTCTGCTGTACTGACACCTGAGACACTGCCCAGCCATCCTTGATAACAGCATTGTTATTTCACACCATTGTGTGGCCATGAGGGTCTGCACCATGCCCATAAACTGCTATAAAGCAAAGGTGTGAAATCAGCCATTTTCCCAGCCCCCTTCGCTGAACACAGCGAAGCATACTGTGTGCTGCTGTCACTCCCAAACCATGAAAGGGTTTGGGTTTTCTGGAGTCAGTAGTTTTCTCTGATATCAAAATACTTGTTGAAAAGCTGCAGTGGTGTGTATGTATACTGCAGCACAGTATGGGTGGTTTGTGGATGGTGTTCCATAAAACAAGGACCAGGTCATGCTCAGTACTTTCAGAACTGAGAGATCTCCACTGCAACAGGAGATGGGCAGGAGATCAATATCACCTCATACCATTCTAACAATTAAGGCTACTCCCATAAAGGCTCATACTAAATCTTGACCATGGATTAGGATTTGTATAAAGCTGCACTAAGGATCAGCAAGCAAGTCACCTCACCAGTGAGTGAATTTTAACAAGCTTTGGCCCAAGCCCTGACTAACAGCACACTGACTGCCACAGTTCAAAGGCAGGGCCAGCAGCTGGGGCTGTAACACCAAAGGGAGAGCCACAGCAGCTGCACCAGGTCTGGACCTGGGAGCAGAGAGTGAGGAGCCCTTGTACAGCCCCAGCAGGGACTCTGCATGCACTGCAGCCACTGCAAAGCTGCATGCTGACCATCCTGGCTGGCCACCACTGCATGCAGCAGGGACCTGTGCAGCATTGCTAAAGCTCCTGCCACCCTCAGCTGTATTCCAGAGAGCTATCCCAACCCACAATGTGGGAACTGGATCTATGGTTAGCAGATATTTGGCTTTGTGTTAGACAACGAGGGGACTGAACTACTAAACACCTACAATAATCCCAGAGCATAACAAGATACTTTGCAGCTCTGCTTGCAGACCAAAAGAGACAGAACTGGACAAGACTGACAATTTAACCATGGGAATTACACAATAATACATTCTATGGTTTTGCTCTCATATTTCTGTCTACCTCTAGTTACTTTAACACCTCAGAATATCTTTTTTGGTGAACTGATGTCTCAGTTGTTCAAATTTCTGCTCAGCAAGGGATATTAACTTTATAGAAAAGGCTAGAAACAAACTTGACTTACACTGAAATGACTCAAAATCTCCCAATTAACCTTAAAGAGAGTTGAGGAGAGTTCTGAAGTAAAGCCTGTTCTGATATCTGGGATCCAAACATGGGAGAAGTGGAGCATGGAAGAGTCAGACAGTTCCTGACTAAGCTCAAATGAAAAAGAAAACCACACAGAAGATAGAGGCAGACACTGACTGGCTGCCCAGGAGGAATATAGAAATTTTGCTTGCATTCACAAGAGTGAAGCTATGAAGGCCAAAGATCAATGAGGTTAGAATATGTAGGAGGTTACATTGGTCAGCAAGAGGGACTTCTGTAAGCACTGACAGCAGCAAGGAATCTAAGGAAGACACAGCCCTGCTGTGTAGGGACCAGGGAACCTAGTGACAAATACAGAGTAGGCTGGAGTACCCAATACTTTTCTTTCTGGCCTTAGATAGCACCAGAAAGGGCTGCCACCTGACCTCACTATCCTACTCTGTGGGATTTTGTCAGGAGGGAGCAAGGGAAGCGCTCTCCACTGGGGAGGGTGAGACACAGGTAAAAACATCACAAGCAGTGAACTTACCATCGGGGCATGGCCCCAGAGCCCCTGAGCAGGAAGAGCAGCAGGTCCCATCGAGCTCACGTCCCATGACATCAGGCAAAGGCAAGGTAACAACCCTGATCCAAGATCAAGCCAGGAAATCCAAGTAATGACTTGTGACAAAACAGGACTGGAAAAACACCCCACAGTTGCAGCATAGCTCAGGAAAGAGCTCCTACCTTTGGGCCTGCACTCAAGAAACGTTTTGGTCTCATGGTGATTGGTGTGTGGGTGGAGGCCCCATGTGGGAGTGGGCAAAGTAATAGAAGCCCATTAGTGCACTCAGGGCCCTGTTAGGAAGTTGTTTTCACAGGTGAGGACTGGAGTATTGGAGCCAATTAGATAGATGCAAGTTCACAGGACCAGATAGGATGCACCTGGAAGTCATGAGGTGGCCCCTCTCTATCATCTTTGAAAGGTCAGTGATACAGAGGGAGATGCCTGATGTTCAGAAAAAACACATCACAGCTATCTCCATCCCAGGGAAATGCAGGCCAAACAGCTTTGTTTTAAGTCCAGAGAAAGTTATGGAGAAAATCCTCCTGGAAATCATTCCAGCCACAAGAAAGTCACAAAGATGACTGAAAGCAACCAGCATAGATTGTTCAGAGGCAAACCATGTCAAAAACCCTTATAAGGCACAGTGTTTCCTTTGCACAACATAAACCAGTTGAAAGACTTCATCTGTGTTTTATCTAGGCCAGTTTCCATAGACCATCCAAGACAATTTTAGTAGATATAAACACTAATAATCTGGATTAGATGATAAATCAGCTAACTGGATCAGTGTGTCCCCTTTAATGTCTTCTGATGTTTTATTTCTTGTTTAATGTAGACAATTACTTCTGCCAGTAAGTAGAAGTTACTGACTTTACCAGAGCAGCTGAGTAGGGAGGGAGGTGTTGTTGGCTGGGGTCAAGTGGAAAGCTTGTGAGAAGAGTCAGTGCTGAGATCTTGGGTTTCACACAGTGTATGTGGCATCAGGATGATTTTTATTCCAAAACAGCCAGGCTCAAGGAGTCTCTCTTTCAATGAAACATACATATAAGCCTTTTTTTTTTTTTTTTTTTTTTTTAATTGAGGACAATAGATTGTCACAGGAGTGCATTCAGGGGGACTATCTTTGGAGTAACAAAGGGGGTAGTTCCTTCAGGATCTATTGCCAAGCACAGGGAATGAGCCCAACTGGAACACTGCAGTGCAGAATTCCTCTTTGTTGTGCACAGCTTTGCATGGGGTCCTGATGCTTTTCCCTGAATTTCACTGATGCACCCCAAACCCATAAACTGAAGGAGATAAACAAAGCATTGGGTCAGTTAACTTGTTCTTCTAGAGCCAATGGAGTTCCACATCAGACTTGCAGCAGTTTTAGTAGAGCCACTGTTAAAAGAGGAGGAAAGAAATGTCTTTGTAAAGTGCATATGTGGGCACTGAAATTGTATGGCCTCTTTGATAAAGGAATGGGATCTTCATACATTAAATGAAATATGATAAATTATGTTAATGTCTATACTCTATTTTTCTTATTCATGTACAAGTATTTAATTCCTCAAGTGTGATTATATATATTCCTTCACAAGTCACATTGTTTTTCAAAATGTAAAAACGATCACTTCTTATGCAAACCTTCAATGTCCTCTAAACCACAGAAAACAGGTTCCTCTGCGCTAATCTTCTTTTATGTTCAGGTGATACTTCTATTAGATTCAGGTCACAAATATGAAAGACAAACTATACCAAAGTGACAAATTATTTAAATATCAAAAGGAGAAAGTACAATGGATTTAAAATAAAGTTTTACATAGGTTTTTAAATTAGGATCTTATCAAAGAAGAGTGTTTCCTGCATCTAGTACTCTGCATAACAAAACTAATCAGCCTATGTCTAAAACTGAACACACACACACCATTTTAGGCAAAGTTCAAATGTGACTCAAGTGTGACTTGAGTGTTCAAGTGTGACTTAAGTGTTTAAATGTGATTCAAGTGTGACTTGAGGCTCAGTGCTGTGACTGGACATCTCATTCCTAGACAGACTCTTGTGACTGCTCACGTGAGCAGTTTCAGCACCAAAATATTCTCTCTCAGAAGTCTGCAGCCTCATACCTTTCTGAGAACTATGCATAGCCTTAATATTATGGGAGCATGGCTAAGGGATGTTCCCTTTGGTTTCTGCTGTGACGTGAAGACAGCCTCTGTGCTGGTAACAGCACCAACAAAAACTGGAGGTCTCCATAGCCTGGCTGGTTCTGGCTGGATGTCACTACTCCTGGGGACATCTGCCAGTAAGGAGGCATGATCCACCTGTGCCCCTCACAAAGGCCAGAACACACCTTACACATAGGCCTTTCTCCTGCCACTGTCTGGAGAAACCATCTGCTTCAGCTTCATGAATGTTTAAGGCTAGTGTGGTTTAAAAGAGGCCCTTGGGGTTTTTTTAATGACTTGTGGAAAAAATTAAATTCTGATGATGGACATATTGCTGGAGTCATGCTTATTGCACTGTACCATTCTTTCCTCTATAACTGTATGCAAATTCTTCAGTGGGTTTTACTGGGATCTGATGTAGGCTGTTGTTCTCTGATGTTTAGGGAAATTCCCGAATTAAAATTATTCCAGTACCAGTTTCATAATTCCATGAAAAGTTTCATAAAATGCCATTCATGTCACTCCCTGAAACCTTGCAATTGCAGAATATGTGGTTACAGTAAAAAGAGGAAATGGTTTGTTAAAATACGTATTTTTAAAAGAGATACAAAATACTGTAACAGCTAATTTAAACTAATGTAAATATTGCAAATATTCTTGTTGCATTGCATGTTTTATATATTGGTATACATGTAATTAATAAATATAGCATATGTATAATGTATTGGGTACTCATCTGTTGGCCTGACCCACTTTCGAGGGACATGTGTTGGCTTCTGGGAGTCTGGGTCAAGAATGTTACTGAGAAGTTGCTAAGCCTGATCAAACCCACTACTAATTCTCCAGGTGGAAGCTGATACAGCTGGCAACACCTCCCCTTCTAAGACAGGCTGAGAAGCTAGAGCTGTTCAGCCTGGAGAAAAGAAGTTTGCATGGAGACCTCATAGCAGCTTTCCAGCATCTGAAGGGGGCCTACAGGGAAGCTGGAGACCTCTCTTGATCAAGAACTGTAGTCATGGGACAAGGAATAATGGATGCAAATAGAAAGATGACAAATTCAGGTTAAATATTTAGATGAATTTTTCTCATATGAGGGTGGTGAGGCACAGGAACAGGTTGCCTAGAGAAGTTGTGGATGCCCCAAATCTGGCAGCATTCAAAGTCAGGTTGGATAAAGCCTTGAAAAAACCTGGTCTGGTGAGAGGTGTCCCTGTCCATGGCAGTGGGGGTTGGGACTAAATGATCTTTAAGGTCCATTTTAACCATTTAACATTCTTTGACTTTATGATATAAAAGATCTCTGATTAGAAAATACTTGGAGTGTTTGAAGTGGTAGTAGCCGTTCTGCTTCTCTGCTGGGGTTGTGGTCCTGTAGTAGCAGAACTCAGCCAGGATAAGGGCACCAGAACAAGGTCCTGCAATAAGCTCTGTGCAGACAAAGCACACACACGATGCAGGTGAGGCACGGGAAAGATCAGGGGAACAGGGTCACAACATCATGACTTTGCCACACAGGGAAATGTCCTTAGTACCAGCACACACCACACACTGGGTGCCGTTTTTGCACCGATGCAGGCAGAGACTGTTCCTCTAACAAAGGCTCATCTGTCAAAATCATACCTCAGAAGGGCAATTCAAAAAGTCCTATATTCACCAGACTAGAAAACTTATCTCAGTGTATTATGCCACTGTTCAAAATAGAGGGAAAAGCACTTTAAAACAATTTTTTGTGATCAAATGTATTTAGACAATTAAAAAGGCATACAATTTAGGATACTAAAAGTTCTTGGAAAAAAATCCAAGTACGAGTAAGAGAGCCTTGGAGATGGAGTAGTCTGTCAAGTCAGTGTGTAACTGCAGCAATTAGATATGTGACAAGATATTGAGCATTTTTAAAAATCCTTATAGAATAAGAGATCTTGACAAAAACGAAACACCAGGCAGAAATTGGGGGGTTTTCCCCTCCAGTTAACTTGTGGTTTTATTTCGCTATTGCTTTCTTCAACTAACTGCAGAATTCATCAACATAACTTGCTTTCATTTTCTTTTATGAGCATGTTTTTCCTTGCCCCAAGTGAAACAGGATATCCATCTTTCAGAATTTCTGCCCTACCTTTTGCAATACCATTCATTTGTACGTGGTAAAAGCAAAAGCATTTAGCAAATCCCACTGTGATTAAAGGAAAATTGCAGCTTTACTATTGCAATAGAATAAAGCTTTTGTTGAGCTACAGGATTGACTAATGTGGGACAGTTCCTACTTCCCCTTACTTTGATGTCATCTGTTTAAAAGATGAGCAACAGAAATAATAACTGTGTTTTGCTGTTTATTTTTCTACTTTGCCATGACCCTGACTTTTAATGGGAAGAGATTTAAAGAGCATACAAACCTGTTGGAGGTGCTCCTTTGAATCCCCTGCCATCAGGCAGACTACCCCAGTGCCAATCACACAAAAAAAGGATCTGTCTTCACTCTGTTATGGTGAACAGGGATTTTCCTTTTAAAACAAATGTATGACAATTAAGTATCTGTGCTGCACTGTCATTGGTAACAAAAACTAGCTAAAAATCATGACAATAGATTGAAAAATAGACTGATTTTGTTAAGATTTTTTAAATTGCATGTAATATGCTATGACAAGAAGAGTATACATGATCATTTCTTAATAATTTGCTCTCTAACACTTTAGTTCTACTTTGAAATGAAAGGAGTCACCAAAAGGGTGACTATAGGGCCATTTGTTCTAGGAAAATATATGATGGTGAGATGGTAATCAGGGAAGTAAAGTCACTCTGAAAAGTGAAAGTTGAATAACTATGACTTTTTGAGCTAGATTGTTTCTGCTTTTAAAATTTTCTGTTCCCCAGCTTTTCAGCTGCACTAGTTCATTAACTTTTGAGCTTCAAAGGTGAAAAGTCTTGGCCAATGAATCAATAGCTCTGTCCCTTCAGCATGAAAGCCTGGTCTCAGAGTCACCCAAGAGATCTTACACTAAATGGGGACAATCTGGGCTAACCTGTTCCACAGGGTTAAGGTAGGAAATGAGGGGAAAAAAAAAAAAAAAAAAAGATGAATTTGAATGGAAATACCATTTTTTTCACATACATTAAAAAGGAAATGAAAACTGATATTACTTCTGTTTTTAAAAAAGTGATGCCAAGGGTTTTGAAAGGATTGTCTTTACTTGAAAAGGGATTTTGATTCAAGTGAAATCACCTGCGTATGTGTCCTTCAAAAAGTATTTTGTAGAGATGCTATCAAGTTTCATCCACATCAAGACCATGTCTATTCTCTGTGGTATTACACTTCTAACCCACCTTTCTGTAGGTGGTATGTATCAGTGGGCCTGTGTGATGCTGGCTCCTCCTGGGTTTGTACATCATGAGGTTGCCTTTATTTGCAGGATAGGAGCTGTTTTCTCCAGTGCATTGACACTTCCTTCACAGTCCAGGATGAGTGCTGCTCAGGGAAGGGAGCATCTGCTCAGCCCTCTCACTGTTCAATCAACAGCTGATCCCTCTCTCACTTACTGCCATTTGTGTCTTTCCAGAAACTTTCTACACCTGAACTGGTGAAGAGATGCTAACCACGACAGGATTTCTACCACAGCCTTCTAAAACCTTGGAAGTATGAATTTGTATGAGGGAAATTATGGCATTAATGTCATTCCCATGAAAAATTTAAGACAAAGATGTTTTCCTGGAGCTTTACATAGAGTGAACCAAAAAAACAGGAACATTTTTCATGAAAGTTAATTCTTTTAATTCTCTAAAGTTGCCTTATTTGTGAAATCAAATGTTTTATAGATAGCTTCAGCTACAGAAATAAATTAATGGTAGAGGAATCAGATCTTTCTCCCATTCCTTCAGATATCACAGCTTCTTCATAAAGATGCCGAATACTGCATTGACTTCAGCTCTAGGTATCTGGAAAATAGAAACCACCACTCTTGTTTTAGCTTCTAAAGCCTAGTTATTACCAGTGGCCTACAGGGACTCCAGAGATAAGACACTGCCAAAGGTTCACCTTCTTTACTACAGAAGGTAACAAAAGGATCTTGCCTAAATCCTTCCTTACTGGTGAAAACTTTGAGGAAAATCTTCCAAGGGAAAAAAGTCTTTGAGGAAAAATGGGAATTAATGTGTCTTTATAAGTTCACCAAACTGAGGCCTTTCATTTATTTTTAATTTTGAACTAAAGATGTCTCTCAGTATTAAGTTTAAGGTTCAGTAAGGAGAAGGGTCATTTTGAACATCCTCCTTTAAGTCTTAAACCTTGGAGGGCAGCTGCTCTACCCTTAATATGCAGTGTATAAATGGTACATAAATTCTTATAAAATACTTCAGGGAAAATGATGTTTTAAAATGCTCAGAGGACTAACCCTAAATAAGAAGAAAATGTAAAAAAAAAAATATTTTTTCAAGAGTGTTTCATTGTTTTTAAAAGGGTCAAGACGATTCTGCAGAAGCAAGTCAGCCTTTGGGGACATCTCTTCCAGTAAAGGTGGTTATAGCACCACAAAATTTTCCAAAGAAATCCCCTCAGAGTTCATTCCAAATCTGCTTCTTCCTTTTTGCATGTAATTTCCAGCAGTGAATAAAGCCCTGAGGAAAAATAAACTTAATTGCTTTTACGTGCCCCCCATAGCCTCTGACTGGTGTCAAGTGAGAGTTGTGCTGCTGACGCACCTCTCGGCAGCCAGCTCTACAGTAGAGCGGTGGCTCCCCTGCCCTCGTTCTGCTTTGCCTCTGCACTTGGCAGAGGTACGAGTGTGGGATTGCACAGGCTTGTCTGCCAACTTTGTAATGAGAGATGTGTCCAACCACTATTGGTTACTTTCAGTTCGTAAGGGCTAAAATAATGTTATTTGAAGCTTCAGACAAATACCAGGAAGCAAAAAAACCTCTCTGCTGTTGATTTACTGGAACGCGCTATCATCGAGACTTGAAGGGAGGGAATTTGAAAGGAACAAATTGCACAAGATAATAATTTTACAATTTGGTGAACAAGCCCAATAACACATGCCCTAATGTGAGAACGTAGGTAGCAAGCACCACAATTCACAGCCGTCACGTCTGTCTTAGACTGATCTTTGCATAACTTCCCAGACTAATTAGCTACTACACTTTCTCAACAAGCAGCTGAATCTACCCCTTCTCTGTCTGTGCTTCCTAAGTCACTTCCTTAACAGGGTCAGAACACAGCTAGTCCAGTGAGAATTTTAGAGATAAGGCCGAAGAGCTTTACAATATATCTAGATTGGCTATTAATATTACACAAATCCTAAGAAACACACAAAAACTATTTTCAAAATGTGAACTGCAGGTTGCATTTCCTATATACAGTATCTTACTTCCTTAACATAATATATTAGCCAAGGTGTCTTATTCAAGAGTCCTCATAGGATTTTTATGGTTGTTGGAGCAGAAAGAAGAACAGGTTTATTAAACAGTGAACCTAATGTTAAACTACAAAGCAAGGCTTTGCACAAAGACTAAGTGTCAGATGTGTACTTCTTGCTCATCAAAATCAGCAGCCAGAGAATTCCCAAGATGTTAAAGCAAATCTATAGAATAAAGACTCTTTCTAAAAGCATGCCTGGCAGGCTTTGTAGAAATACTGTGCAAGATACGAGTAGATATAACTCATAAATACCTTAAGGTAAGGAAAATGTTTCAACTATTTTGGTCAACCGAGTTCTGTTATTTAAATAGGACTCTGAAAATTTTCTTTATTCTTAGTATTTCCCAGGCAGTTATCAATCAGCAGAGAGGATCTCATGTAAGTTTGATATGCCTTCTTGGCATAAGACTACTGATTAAGTGCTAGAAAAGTAGTAGGAGTTCATGTTGCTATTTTTAAAACCTTCCTCTGTTCATCCAAAAGCCCCATGCCATTCCTAAGAAATGCAAAGTGCTCTGAAAAACTGATAAAAGGGTTGTTTTTAAGTTTTCCTCCAAGCAGTTTTCCTCCGCCAAAAAAAAAAGAGTAATATTTGAAACTAAGTAACTGATCTGTTACATAGCTGTTTTTGCATTGTATCAGAGACCATTTTATGTTCCTTGTACTCCAGATGATCCTAAAAGGGTACCCAGTATAACTGTAGTACAGCTACACTCAGCACCTTGCAGATGCTTTGGTGTTTCCTCAGGCTGGGGTTGTAACCCTGTGGTAGTCAAGATGGACACTGCATTCAAAGTACCTCATTAAAATCATCAGAAGGCTCCAAGCATCAGCACCTTGTTATTCAAAACTCTCCCATACCTTTTCTCTGTATCTCCCAAAGACAGCTCTGGCTCTGTCTCTCTTTCTTCTTCAGTTCTGACTCACTCCTTCCTGTCCCTATCACGGCCACCTAACCCTCTCTGTCCTACATACAGCATCTTACCTTTTCTGTCCCTCACACAACCTCCTATCCCTTCCTCCTCACAGCACAGCAAGCAGACTCCAACAGACTCCCCACCAGCTAACTCACTCTTTATCACACCCAGAGCTGTGAGGGCAAGGCCGTTCCCACTCTTGGATAATTAACACAGCTGCAACATATCAAGGGCAAGACTGCCTTCAGCAGCATCTCTGTCTCTCCACATAACCCCCAGGATTCCATCGACTGCTGCCTTTTCCACCCTCTCCCCAGCCCAGCCCCACTGCCGCCACCTTCCCCAGCTTCTCGTGCTGTTCTCTCTCGGGCCAGAAGCATTGCAGAGTCCAGTCATGGGAGTATCTCCTGGCTGTCCTCCAGAAAATTGGCCTGCCTTTCCAGGAGATGTAACATCAGCAAGATATTCTGGAGAAAATACATATTTGGTGGGGAAAGGAAACTGAGCTGCAAAACAAGAACCCTTTGCCCAGCTCTGTAGCAGAGGCCATACATGAAGATGGCTACTGGTCTTGGCAGCCTCTCTGCATGGCAGTCTTCCACAGGCAGTTTAGCCTTCAGTGCATTTCCTACCCCGTTATTTTGTGCATGAAAGTCAGTGCTAAATACTGTTAGTACCAAAGACTGACTGCAAATCCCAGCAAAGGGGAAGTTGTCATATGCTCGTCCATTCCCTGCCCGATGGAAAGACTACATACAGTACTGACATTCTGTTCTGGCAGCACTTTTCTAAACGTAAGATGTAGGGCAAAGGTCAGACTGTAACTGCAACAAGTTTGATATTTTAGATAGCTGTATCCTGCTATATCTAAGCTTTTGAACTAATCATTGCAATCCTGAGTTTAGGATAAGTGCTCAATTAACTCCACAGATTTCTAGGAAAGTTTGGGACTTGAATCTCATTCTATCATGAACATATTGCCAGAAGATGCTCAAGAGAGCTACTTCATGCAATAACTTCATTCATTACATTTACTGTCAAAATCCTGGGGGAGCCCTTTTGCTACCACCTTCAATTTCCAGTAACTTCCATTCCTAGAGCCTCCAAAACAAAGACTGGCAGGTTTTTATCCTTGCTAAGTAGAGGTCAAATCTGCTCCTCTCCCAACTAGCCCACAGATTAGGATGTGAATATGTAGGTTCTCAGCCCCCTCATTTCCCTGTAAAAAAGTGCTGAACTCCCCTTTCAGAACTGGCAGCACGCTTAAAGCTGACTAATATTGCATTCCATGTTGCAAATGTGCTTTATTATGTTTTTATTATAATTATTTTTTCCAAGAGTGATCCTTGTACTATTTTATCTCATAGTAATGGAATAGTTTGGCAATAATATCACTCACCAGCTGTCAATGGGTTTTGGTTTTTCTCCTTCTAAAGAGAAGAGACATTCTTCAATTGTCCGTTTTCTAAAAGCTGAGGAGTTCAGTGGGCTTTTGCCAAAGAAATGGATGAGTCAGGATTCTAACAGATAGTACATGCAGATCTCCTAGAAGCCAATTAAGCTGTTCCTGGGAAATAGCTCTGACTTCACAGCCTGACAATAGCCAGTGTGGCCGGAGCAGAACAGGCGTTAGCACATGAATCATAGTGGAACAACAGGTAGCTCCACACACAACGTAATGTCATTGCTACATCAGTGTTTGGGGCAATGTAAGAGAGAGTAAAGGTAGACTCAGAGTACAACTGGATTATTCAGCCCAGTTATAAGTTCATTCCAGAGTCCAGAGAGCAGCATCAAAGCTGATGAATGGTTTGGAGGACAAGTCTTAAGAGAAGTGACTGAGGCAGCTGGGGTTTTTCAGTCTGGAGAAAAGAAGGCTCAGGGGAGAGCTTATCACTCTCTACAAGTGCCTGAAAGGAGCTGTAGCCAGGTAGGGGTCGGTCTCTTGTGCCAGACAACCAGGGACAGGAGGAGAAGACACAGCCTTAAGATGCACTAGGGGAGGTTTTTGTTGGACATCAGGAAGAATTTCTTCACAGAAAGAGCAATTGGGCATTGGAATGGGCTGCTCAGGGGAGTGGTGGAGTCACTGTCCCTGGAGGTGCTTAAGGAAAGACTGGATGTGGCACTCAGTGCCATGGTGTAGTTGGCACAGTGGTGTTTGGTCATAGGCTGAACTCAATGGCCTCAGAGGTCTTTTCCAACCTAATTGATTTTGTGATTCACACACACATATTCCCCTGCTGTCTATACTGCCCTTTAGGGCATAGCCCAGAGAAATGCAGTAAGTCAGAGAGAAAATTCAGAGTATTCACTGCCATTGCAAACCTTTGGCAAACAAAGAGAGACAATTTGCTGCAATTTGATTCTGGCATACAAGAAAAAGAAGGCTGAAAAAAAGACAGTGCACAAAGAGAAGGAATAAGGTAACCACTGGACATTATTAAGGGGCAGTTTCTTGTCTCTGTAGCTGAGACTTAGATGGGATGAGGACACCAGGAATGCTTGGTAGCCTTTCCAGGCTCTGTGCTACCTTGGTCCATGACTTGTTCCACTAAAACTCTGATGGGGAAACATATTCACTTCCTAACTGCTCACTACCCGTCTGCCTTCTGTGTGCCAGACTAGCCACCTAGCTTCAATGT
Organism: Phylloscopus whistleri; assembly: GCA_017589585.1. Taxonomy (NCBI): domain Eukaryota; kingdom Metazoa; phylum Chordata; class Aves; order Passeriformes; family Phylloscopidae; genus Phylloscopus; species Phylloscopus whistleri. Next base: position 758,326 of record JADMLD010000231.1, read on the forward strand.
CTGCTGCAGTAAGTAGAAATACCTGAGTTTAACCTGTTCCAGAGAAACCCCACAACACATTCAGAAGTGGAAAGGCTTGCTTGTTTGGGGATGCAGTGACCCAGTAATACATGCTTCTGCTCCACCATCGGAAAAGTATTCAAAGGCATCTTTTCTAGAGGAAAATGTCTTTCCTACAAGGGTGACTCCAGTATAAATCAGGAGGTTATTGAAAACATGGTTTCTGAGGGGTAGGATTCACTGAGTGAGGTGCCATGAGATTTTCAAAACTGAAATCCAGATTGCCAGAATTGTGTTCTTTGACATAATTAATCTGATACAAAAGCTTGATTCATGAAGGCTGGTTACCATTTAAAGTTACCATCTTAAGGGCACTGAGTGACAGCCCCCATCACCACCAAAAAAAGAAAAGCGGTCAAACATGGCAAGGGAGACATGGCAAGGGCACAAAGATTTAGGATGCAGCAAAAGTGCATCCTAATTCAGGGATGTTGGTGCATGCAACTTGTTTTTCCTTTTAACTGATATTAAGTTAAATATTTATAAAAGATTTAGATTCCTTTCCTCCAGCTGGGAAGCTGCAGTGCTTAAAGGCTGTGATCTTACTGATTCCATGGAAATACAGCAACAGCATCAACAGCGGGTGGCAGCGAGCCAGGCCAGTTTCACTCAGAAATTTCTCCTGCTGGTGTATGCAGAGCTGTCAAAATCCCCTGTGACTTTCATTGAGAACTTGGGGAGTTTTACACCACTTTCCAGTGACAGGGTACAAGCATCGTCCATTATCTCCTTAGAATATGCTTTAGTAAATTAATTTTTCAATTAACCCTTGAAGAAGGTTTTCTCAGTAAGAATTATCCATTAAGGACAGAAATGTTAATGTTTCAGCAACAAAGACCAGCGGTGTGAAACAAGACCAGTTTCAGCTGGAGTAGAGTTAATTTTCTTCAGAGTGGCTGGTATGGGGCTGTGTTTTGGACTTGTGCTGAACACAGGGTTGATAATACAGAGATGTTTTTGTTACTGCTGAGCAGGGCTTACAATAGCCAAGGCCTTTTCTGCCTTTTGTACTGCCAGGCTGGTGAGGCTGGGGGTGCATGAGAGGCTGTGAGGAGACACAGCTAGGACAGGTGACCCCAACTGACCAAAGGGATATTCCAGACCATGGGACATCATGCTCTGGGTATAAAGTGGGGGGAGGAAGGAGCAGGAGGGGAACATTTGGGGTGATGGTGTTGGTCTTCCCAAGTAACTGTTAGATGTGGTGGGGCCCTGGTCTCCTGGGGATGGCTGAATACCTGCCTGCCCATGGGCAGCAACAAATTAATTCCTTGTTTTGCTTTGCTTGTGTGCACAGCTTTCCCTTTTGCTTTCCCTATTAAATTGTCTTTATCTCAACCCATGAGTTTTCTGGGTTTTACACTTCTGATTCTCTCCCTGATCCAAATGGTGGGGGAATGAGAGAGCAGCTGCATGGGGCTTGGCTCCTGGCATGTCATGACAGTCAGCCAGTACTAAAACTCAGCACTCCTGCATGTACAAGGAAATTAGAAAAGATGACAGCTTTGGGGAAAATACGAAGAAATAAAAAACTTTCCTAGCTGAAAGGCCCAAAGCCCCAAAACCAATCTAAAAAGTTGTGGTTACTTTGTGTGGTACATGGTAATTAGATAAGAGGGAAGCTGGAAGTGATTCTGGGATGAAGCAATCCCCCACACTCATGGGAAACAGCCATGTTCCACATTCTTCCAGACAAACCCAAAACTCTTGTAGAGTCTTGTCCAATTTTTCATGGTGTCTGTAATCCTGTTATATTGCAGCAAAAATAACCATTATTAAAAACAAAGTACAAGAAAGATTAGACTTGCAGTGATAGACTTCTGAACACACAACTATAGAGAGGGATGTGATGGTGCTTGTGAACTACAATATAGGCTAAATATTTTCCAATTGTAATTCATATAACTTCTTTCAGAGAGTGCCATCTACACTTCTGTTCTAGCCTGCAAGACCTGGAAGCTTATTAAAATCCCACAAGTTTAAGATACAGTATAAAAATTCACAAAGTTCAGGATCTTTTAAAAACTGTAGGGAACAAGTGTGGCTTGTAGCAAACCCTGAAGCTGGGAGGATGGAGCGTAATATTTAGTGCTATGACAAAATATCTCTTACAGTTCTCACATGTTTAAACTCCAAACAGCTGTTGATGAATTATAACAGAGTGCTGTGAATATTAAGAGTGTTTTTGTAAAGAGTCCAATTTTAATGAGTCCTGCTCTGGGTGATGCTGAGAAAAGCCTGCTATGTAATTGCAATGTGCTCTGCTGCTTTTCTGATTAGAGCTGTCTGGGCTCGTTTTTAGCCTATGCTACCACAGCAAAATCTGCATATTTGCATTCAGCAGATTCATCAAATGTATGGTTATTTCTTTAAGAAACCCTGGTCATTTTAATGCCATCTCTAGAAAATAGGCAGTGAACTACCCTTGGGTTCAGGGTCTTTGCTCATTGCATTTTATGATTAGCCATAAGGTCTTCTTACCTTCAATTCTAACATCAGACATAGGAATTTAAGTTGTCACATGGTTTGAATTATCAGTAAGGACATGTGCCTACAAAACATCAGTTAATTACTCTTGATGATGCATCTAACTGGTAATGTGGGCATTTGAAATTAGCATTTGGCCTCAAGAATTTTCATGTGGGCTTTGATACTAATTCATTTTGTGTCTTTGGACAAGAGAGCTTGCATTTTCAATTCTCTGCCTGTACAATGAAGGGACCAGCTGTAGATAACCTACTATAGACTGCCAGTTTGATTAATTATTGTAATATCCCTACAGCTAGCCGCCACATAGCCAGCCAGGCATCACAGTTTCTTCACACAGGGGAAGTTCATCATGCTCTCCTTCACAGAAAAAGGAAGTGGGAGAGGACCCTGCACAATCCTGGAAAGCTGTGAGCAATGGCTCTTGCCCTTGGTCTGGGAGCAGTCACTGCTGTATTCTCTTGGCATTTCCCCTTTAGGCTTGATGTTATATTCTCTAGCCACGGCTCTCAAGAGGCACTGAACACCTTTGGGTGAGTTATTTGTTGAGTCATCTTCAGCCTGTGGAAAATCAGATCATAGAGCTTAGGAAATTGGGAAGAGATTTAAGGAGATAACATTCCCTTTTTTCTCTTCACTGGCTTCCCAGGAAATACTGTGAGAGCCTCCAGCATTTTAGCCAGCTGCATGCCTTTTTATTTTTTCTGTTTCATTCTCAGCAGGTACTTCTGGTTTCTGGTCAAGTGACAAACATTCCCATTCACTTTTTCCTTTGAAACAGAACAAAGTATATGCAAAGTAATGAGATTGAAACCACGTCAATCACTTTCAGGGAGATTGAGCAAAGCTTCCTGAAATCTAACAGGATGTGAAAGCAGCAGCAGCACTTTCAGCAGAAAGTCTGCAGCAGAAGCAGCAGCAGCAGATCTTGCTGAAATACCAGGCTGCCTGGGGAACTTCTGTTCATGTAACACACCTCTTCCAATGACACCTTACATTAGTTCCCTACTTTGAAGTTGTTGCTTCTTGAGGTTTATTAGGTGGCTGATTACAAGTTATCCCCAAGGGCTTAGTGTTGAGACAAGCCCTGTTCCATATCTTTAGCAGTGGTCTGGATGAGGAGATCGAATGCACCCTCAGCAAGCTTGCAGACACAAAGCTGGGCAGGAGTGTTGATCTGCAGGAGGGCAGGAGGGCTCTGCAGGGGGATCAGGACAGGCTGGATCGATGGGCCAAGGCCAAGGGTATGACATGTAACAGGGTGAAGTGCTGAGTCCTGCACTTGGGGAACAATGATCCCATGCAGTGCTACAGGCTGGGGGCAGAGAGGCTGAAAATTTGCTCGGCAGAAAAAAAGAACCTGGTGGTCCTGGTTGACAGTGGCTGAACATGTGCTGTCAGTGTGCCCAGGTGGCCAAGGGCAGTGGCAGCTTGGCCTGTATCAGCAATAGTGTGGCCAGCAGGACCAGGGCAGTGATCGTCCCCCTACACCTGGCACTGGTGAGGTCACACCTCAAATCCTGTGTTCAGTTTTGGACTCCTTTTTACAAGACATTGAGGTGCTGGAGAGTGTTCAGAGAAGGGCAACAGAGCTGGGGAAGGGTCTGGAGCACAAATCTTACAAGGAGTGACTGAAGGAGCTGGGGCTGTTTAGCCTGGACACTCAGAGACTCAGGCAGACCTTACTGCTTTCCTCAACTGCCTGGAAGGAAGTTGAAGAAAGGTAGGTGTTGGTCTTTTCCCCCGAGTAACAAGTGACAAGAAAAGAGGAAATCGCCTCAAGTTGCACCAGGGGAGGTTTAGATTGGACATTAGGAAATATTTCTTCACCAAAAATGTTGTGAGGCATTGGAACAGGTTTCGCAGGGAAGTGGTTGAGTCACTACACCCGGAGGTGGATAGAAGACATGTAGATGTGTCACTTGGGGGTATGGTTTAGTTGTGGACTTGGCAGCTGGATTAACCCTTGGACTTGAGGATCTTAAAGGTCTTTTCCAACCCAAATGATTCTACATTTCTTTGATGTTCTGACATCCAATGTTTGGCAAGGTAGTCTAAAGTGGAAAAAAAATCCCATCTGTTTGTTCTTCTGTTCATATTTAGGATATTTGGAAATTTCACAACAATTGCTAAATTTCATTCACATTTCCCCCACCTTCCTGTCCTGCTAACCTTACTGGAGACCTCAGATACAGTAGATTCAGCTCACATCCAGATATCCATTCATCTTAACCTTCTGTTGGTAGCAGTGTTGTGACAGCTGTTCCTTGTGTCAGGACTGACCAGATGGAGAGAGCAGGGGGACATGACAAAAGGGCCATTGTGACACTAGCTTTGCACAAAGGAAATTAAGGAATATATTTCAAACATAGTTAAATTGTGACAGCTCTCCAACTTGTGTGCAAACACTTTCCCTTTGATTTCCTACTTGTACTATTCTGAATTTTAAAAATTTTTAATCAAGCCCTGGCTACAAGTCTCTAACTGAAAGCAACTTTGCCTTCTCTCTCCAGTGTCAGAAATTACACTTCTCCATGAACATGGGCCTCCAGTCTGAAATGTTTGGCCAAGCAGTGGTGCCTTTCTGTGCCTCATAAATACAGATGTTCTGTGGCTTTAGCTATGTTATTTTATTATAGAAGAGCTCAGAGATTTCAGTGGATGGGCTTTCCACAGAATCTTATCCACAAAATATAAAACCCTGACATTTTGCTCTCTGAAACATGTGATAAATAGAACAATAAATCACTGACCATATCAGCACCTGATTTACTAAAAGCAGGATTTGAACTTCACAGTTTACTTTTGGACCCAACCTGTTTCAGCACACACTGTTTGCTGTTGCTGAAAACAGGTGCCTCCTGCTCTAAGACTAGGGAGGTCGGCATGCTCCTCAGTGGCCCAAGTGAGGTCAACCCAGAGATGTCGAATCCAAAATGTTTCAAAACACTTGAGTGAGAAAACACAGCCCAGGACCCAGATTCCTGTCCTTGCTTAGTCAGGGCTGGGGTGCAGGTTCTGGAAAGCTTATCCACTGATGCCAAGAATGATTTAGCCAGTGACAGTGTGTGGAAACTGGCTGTGCAAGCTGTTGCAACATACAGTAAGAGCTGCAAAGGCAGCAGGAGTATTAGAAATGCCGTGCTACCACAGCAGTTTGTGCCAAAGAAAACCCCCATAAAGAGCATTTACAGACATTCTCTGGCAGAGTTTGGTTAATAAGATGGATAGTAAATGGGATAAGTGGCAATTCCCAAAGACAGCTGTGGTTATTCCCATACTCCAGAGATAAAGCGAGGTGCGAGCAGTAGCCAGGAAAAAGGGAGAAGTGATATAAAAAGGAGAAAGATCTGCTTTTGCCATGATCTAGGCACTTTCCTCAGGGCAGGAGAGAGCAGAAATCAGAAGCAGACTTGCTCTTAGAGAAGAGAGTAATCACTGAGGGAAAATGCCTTGTCATGCTGTGACTCAGCAGAAAATGTTACTTGCGTGGAAGCAGCTGGAGGACACAGCTGGGACACAGGAGTGAGTCAGGAAAAATTTGGGCTTTGGACTGTTGCCTTCACCCTTCCTTCCTGCCATTTAGCAATCTGAGCATCTAAGTATGCAGTGATTTCTTGTAAAGAGATACCTCATATTTTCTTGTGTAGCTGGGTTGGATTTAGATTGCACAGGAGAAATGGAAGTACAGATGACATTGTTGCCGTTTTTGTGCAGTGCTTTTTGGCACTGATCTTTTTGGGGCAGCTCCTGTGGCATGGTGATAAGTGAAACAGGATTGTGAACCACAGATGACCCCTCTAACATGTACTGTAGTTTACATTCATAGTAACACAGACCTGGATTACCAGCTTTTCCACATAAAACAGGAGGAAGAAATTCTGCCACCACAGCCTTATACTACAATATACTACTATATTTTTAGGGGAAGATCCCTCCAAAAAGAGAATATGCCCTTTAATAAATCATATGTTATCTTTCCAGAGAAATAGAGCAAGGGCACCGGAGCAATGGAGTGTGTTTCCAAGAGGATTGCCTAATTTGACTTTCTATTTCTTGGAGTAAAAAAAAAAAAGATAGGAATAAGATTCATCCCCAAGAAAGACATTGTGAGGATAGGATGCTACCCAAGTGCTCTCTCCCATGTGATTCCCTTAAGCGGGACTGCAGAGCAATGAATGGTACCTGAGTACCAACTCATAACATGAGTTAAAGGAGTTTTTCAGAATTTTAGCCTGTCCTGCTCACATTTTAGGAAATGTTAATTTTGCCAAACCTTTCGGATGAGCCTACATTTTTTGTTTTCACTGTTTGATATTACATAACAGTCTGAAGACCCTAACCAGAAGTAGATGTCACATCTCTTACTCACTGTGAATTTACATAACTCACCAGAACTTCTACCCCCCTACTCCCTACCCTGAATTTATAACTCAAGATGCAGACAATAGGCAGCAGGTAAATAGGAAAGGGAAACTAAGTAAAATAAGGAGCCTAAATAAAACCTAAATATAATTAAATAGCAGAAAAGGGAAAGACAACACACAGTGACATTGAGACAGCTGCGATTACATGACCTGGTCACAGCAGAGATGTTTCTGGACCCTTTGTATGACAGACAGCATGAAAAGGTAGGATTTGGTGAAGACAAAATGATGCTGTTGTGAATTTGAAATAGTATAATATGCAAAAACGGTGAGTTCTCTTATTTACTGGATGCATTCATGGATTTACTGCAAGTCCATGAAACTCAAGCTGAGATCCGCAATGTCATTTTCATCAGTCATGATGAACAATCGCTTTCCTTGTTGCTGTATTTCTCTTTCAAGCCTCATTGTTCAGCACTCTGGTATTTTCTGAGATTAAAATGGGCAATGCTGATAGGTTCTTCAATGCTGAAAATTCTTCCGACAAACGCCGGTGCCATCTTAGAACACCTTGTTGATGTTGGGCCACTGACAAACAATGAGCCAAGAAACTGTCTGTGAGAAGCATCAGCATTCCCTACAGATGGAACTAGAGGCCTGAGTTAAATTCGACTTTGCAAGCACTAGGCATGCATACTCACAGATGCAGCTAAGTCAGGCTCCTGGCTCAGGCCCTGGTTTCTAATCTGCCTCAGCAACACAGTTTCCAAAGCAGACTGCCAGAGGTCATCCAAGGACCACCATGACTTCACTGGTGTCTCTCCTGGGGATGGCTGTGCACGCAAGCTCAAAGCTGCACGTAGCTTTTCTTACGAGACCGCTCTGAAGAGCAACGTCCTCTTCAGCACTAGTTACAACACAAGTCATACCTTACCATGTGTTAAGGAAAGATCTATGCCAGAACAGAAAAGTATGATAGTAATGCTTCCAGTACCACATTGCTTATTCTCTATTCATCTTCTTCCCCCACTCTTTTTCCTTCTCTCCAGCAGCAGCAGACAGGAACCAGATCTGGAAACTGTTTCATCTGAAATCCATACCTCACTATGTGTTTCTCTCTGTTGGGGGATTACTGTTAGTTGAACACACATCAAAATTCAGTTTATGAAAAATTTAATAGACTACTCACTATTCTACTGACTTATTTGCACTGCCATTCCTTTGCTTTGGTCCAAAGGTACGACACTGCTCCCCAAAACTTCAAAACCGACTGCAAGAAAATACCAAAGAAACAAAAAAAAAAACACCTATATATAACACCTATATATATAACCTATATATAACAACTATATATAACCTATATATATAACAACTCTATACAGACTTTTGTCTGATAGGTAGCTTGGAATTCATGTCCCTGTGTAGTTCCTCTCTGTCACCCAAGGATGGTGTATGTCATATATCTCACAGGCTTGCTGATGGAAGCAGCTATTCGTAAACCCAGAAAAACATGCCAGATGGAAAAGTGACAAGCCAACTCAGAGGCTTTGGATGATGACATGGAGGTGAATGTATATGAGTTGTCCTGAATAGCTCTAGTCTTTTATTTCACAATTTGATGTGAGGGTCAAATCTTTGAGGTCTTTCCTAAGCATGACAGCAACACCTATAGAATGAGTTTGTGGAGCAGCTGGGGAAGGACACTGGCAAAAGTCACAACAGCAAAGCAGCAGGTCATAATGTTTCGCTGTAAAAAGGACAGTGGTGAATTTAGGCTCCCGTCAGCTCCTGGTCTTCCCCTGAGGGCAGATCACCCACACTCCTGAGCGAGAGTCTCACCTCCTCATCTGTGAGGTTTGTGAGACTGAGCCAAGGAGAGCACTCTCAGGAGACCATAGTTCTTACTACCAGAGCCACCACATCAGCCTGAACATCAGCATGGAGAAGAGCAAAGGAAGAACCTTGTCTTCAGAAATCCAGTCAAAATGAGTTGTAAAAACCATGGCAGATGGCCGCATGGCTGTAATCTGTGCTCTTGAACATCTCTCCCTACTAGTTTATTAATTCTCAAAGACACCAGGAATATTACTGAATGGAGAATCCCAGACCCTCTCAGACAGCAAAAGACTCTGAATGCAGTCAAGAAGAATTATATTTTCTTGAGATATTTTCAATTCTTGAACGTTACGTAACTTTCATTTATCCTTACCATGTATTAGTACTGAGAATGGCAGAAAGGGAAGAGAAACATTTGACATTTTACAGAGCAAAACCCAGCTATACTAGACTAATGCCAGCAAAGATGCTTCCTCAGTTGAAGTGGGACCTGAGGTCATTACACATACTTGACAGGATGTTTAACTTAGGTTTGACAGTAATGTTCGCTGCACTTTTATTCTGAAATAAACCAGCAGTTTTAACTGCCTTTGGTCTTCCTCCTTAGGCAATTTATCTTCATGGAAAATGACTACAAAAATGCTGAGGGTAAGCATTATTTGCAGTCTCACTCATTTTAGAGCCTCATGAGGTCCCACAACTTTATTGAGGGTTCCAATGTGTGTTATTAAATCTATGACATCTTTGGAGTCCTTAAAGTTTTTCACTAATTGTAATACTAATAATACAATAAAGAAGCAATTGTCAAGCCTTGTGTTCATAGATAGGAGTTTAAATAACAGCTACATATGCCCCAGTAAAGCAAAATATATACCCAGTAAAGCAAATATAGGAAATGAAAATCATATTATATATTTAGTGTCCTTGCTCCTTGGGATGCTTTCTTAATGCACGGTGTGAGAGAGGCAATACTGATGTTGTATCCTCCTGACAGGGCTCGTGCTGTGAAGTCACCTGCAAGACACAACAGAAGTGGACAAATGGGATTAGCTGATTGAGTTCCCTTCTTTCAGAGGCTGGGAAATAAAGTAGAAAGGTGGCGAGTTTGCCTGAGGAGGCTCCACTGGAGAGGGGAGAACAGAGGTGAGGATGCTGTCGCTCTTCCCATCTCCAGGCAGAATCAGCCCCTTCAGTAGCAGCCCCTTTGGTAGCACCACACACCCCGGCACCCAGGCTGGTGCAGCAGCCTGCACTTCCACTGCCCTTCTCTCCCAAGGCACGGGGTGGGTATGTTCTTCCCATCTTGGAGCAGTAGTAAAAAGAGCAGTTCTTTATCTAACTTGCACGGTAGTTCCTGAATGTCATTTGCATCTTCAAGTCCAAAGGAGAAGGCAATGAAATTCATTTTCAAGGTAAGACCCATTCAGTGCAGGGCCTGAAGTGGGTCTTTTTTGCAGAGTGAGTGTCAGAGGGATGTGTTTTCGCAACTCCAAGAAATCCCAGGAAAAGGTTCCAGTAAACTTGCCTGAAATGACTGAAAATGGATGAAAGATAAAACAGTTTAAAATGGGAAAGCTTTAGCTTCTCCACATGCCAAGATCTTCTTTTCTAAAATTATGTAAGCAGCCAGGCCAAAATGAGAATAGGGTTTTGACTTTTCTTTAAATTCTGTTTTTAAAATACATATTAACTTATATTTTATGTATATGTATGTACATATATATATAATAAGCAAAACTTGTTCTCTAAAACCATGCATGTAAAAAAACCAGTAAGTCTGTCCCAGCTTTTTGTTATTTTAGGATTTAGGCCTAGAAACTATTTTCTTTTGTCAGAAGACTTAGAAAGCAATTCCAAAAGCAGTTACAAATTACAGCTTATCCTGTTTCTTTTTCAACAAAATACAAAGAACACATTTTTAAATGGCAAAAATCAGTTACCAGCACAAATCATTAATTGCCAGACAAGAGCCATAGGCTGGTAACATTATTGTGAAGTCTGTATAAAGGACGCCATGAAAAATGCAATACTATGTGGCTCATTTAGCTTACAGCTGTTCTGCATTCTTATCAAATGGTATCCTGTGTCAAAGAATGACAGCTTTAATTTCCTTTGCTGGTTGCTCTGTTTAGATCACTTTGACGCAGATTATAGCTTTTACAAGAACATAGTCCAGCTGGAGGGCAAACATACCTCCTAATAATTTTTCTTTTTTTTTTTTTTTTTTCTCCTGCTCCTTCACTGTGTGCGGCAGCAGTGCAAAGCAAAGTTCTATAACTTGGGTTTGTAGTAGCTAATTTGATATTTTTAGGCATCCAGGTGTAATGTTTCGTCCTTAAATTACAGGGCTGTAATTCTAGCTTAATCCAGAGAAAAGGATTTAATGAGGTAATAAATTAAATGGTGACTGGATTAAGCAGTATCAAGAAAATATTTAAAGCATAGATACAATTTCAATGAATTTTAGGCATATATTTCACCTACTGTGTGTATTTAATTGCTGTCTTGAACAGAGGCTAACTGTCTTGAACAGAAGCAGAAGTTTCCCTGACCTTAGGCCTGTGCTTCCAACCCAGGTAACTACATTGAAGCAACTGGTGCTTCTATTATAATGCCTGTCAACCAGCAATCAAGGCAGCAAAATCTGACCAAGCAGCTGTGACACTCATTCAGATTTCCACATCTGGCAATGGCATGCTCAACTGGCCCCCTTTTACAAGGGTTTTTTGGTAAAGAAAAACAGACCCAACAGTCCTGAAAAGGTCCTGTGCAGCCAAGGTCCAAGATCTACACTGTCCCCTGCCTTCTTGTGCAGGAAGAGTGTCCTGCATCTTTCATGGATGACAGTACTACTCTGAGAAGTGCTTCCCTTTCCAAGGAAAAAGAAAGGACCAACCTGTCAGACAGCACTGGTGTTTTTCCAACAATGCTAATAAAGACTTTAATTTCTCCAATGTAAGCATGAGGCAATACAACAGAAGCATGAGATGACACAATGGAGGATTCATCTGGCACTTAGGGTGATGTAACCCTGTCCCTGCTGGGGTGCATAAGAGGGGCAGGTCCAAGCACTGTGTTCCAAACATAGGCTGTGTATTACAGTGATGTGCCTGGGCTATGGGTCCTTGCTACACTGTGCCCTTGGAAAGCTGTGAGTACCAGCTGTATTTGGCAAAACTGGTCAGAAAAACAAAGAAAGGCTGTGGCAGTGCATGGCAAAGGAGGTAAATAGAGATCTGGCTCTGGGTAATTACAAAGTAGGATCCAAAAAAGTCATCCCTCAGTGCAGTAGATTGGCCCAATAGAATTAGAGAATTGCACAATCAGTCTAGTTAGAAAAGACCTTTGAGATCATGAAGTTTAGCCTATCACCTAACACCACCATGTCAACTAGACCATGGCACTGAGTGCCACATCCAGTCTTTCCTTAAACACTTTCAGGGACGGTGACTCCACTACCTCCCTGGGCAGCCCACTCCAATGCCCAATCACCCTTTCTGTGAAGAAATTCTTCCTAATTTCCAACCTAAACCTCCCCTGATGCAGTTTAAGACTGTATCCTCTCCTCCTGTCACTGGTTGCCCGGGAGAAGAGGTGGACCCTCATCTGGCTACAGCCTCCATTCAGGCACTTGTAGAAAGTAATAAGGTCTCCCCTGAGCCTCCTCTTCTCCAGGCTAAACAACTCCAGCTCCCTCAGCTGCTCCTCATAGGACTTAACTTACACTCTACACCTTTCACCAGGTTCGATGCTCTTTTCTGGACAAACACCAGCACCTCAATGTCCTTCCTGAATTGAGGTGTGGCCTCACCAGTGCCAACTACAGAGGGACAATCCCTGCCCTGCTCCTGCTGGCCACTCTGTTGCTGATCCAGGCCAGGATGCCTTTGGCCTTCCTGGCCACCTGGGCGCACCCTGGCTCTGTCAGCTGTCAACCAGCACTCCGAGGTCCTTTTCTGCTGGGCCACTTTCCAACCACTCTGCCCCCATCGTGTAAGAACTTCATGCCCAGGATTTCCTATTTCTTAGGCAGTTTGGCCAGGGTTTTCTTGCTCTAATTTAGGTGCCAGAAACTTTACTAAGTATCTAATGCTTCAACTTTGCTAGGAATTGTGACTAAAGCCATTCTCAGGCATTGAAGCTCATGTTCACATTATTAAAATATCTCACCTTACAAACTAGATTGGGTGCTCACAAACTGCCTCTTAGGAGTGGCCATGGATTGGTCTTAACCCCTAAACCATGCCAAAACTGTTTTGGAGCGTGATATTTGTCTTAGCCTGAAGTAGGGACACATATATTGTAGTCACACAGAGTTCTGAGGGTCCTTGTCCAGGGACACCCTCTGGCAACCTCCAGCATCTTCACCAGTAGAGATACAACTCACCACTGATTCATTTCATTCATTTTCTCTCCCTCAGTACTTCAATCTCTCCTCCTCCTGAGCAATATTGACCTCTCCCTATAGTGAGTGAACATCAGGAATAAAACTGCTATCTGTAGAAATTATCCCTTCTTGTCAGATGTGCCTGAGGTCCCTGAGATCCATCCACCATGCAGCCCACAAGAGGCTGGTGGTGCTGCCAATGACTGATTCTTCATATAATTCTTGAACAAAACCTCTCCCTGTCCCTGTGGCCTCTCTTCCAAACAGCTCCACAGTCACTCCTTGTCCTTAGCTGCCTCCATATACACTAAGTTCAAACCAAAGACCTCCCTCTCTCCTCTTCTCTGTAGTGCACCAGCCATGACCTTTACCTCCTGAGGTGGCACTGGTCTTCGCAAGGCACTGGTGGTCAGGTCCAGCACTGGATTCAAGCTCCTGCAGAGGGGTCCTTGGCATCCTGGAGATACTACAGATTTCCTTTCACTGTTTTTTTCAGCATGCTGCAGTAGCACTGCTTTCAAGTGACATTGTATCCTCCACTGAGACCAGCAAGTAACAGCCAGATTGTCCACCAGAAAAGGTGGATCAGATAAGGGAAAGTCTTTGGGATCCAAAAGAGGAGATAGGCACAGAAATCACACTGCAGGAGATAGGTCCAAAGAACTGAGTGACTGAGTGCTCCTAAAGCTGAAAGGACATATTAGAAGGCATAGTAGCAAGGATGTATTCAAGACATGATTCTCACAGACCAGAGAGTTCAGAAGAGGGTGCAGAACAAATTTGCAGCCACTCAGAGTATCAATCCTACTCACTATAGCTGTGGTGAGAAAGACAGTCCTGGAAACAGGACACATGAGCAACATAAAGACATTGTGAGGCACATCTCTGCAGCTGATTGAGGTTATTGCTTTTGAGACAGTTACTCCTTTTTGACTAAAATGGAAAAGGGAAATTTGAGTGTAAGAGAAGTGAAAGAAAATATCTGAGAATCCCTCTTCCATACAAGCACAGGCATGTTTCAGTTTTCACTTTGCCCCACTTCCCAAGCTATCACATTTCTTTTTGTCACATCCTTGGATGCCAGGAAATACCTTCAAAATTGGGTGATGTTTTCCCCAGAATGACGTGATGCTTTCCCCAGAGTGACACACCTTCCTTTAGCTAATGAGTGACTACCGTCCTTGAGTCACAGGGGAGAAGCCTGTCTATCCATTGTTGTCTGCCTCTGGGCAATGAATACAGGGCACTTCCTAACAACTGGAAATGTTTTGTTTTGTTTTTTTTCCCTGGGGAGGTTTTGGTTTCAATTCTCAGACCTGTCCCCCTGTGTGGTAATGCAAAAAGAGATGCTGCAGAAGGCAGTCTCCCATCCAACAGGTTACAGCTGTGTTAATTATCTCAGAGTAGAAACACCTTGCCCTCACAGCCTTGGGCATGATAAGTAGTGAGTTAACTGAGTTGAAGTCAGTTGGAGTCTGCTCGTCGTGCTGTGAAGACCCAGGGACAGGAGGTTGTGGCAAGGGCCAGAGAAGGTAAGATACTGTAAGATATTGTACTTAGCATAGACAGGGTTAGGCGGCCGTGCTAGGGGCAGGATGGAGCCGGACTCGAAACAGAAGAGAGACAATGCCAGAGCTGTATGGAGCTGCTTGTAGAAGATATAAAGAAGGAAGATATAGGAGACTGTTTGAATAACAATATGCTGATGATTTTGGTCATGAAGCCTTCTGATAATTTTGGTGAAGCACCTCGAGTACCGTGTCAATGTCGACTGGCACACATGCCAGCGACTGCGACACCCCTGCCCATGGCTGTGCTGGGAGAGCAGGGCATCTGCCACCTCAGCAAGCAGCCCCTGTACATGCTCACACACAGGTGATGTGTGCAGAGCTCCCAAGGCAGGCTGAGAGCTGCAGTACTGGTGTGTGTGCTGCCAGCAACCTGCTGAGCCACCCAGGCCCCCAGGATGGGCACCTGAGAGGCAGCCCACTGCAGGGCACCAGGAGACAGAAAGCCATGCCCTGGTTCTTGGTGCAAGGATGAAACAATGCAAAATCAGAGAAAAGCGGTGGGGACAGGATGCAGAACCATGCATATATTGCATGTACAGCTGCCCTGCACCTCACAGAGGTCAAGACTTGCTTGCAATACAAGGAGAATTGTATCATGAGTCAATGAAGGTTTATACTTATATTTTGAGTCCAGAGTTTAGGGTAAGTTGAGCCTTAGTACCTCTTTACTGTCAGAAATAACAGTTGTAGCTCAATCCAATTACCAAAAGCATATGAATTTTTTTCTTTCAGATATTAAAGAATGCAGTGAATATGATAGCCTTTCACATGAAAATATCTTTTAAATTACTCATGTTTCCACTTGTATGTTAATTTTTTGCCTGCTACTTCAATGTTAAAAAAAAAGAAGTCACTAAAAGAAATTTCCTGGGCCTTCAATTATAATATTTCCATTTAGTTCAGAAAAGTATCAGCCCAGTCCCTGCACATGTGTTAATGGTACGTCTAATGGACTAAAAGCCAAATTGCCTGCATTTATTTCAGTGGAATGACACTGGTAGAAAACTGAGTTACAAACAAGAAATGGATTTCTCCTACTGGTCTCAGAGATGAATAGGCCTGAAGAAACAATTGCCTTTTTCTCCTAGAGATGGTCCTACCAGCTCATATAGCCTTACTGGGTAAGATGAGGAGTTAGGGAGAGAGGGCTGAGTCAAAATGTTGTTGCTGACTCTGTCTAGGCTACAACCCCATCTTTTGCAAGCTCTATAATTCCACAGTGCAAAAATAAAGGCCAGGCCAGTTTGCTTCTCTGTCGCAGTCGCTGGCATGTGTGCCAGTCGACATTGACACGGCACTCGAGGTGCTTCACCAAAATTATCAGAAGGCTTCATGACGGAAATCATCAGCATGTTGTTATTCAAACAGTCTCCTATATCTTCCTTCTTTATATCTTCTAAGAGCGGCTCCATACAGCTCTGGCATTGTCTCTCTTCTTCTGTTCTCTGTCCGGCTCCATCCTGCCCCTAGCACAGCCACCTAACCCTCTATATCTTAAGTACAATATCTTACAGTATCTTACCTTCTCTGGCCCTTGCCACGACCTCCTGTCCCTAGGTCTTCACAGCAGGACGAGCAGACTCCAACTCAGTTAACTCACTACTTATCATTCCCAAGGCTGTGGGGGCAAGGTGTTTCTACTCTGAGATAATTAACACAGCTGTAACCTGTTAGAGAGGAGACTGCCTTCTGCAGCATCTCTTTCTGTATTACCACACTTCTCCACTTCATTTCACTTTCTAAATGATTTAGGAGGAGCTGAGCTATTTGACCTACCAAGGAAACTCAATTTTGCAGAACTCTAGCAAATCTGGGCATCCCCTGACCTTGTCTCTTTCCTTCTTCCCTTTAATTATTTTTTGATTCTTTCCTTTTCCCACCACTCTTTTTCTATATCTTAATTCTGCTTTTCTACCCACTCCTTTTCCATATCTGAATTCTGCCTCAACTGTTCTCTTCTTAATTGAAAAATTAGATTTTCTTTTCAGCTCTCATCACCTCTTTTTTTCATTACTTGGCCATTCTCTGGTCTCCAGTAAAATACCCTGAAACTTCTGGAACCTGTATTGAGGCATTTTGCTTCTTACTCATGTGCTGTGGAAGGTATCTGGCAACTTTTTTGTTCTAATGGAACATGGGATCATTCAGGTAGGAGGCACCCCTGGAGGCCAGCCAGGCCATCCCATTACTGAAATAACTATTTTGAAGTAGGATCAAGATGCTAAATGTCTTATCCAGTCAACTTTCACACACCTCCAAGGATGGAGATTCAGCAGCCTCTGGGCACTTTTACCAGTGCTTGACCAGTCCCACCGTATAACACTTTTCTGGTTAGAAAATTTGTTCTATGGTTAGGAAGCACTTTCCTACTTGAAAGACACTTCTATTCAAGGCTAGATTAGTCCCATCAGTTTGTTGGCATCCTCTCTGGTACTTACACTGCTAATAAGAAGCAGTCTTGGTCCCCTCAGAGGCTTCCTTTCACTAGACTAAACACAGTATCCACTTCCAACTTCCTTTCCAGCACAAAGCCCTCCATCCCTCTGACCACTATTGGCACCCTTCAGTTAAAGTTCATGTTTGAAAGTTCATGTTTGAAAGTTCATTGCTCTATGTTTGACATAGAGCAATCAGAAGCATATGCAAAATTGAAGTGAAATATCACAAATGTCTTTGAATTAGAGCAGTAAGATTCTTCCTTTTCTGCTGGATATACCTCTCCAGGCTAAGATCACCTTAGCAGCACACCTGCCATAGACACCAGCATCCTCCTCTTCCACAGTTATTACCATACAGCATGCTTGCTGCCATTACAGCAGCCAGCTCATGAATTCCTTCCTCACCACCTGCTTATCAACACTCAGCAGTGCTCTCTCCCTTTTAGCCAGCTCCTTGCACATCTAATCCCTGTTTCTCCCTGTTCCCTCCTCACTCCGTCTCTACAAGACTCCATGAAAAGACTTAACTGAAATTCCCAGGAAGGAAACATGTTTCCTTTGTGTACAAAATAGTTTCTCAGTAAGTCTGTTGGGCTGACACAATCCAACATTGCAAAGTCATGTTTCCTTTTATCTACCTCCTAACCTCTATTAGCCTTTCATTCAAAATTTTCCTGAGAGCTTTGCATACTATTGAAGCCAACCACCTAAGACTGCCCAGATCACCTCCTCATATTTTTAACTAAAGGGCCTGTGTTTGCTTTTCTTCACATGTGTGTTACTGTTCTTACCTAAGAGGTCTGAAACTAGGAATACTTGCCACCAGAGCTGTGCCTTCATGTACCAGTCCCTGCCAAATCCAGAGGCACACTTTGCCTCAAAATAACCTAGGAGTTTTCTGGAAAAAACCAAAATTATACATTCGCTGCATCTTGAACAACAGAAGTGCCAGAAAGATAATCACAGGATTGCAGAATCAGCTGAGTTGGAAGGGACCCACAGGGCTCACTGAGTTCAGCTCCTGGCTCTGCACAGCATCATCCTCAAGAAACACAGCATGTGCCCATGAGTATTGTTCAAATGCTTCTTGAACTCTGTCAGGTTGGTGCTGTGACCCCTTCCCTGGGGAGCCCATTCCAGTGCTCGAACACCCTCTGCGTGAACAACCATTTCCTAATATTCCACCTAAACCTCCCCTGACTCAGCTTCGGGCCATTCCTTGCTGCTGATCACCACAGAGAAGAGATCAGTGCCTGCCCCTCCTCTTCCCCTCACGAGGAAGTTGTAACTGCAGTGAGGTCTCCCCTCAGTCTCCTCCAGGCTGAACAGACCAAGTGACCTCAGCTGCTCCTCACACGCCTTCCCCTCAAGGCCCTTCACCATCTTCATCGCCCTCCTTTGCCTCTCCAACAGTTTAATGTCTTTCTTACATTGTGGCACCCAAAACTGCCCTCAGCACTTGAGGTGAGGCTGCCCCAGTGCGGAGCGGAGGGGACAATCCCCTCCCCTGCCCGGCTGGCGATGCTGGGCCTGATGCACCCCAGGACAAGGTTGGCCCTCCTGGCTGCCAGGGCACTGCTTAGTCATGTTTAACTTGCCATCAACCAGGACCCCCAGGTCCCTTTCCATGACACTGCTCTCTAGTTTCTCATTCCCCAGTCTATACACACATCCAAGGCTGCCCCATCCCAGGCACAGAAGCCCTTGTTGCACTTCATGTGGTTGGTGACTGCCCAGGCCTCTCATTTGTTGAGGTCTCTCTGCAGGGCCTCCCTGCCTCTGAAGCTCCTCCCAGTTTTGTATCTGTGGACTTGCAGTCCTGCATCCAGGTCACAAATGAAGACACTGAAGAGCACAGGGCTGAGGATGGGGCCCAGTGGAACCCCACTAGTGACAGGTCCCCAGTCTGATGTCACCCCATTCCCTATAACCCTTTGTACCTGACTCGTAAGCCAGCTGCTCACCCATGGCATGCTGTGTTTATCCAGCTGTGCGCTGGACATTCGGTCCAGAAGGATCCTGTGAGAAACAGTATGGAAAGATTTACTGAATTCCAAATGGATTACATCAACTGGCTTCCTTTGATCAAATAGGTGGGTTACCTTATCATAAAGGAAATCAAGTTTGATAAGAAGGACTTTCCTCTCATGAAGCTGTGCTGGCTGTAACTGATAATGAAATGACTGAGATCCAAACTTACTTATGATTATCCCAAAAACAAGATACAAATTGTGCAATAGTTGGCACTATGTCCATAGCTGTGAAGGCAGGAATTTCTTCAACTATATTTCTATTGTCAGAGCTTATCTGTTAGGTTATGGAGATCCAAAATATTGCGATAGCTCTGCAGTTTCATTTCTGGAGTTACTCACTGGAAAAACAATGATGACAAGAGGCGAAATCATGAATGAGGAGTTAACCACCAATAGGAGAGATTCCAATTTCCTTCTAATCCCTGTCTTTGCTGAGACACGTATGATTATCCCCGTTGAATTATCCTTTTCAATCACAATTCCCAGCAACATAATTACCAACACTGCTTTTACAATACCCATAACTAAAATAGTTTTGCAATATGGGGAAAGTCAACAAGATGCATTTTGTTGGCACACTCTCAATTTTATTGAACACTTCTTGAAGTGGCAAAACTCTACCCTGTAATATTTAAAGAATCTCCATGTAGAAATAGATTTTTAAACAAGATGTAATGTGATATTCCACATTTAAACAGTTTCACTTTCGAAGTTCAAATAGTCATAATGCTCAGATGTAAAAAGAACAGTAGTGAGTTTAGGCTCCCAGTCAGCTCCTGGTCTTGCCCTTAGGGCAGATCATCCACACTCCTGGGCATTAGTCTCACCTCCTCATCTTATCATGTTTAGGAAAAAAACTGTGTATCACATGAATTGTCAAAAATTAAATCTATCAGTACTGTAAACTAACAGTAATGAATAAAATGTGAAAGACTGGAAAGCTGGACATCATCAGAGAGAAATGACACAAACCATGCATATGTGAATGGTTATTTGTAATGGGAATGAACTACATTATTTATGTAAAACGGATTATTTACTATTCCTAAACATGTTGTTACGTGCCAGGATATTGCATTCTCCTGGTGCTCTATTGCTCAGTCTTGTGAACTTTTCATTTATGTTCAGGAAACATTTAACATATTTCTGCCATGTTGCATAAAATTCTGTCTGAGAGGAAGGTAATTACATCTGCCAGCTCCTTGTGTGCTGAGAAATGTGTGCTGAAGTTAAAGGCTCCAAACAGTACTTCTTTAAAAAAGCTTTGTCGAAGGATGAAGGCCCAGCAGCCACCCTCACCTGTCCCATTGCACACAGGTGTGCACAGGCTGGCTCAGAAACATCAGCCGAAGCACCTGTTTGTGGTTCTTGCACACCCAAGATAACCCCGTGAAAGGAGCTGTGGAAATCGATATGCAAACAGGGACACTTCAACAATCAGGAACAATTCCAGGCCATGTGGAGTGCCCGAGGCCATCCTCTGGCTCCCTTCAGGGCAAATGCTAAAACTTATTGTAGAGACCATCCCTCTGCCAGAGCTTCCCCACCGCAGAGAGGAGCGTGGTCACTGTGAATGTGATCCCTGTGCTCTCGGTCCCACAGCTGCGAGAGGAGCTGCTTCCCCCCCGTTTGAGTCTGCAAAACACCACGTGGAGCTTTCAGCAGCTTCGCTGTGAACCAGCCCGTGGAAACTTGAACCCAAGGAGGGGGAATGCACTCCCCTCCCAGAGGAGGAACCACCTCAGGCATCGGCTCATTCCTGTTACTCATTATAGCTGACATAGAGTACACCTCACTATACCACAGTGCAGCACAACGCTGTCTGTAGGGGAGGTATCAGACATAGCTGAAGAAATCATGCCCCTTTTTTACATCAGAAAGAGGACAGCTGTGTCACTGAGGATGACATTACTGACGTCAGGAGCTGTGGTTCAGAAAGTCTGCCTCTGTGGCTTCTGAATCATCTGCTTTGTGGCAGTATTTGGTGCCAGCCAGGCCCTCTGGCAATGCCAACAGTCTCTTGCCCTGGACATTTGTGTTTGGGGTGTAACATCATCACCGAGCTCCAGAGCAAGGGACAGCATGGGCCAACGGTCCACTGTAGTGATCACCTACTCTTACCTAACATCCATTCAATTTGTAAATAGCCACCTCATTAAATATGCCCCATTTTAGTACCAAAACCCCCCATTCTAGATTCTCATTCCTAATTCACTTTGTGCTCAAGACAAAAAATCTGAGCAGCTATCACAGCTTTCCCACAATTTGGACATGCCAGGAGCCACTCCTGATTTTTTTGAGCCTTCACAGATAAAAAGAAATATTTTCTATTTCATGTAAGTAACTTATGATTTACTAAAATCATTCCAGATTACTGAAGGGAAGAAAATGAAGGTGATGAAAACTGTTGCTGCTATTTCCTTTGCAAAGCTGCAGAGTAGCCTGGGCTTGCAGTAGTGTAAAGGATGCTTTTCATGTGACCTTGTTCTTCCAGATAAAGTCTTGGTGAGAATGACAGACTGCAAATGCTGAAGCAAGAAGCAAAAGTAAAAAATACAATAGGAAAGAGCAAAAAGTAGACTAAATATGTGCATGAGCTGCTCCAAAGGACTTCATTGCTGCTTTATCAGGAAAATAAATATTGTCTGAGGCTGTCTGAGTAAATTATATTCCATGGCTTTTCAGTCCAGGTCAAAGCCTAAAATTGTCTATACTTTGTAGTTTGATGCTGTTTTAAGACTGAAAGGAAGCCTATCACATGCAATACCACAAAAAGGAACATCCTAGGCACAAGGATATTTTGTGGAAAACACATTTGGTGAAACTGAACTCAGGTGCAGGGGAGGGGGTTGAGGATACAAAAAATGTACATATCAGTAGGAAACAAAGAGCAAACTTCAGAAATATCAAAATACTGTGGGATGAGAGATTCCTACACGTCAGGGGGAGCTATTCAGGGAAAGGCCTTTACTGAACAAATAAGAAATGTTACAACCTTTTTCTCAAATTAAAAAAAAAAACAAAAAAAAAAAACACAAAACAAAACAAAAAAAAAACCTAATCTATTTCAAAATCTTTAACAATAAGTATCACTTCTGGCAAGTGGCCACAGAAAGTCTATTTCAAAATAAAAACCTTGCTACTACAGAAAACCTGTGATTTAATTTTGGAATTATGAAATATCACGATCCCATCATGTACTTGGAAACATTTAATTTTCACTCTAAGAAGAGTTACTCCAGGCTACATCAAGATTACTAGTGCTTAAGGGACCAACTTGAAGGGAGAAGTGGCAGAACAGGCAGAGTGACTTTGTCCTCTGGCAAAGAAGTGTCCTGCGTCAATGGCAAGCAAAGGATTTCAAACAGTGTTATCTAATACTTGCAACTAGTAGTTCCTCCTTTTCTGATATCATCTGACTTATTTTCCTCTTGTGGTATCTCAAAAAATTAGTATATTTCTTACTATACTAGCCTTGGTTTTGATGGTACTGCTTTTAAAAGAGTTTCCTCAAAACCTGATGAGAAGGAGCTCAGGCTCAGAAGAGAGTGAACAAACTGTACAGATTTTAGGCAGGATGGTAGAAGCCATTTCCCACTTTGTCTGTCTTTCCTTTTACATATAAGACAGTGCCAGTTTCATAATGAATTCCGTAGTAATGTTGCCATTAATTACCCTCTTACAGTAATTTTATATTGCCTTTGAGAAAGTTTTAAAACAACTTTTCCTCTCTGTGACACTGATCTTACTCTTCTGAGAAGCAGATATTTTCATTACCCCTGTGATGGATTCCCTGAAATGATTTACAAAAATTGTCTTTATAGGGTTGCAATAGCGAAGATATGGAACAGAACAGAAAGTAATGGAATTCTAGAAATGTTAAAGGAGCCTTCCAAGCATTTTTTTCATCATCATCATAAGCCAGGAAAGTCAGCTTTGTTTTCCTGACTGTTTTCAGGCTTTTTATTCTGCAGATGTTCTCTGTAGGCACAAGAGCACTGAGAGCTCTGGATAAACCATGTGTCCAACACATCAATGCTCCTTTCAAACACTCTGCTTCCAGGGGTTATCAGCTCATGAAATTTGCTGTCTAAAGGGTTTTGCCACCCCATCACACAGCAGAAAAAATTGGCAGCTGTCAACTTACCCATTCAGATGGCAAAGCATGACAGTGGTCATGCAGCTGCATGACTCTCCTTGCTCTTTCATCAGGCAGGTGAAGTTCTATCAAAATCAATGGAGTTACAACCGTTTAAAACATGTGCAATGGCTTTCTGTGGGCAAGAGGGTAGAGCTGACCAAAAATTAGTTAGGGAATAATAATAATAATAGTAACAACGATTTGTCCTAAATATTGTCTGGAGTTGAAAGCAGGTGGGAGGACAAAAGTCCTCATGAATTCAAATTGACTTGAGCTACTAGCTTTGTTTGTTAATAAAAAGTGGTGACCACATCAATGTCTTAAAACTTCCTCCTTTTTAAATCTGTTTTCAAGAGTGTACACTGCCTTGGAGGTGAGAGGTGAAATCTATTTTGAGGTGAGGTATAATATTTTTCATGCTCAACATGAAACCACAGTGGTTTTTATTAATTTGTTATTGATACTCTCCCAGGAGTCAAGCATTGCAGCTTGCTCCATCATACTGACACAAGTGTTCAGGCAGGCAGAGAGTCACTCAGATCACAGACCAAATCCTAATGAAAACTACTGAATTCCTTTGGTGTCTTATTTTCCAGCTAGATCCCCTCCCCAGTCTGACATAACAGCTCAAACATCAGTGCTGACAAAAATGGAAGTGGTGAGAAAAAGTGACTCATGGCAGAAGTCAACATACAGACTGGCAGTGACAGTCTTTTTCAGTAGCATCCTTCCTACATTTGTATCCATTTGGTAGCATGTCCCCACTTCCCAGGAGTTATCAGGACTCGTTGAAAGAGCTTTAAACTAAATTTGAGTAATAAATAAGCCCTGGGGCAGCACACTAATGTGTGATTCTATGTTTTTATATCAGCTTATAACAGTTGTGGAACTACATGCTAAATGTTATGCAGAAAGCAGCAGATTTCACTAAATAATTGTGTGGTACCCAGGCTAAATGGGAGACTTAATGTGCAGTTGGTAAGAGCATAGGAGTCTCCATGGAGTGTCTACAATATGACTTAAAAAAAAACCCAGTAGGAACGTCACATTTTAGAAAGTAGTAATTTTGCAAAATATATAAAATATGCAACTTCTCACAAGAAAAATTGCATAGACTATTGCAAACAGATAATAAAAACAGTGTGAAATGAAACACAAAAGTTTAATTTACCCTTCCTTAAAAATGCCTGTAAGTCTGACCAAGGCCTCTGCTCTCTGTTCATGTTTGCAAATGTTCCTGTATTCATAAGGAATAAAGACAACACCCCTTGCTGCCTTCACATAGACATGTTTTGAAAGTCTAGGCACTTTCAAAATACTGCCAAGTCCAAACAAGGAGTATCCGAAAAAAGTAGACCATAGAGATCTCAGTACTTGAGTATTTGTGAGTAACAATGAAAATCTAAGTAAGAGCAGCAGGGAGTGACAGTTGATGACACTGAGCTAAGGTACAAAGGGAGATTCACAAGAGTTTTCTCTCCACACCAAAACTGCCACTGTCACACATAGCTGCAGCCGTAGAGAAGGGCTGGGTGTAGCGTAGGGAAGGGCTGGGGGGAAGGGGATGGTTCCCTATCAGAGCAGTTCAGCTTGACTGCTTCTGGTTTTTATTTTTAACTTCTGGTCTCACACGTAGTTTTAACATCAGCAGGGGAAACTGAGTACAGTCTGCATTTTCAACGAGCGATACCAGGGGACTTCACAGCGGGGACTGCCTGACCCGAGTGGGCAGGGCTGTGGTGTTCCCCTGCCAGGCACACACAGGAGCCCCTGCCAAGGAAGGGGAATGTGAGAGCTGGTGTGCTGCATGGGAAGCTCTTGCACCAGTACAAAAGAAACTCCAGGGAGAGGAGCTTTTCACAGCTTCCCTCAGGAAGCAGGTGTGACTCCCAGGTAGCCAGGACCCTTTGCTAGAGAGGACCTGCCACCCAATCCTCCTCGCTTTCACCAGAGGAACAAACTCTTCCTTCCAAAAAGCAGCCCATGGAGGAAGTGAGCCCTTCAGTCAGGCTCACTCAGCAGATCTGAGGTCAGAATGTCCCTGGAAATCACTTTCTATTTCTGCCCAAGGTCTATAATTTTTGTACTACATGTTTGAGCAAACTTCCCTTGGAATCCAGGTTAACCCACTGAGGTGGCACACAGGCTCCTAAACTTCTCTTTCTGACAAAAAAAAATGGTTCACTTTAAGAAGAGGGATATAAGAACATCTTGGCCAATATTCTTCTTGGGAGTTGGGAGACTTTCCTGTAAAGGAGTAAATCTGGGTTAATAATTCGTTTAAATAAGGAAGGGATATGATTCAACATCTCCCACATCCTGGTTGAGCAATCTAAACAAAAAAGCATCAGACCATTAACTGGCCATCTGAAGGGAAAAAATCGTTGGACCTAGACCACTCAGATCCTCTGATGATGGGACAAAAGTCTTTATAGCTAGTCTGGCTCACAGGACACTTTTGTTTCAAGAACAGCAGCGTGGAAAGAGTGAATATTACAGATCCAGCACAACTTATTAATCCTATTATAGTGTGCTAGCATGCAATTAGAAAGGGCTTCTGCTATGCTAAGTAGGCTCCCTTTCACAAATAAAGTTTAGAATAATAAAGAAGTTTGTTAGAACTCACCCAGAAAGGAAGAAGGACTCAAATCCCCCAATGTGTAAGGCACTTACTGAGTAGTGATACACAGTTTTCTCAACAAAATGGTGTGACCAGTGGCAAACTCCATAGCAGCTTCACTGTGTCACTACAGGATCCTTGAGTTAGAAAACTTTTATGAAAGCACACAACACTTATTGAAGGTGCACTTTACATTTTGGTTTTCTAGTTACCCATCTGCTGAGAGAAACTTCCAACACATATGAAGTGCTATTGAAAATTTATCTCCCAAAAGGAATGTACTGAAGCCTTCCATCTCAATCTGACAATGGAGTTACAATACTTTTACCACTGGTACCACCAACTTCTGTTCTCACTACAGAGAGAAATTGCTGCTTTCCAGGAAAAAAACATAAAAATTTTGTTAAGTGACCAGGTTTATGTGCAGGTAATTTACAAAGTCACAGAAAGGGAACCACCAGGAAAAGCAGAACGAGAATGCAGGAGAATGCACGGCTAAATGTCAAACCAAGCGAGACAATAGTCTGATAATGAGATTATGGGCAGAAAAACATTGGGCATGGACAAGGGTAAACATAGTTAGATTTACAGATGTCTCATGGTACGACACATGAGTTTTATTTAAAGTGAAATAGATCCTCTTTAGTGAGGTGAGCTGGACTTGGTGTGCATTCATGAGTGTGATTATAAACATTGACACCCTTCACTTTCCTTTGGCATTGAGCAAGTTCCTTGGAGGGAAAACCCCCTTTTGAACGCTTTGTAAAACACAATCTACATCTGTTAAAAATGGCAAACAATAAAGATAAATACTTACACCATTCAGTACCTCCCACAGACTCAGGCTCCTCACTATGTTCTCTTTTCAGCTCTGTCATCTTCTCTGATTACTGAAATACCTCACTCTTCTTCATCATATAGCTTCTTTGAATTTTCATCTTAGGTGCTTAGAAAGCAAGCTCAGTGGGAACTGAGAAGTTCCTTAAACACAAGTGGAACTTAACAGTCAATTAATGTTTAAAAACAGAGATTTTTTTTTTAGCAGTACAGCCCTACAATAATTCAAAACATGATGCTGACAAAATGGGATCCCTGTCAAAACAGTGTGTTGCCATCATGGGTGATGTTCACAAAACAAGCCAGATAACAGCATGCTGCTTGTGAAAGACCCAAGGCCACCAGTATTTCTAACTTGGCCAGCTCTCTGCTCTGGTGTCTCATGCAGCCCTAAAACGGGCACCACTCACCCCACCAGGCACACTGTGCTGTGGTGGAGACAAAGCAACAGCTACCTTGCTTCCATGAGAAAAGTTAATCAAATTGCTTCCTGATGCCATTTATCAGCGCAGGCACAGCTGCAAAGTGCTCCTAGTGCAAATCTAGTTTCACTGTCAGGTGCCACAACATTCCCACTCCAGCATTAAAATGCCTGCAATCATTTGGACTTGAAGGACTTGTGTCTATTTAGCATTAGATGTGTCTTGTAGCATTCAGATATTTCCCAAGAACCATTATATTTAGGACCTTTCACCTAGGACTGCATGGCTGGAAGTTGTCTGCTGGAAGTTGGCTAGAGAAGGCCATAGCATTACTTACCCTCTTGAAATTAAGGAGATAAAGCTGAAAACCAGGACATAATTTAAAGGTAAGTAAATTTTTTTCTCTAAACCTCTGATTTAGCTTAAGGCAAGGAAATTCATGGTATTTGCATATGATGCATTCAATAAAAAAAATTCAAGTCTTACTACACATCTCAGTCTTGTTTAAAAATGATGCAAGTCTTCCTTTAGGAAAGAAAAATGAGCAATCCCCAAAGCTTTTCACCAAAATATCCCCAAACAACTTTGCAGTTACCTGGCAAACAACCAACAGAGAAGCAAAGAACGCGCCAAGCCACAAAAGCGATGGGCTGTTAGTCAAGTGCACCAGCGCTCCTTGGTGGCATGCAGCTTGTCAAAGCAATGTTTGTTTATGAGAAACATGAACACAGGGTATTACTGACCTGTTCAACCTGTTCACTTCAAATACAGCACAGGGCAGCTTGGTTTAACATTACAAAGAACTCTGACACTCTTTACAAGATATGTAGGAATTCAAATTCCCTCGCTACAAGCTTCGAGGAATTCAACCAAAAATATATCAGGGGAGCCAGACATTAGCTTTCCTCCTCATTCAATATATTTGGAAGTTATTTGCTTAGTGATTGTCATGATCCCACTTCTGACAATTGGCATTTTCTTCCACACACAATCTAACAATTCTATAGGAGAACACCACATTTTCAGTTGTATTTCTTCTCTATTACCAACAGTACTATTTTAAGTCATAATCCCCAAATAAACATTACTGGTTTTCTTACTACTGTAAAATAGTGGAGGTTATTAGAAAGAAAAAGACAGTCAAACCAAACACACAGATCGCAGTAGAACTTACTGCAACCCTAGTAATTCTATTTCATTGAAAGACCTTAGTTTTCCATCTAGGAATGCCACTTATGTTGACTCACAACACTCAGCATGCAAGATCTCCTGCTGCTGCCAATGGCACTGGGTTTTGCCCCAGCACACGGTGGGGCTCCTTGTAGACACGTGCCTGATGGCTGACAGAAGAGGGGAGACAAGCTTTCACCATGACAGCTCTGCAGTTTGTTGAATTCTTCAGTGGCAATAGCATTTTTCCAGGTTGGTGTCACCCACCTGTCCTGAAAACAGGCTCCTCTCTGCAGATCTCCTAGGTTATCAAGAGCAGAAGTGCCACAGGCTTGCCCACAGGCAGAGTAATTCCAGAAGAAAGAAAATCTTTTCCAGAGTGGGTTTTTGAGTTGCACATTGATCCTAGAAAACACACATGGGATGATCCTGGATTGGCTATAAACTGACCCTTGACTGGAAGTGGGAACAATTTTCACGTGTGACAATCGGAGAGATTTTTTACAACACTCAGAAATGGTCCCTCTGCTCCTACAGAAATGTGCAGTAGTAGTGCTCATTTCTCAGACAGAAGGAAAAGTTGGTTAACTACTGAGAATTTCTGAAATCCCTCCTTAGGAAGTTTTTACATATGAGGATGCAGCCATCTTGTTGGCAGTATAAATGAAAAGAGAAAGAAAAAGAATTACACAGTGAAACAACACAAATAAAAGGATGCAAGAACAGTAATCTGCAGTATTACAAAGATGCTATGCAGGAAAGAAATTCCTTGGTATCTAGAAACTATGCCTTGGAGTCTCAGTAATAATACTCCTACTTTTTAAGTACCAGGCAGATCTCCTGATCTGTAGGTAACTCATGAGCAAGTGCTGTTTGTTAGGGGCTTACTAAATTTTGAACAATGTGACTACTGATGACTCAGTGTAATTCAGTGTAGTACAGTGCAGACTAATTAGTAATGCAGTGCAGACCTCCTTTAAGCCCTCCCCAAAATTTAACCATTATTATAGATAGCTCAGTGCAAAAGTATTCCTTCTATGTACAGTACCAATTAATTAATTGGTATTTAATTTAAATTATAAAATTACAGTTTAATTAATTAAATTTAATTAATTAAATAAGAGATTCTCCATAATAAAACTGTCCAAAGCAATAGAAGTATTCTAATGCTATTGTGTAAATTCCAGTTCCTTCTTCCTTTGAATGCTATGCTTTGTCCTAGATTATCAAACGGAGTTTCTAAGCCATTAATGAGCACCTTTCACTGGAGCATGCAAGTATACTTTGTAATTCTGAGAAGTCACATGGACATTCATATAAAAAAAAGTAAACAAAACCCCAAAATGAGAAAAAGTAACTGAAAGCTTAGAGAGTTTTAGATGAGGAACAGTTGAAACTTGCTTTTATTTCACTCTGCAGATGCAACTACACACATCAGCAAGACTGTATAACAGTGATCAGCACAAAAATGTTCTCTGAAAATTTCGAAGGAACAGACTTTCATGACACAATGAGAATGTGACAACTCATGAAATAAGTTTACAAAACTAAGAATTACAGAGCTACAGATGACTAAATTACAGAATGCTTGCTGAAAATACATTATTTAGGAAACACAGCCTTCTATCAATTTTTTATCATTTTAAGACCAGTATTTTCACTTGGGTTAGGTAAAGGAAAATTTTGGCTGTCTGCAGAGAACAGCCTATGAGTCGCCTGGCAGCGGAAGGAAATCCCTGAGACATGTACATCCATGTGGTATCTCAAGTGGAAAAAGAGGTAGGCAGGAGTTCCCTCCCTCATGTATCTGCCTCTGATGGTTATCCAAAAGCAAATACCAGGCTTCGAGCTCATCTGGCATGGCTGTTTTAATCCTTTAGCACATTTCAGTTGGCTATTTTCATTGATAATAGTCAGATGTACTGGTAGTGGCATGCTTTCTTTTATGCCTAATGCCGCAGATCTGACATTACAGCAGATACTCTTCTGGCAACATCCTCCCTGCTGCACTCAAGGACCTGGGCAGAGATAGATTGCTGATGTTGAAAACTGCTCTCTCACACTTGCATTCCAGCTCTGGGCAACATTACTGCAACTGCTTCTCTGCTATTGGCAGAAAGAGATCTTAAACAAAAACCAGTAGTACCCTGCTTCTTTCCTGAGGCTCTCTTTTCAGGCTGTTCCTAGAAAATGAAGTAGAAGTATTTGGGGTATTTTTCAGTTTCTGTATTGCCTCTAACACCTCTTATGCCCCACCTCTCTTATTCTGTTCTCCCCAGTCTGTACCCTCTTGTTAGCAGTTCCCAATGCAGACTCTGGTCTTCCCTTTGAGAGAAAACATAACTAATTTCACACTACAAAAAAGAAAAAAAAAAGAAAAAAAATGCAGACTCAGCCTGCATTCTACAAGATTGATCCCAACAGGGACACTTGCCCTGGGTGAAGAGTCCCCCTGAAAGGTTAGAATTCCTGCAACAGCTACCAGGTAGGCAGAAAGAGATAAGGCAAGGAGATAACAGGGAAGTTCGTGGCATTTCCTGCAGCCACCCTCTGGGAGGAGCTGGCTTTGGACCATTTAAAGCATTTGATGTATTTAATCCTACCCACATGTAGCTCACTCAGAAAGAGATAGCTTGAGACTTGTACTACCCAGCACCTAAACAGGGGCATTTAGTTTCACATATACAAATAATAAAAACAGCTAAAACACAGAGATAATTGTACATCATACAAAATCCATAAAGCATTAAACCACATTAAAATATTAAAATACACGGAAATATATAGCATAAATAAAGTATGAGTGTATATAGGTAGGAACGCATGTATGATTTCCAGGAGATTCTGTGTGCCTGGAGCTGCCAGGCTCGGAGGAAGCCGGACCGGGGGGCTCCAGCCCCGGCCGGGACCCCGCGGGGCAGGTGAGCCGGCGGTGTGTGCGGGGGGCAGCCCGGCCCTCAAGGAGTGACGGAGCACGATTACTTCATGTTCCCACCGGCCGCTTTCGGCTGCCCTCCCCCGGCCCATTTCACAATCCCCTGCTCTCGAGTAGCCCTGTCAAGCCCGGCGTACTCCGTGAGCACACCCCCACCCCGTGTTCTCATGCCGGGTTTTCCCAAGCCATGAATAATCTCAAAGCCCCCTCAATAAATACACGTTCAGGGATGCCCGGAGCTCATTCAACCCGCCAGCCTCGCAGACGAGAAGGGGCCGGGGCAGGAGTCGAGAAGAAGCCTCACCATGAAGTTTTCCCGGGACTGCGGCTGCGACTGTGCCCGCACTGGCCGCCGCCGGCCGCCCGCCCTCCGCGCCGCGCTGCTGCTGCTGCCGCCGCTGCTGCTGCTGGTGCCGCGGGCCGCCGCCGCCCCGCTGCCCAGCGCAGACTCCTCGGGGGAGGCCGAGCTGGAGGAGGCGGCGGCGCGGCGGGCGGCGCTGCCCGACAGCCTGCGGCTGGCGCGGCTGCTGCACGCCCGGGCGGCACAGCTGCAGGACGAGGTGGGTACCGCCGCACCGCCGGCTCGCACACGCTCGCACGCCCGGCCCGGCCGCGGCTGCCTTCTGACGAGGTGCGACCAAACCTCTCCGTGTCTCTCCCCAGATGTGCGAGAAGTTTAGCGTCTGCCAGAACAGCATGGAAATGCTCCTCCAAAACAACCTCAACCTCCCCAAGGTGACGGAGGAAGATGGGTGTCTGCTCGCCGGCTTTAATGAGGCAAGGAACAGCTGTCCTTTTTAGTCTAATCCTGTATACCTGGCGCAGGTTTTGCCTGCTCTAAAGAACTGTGGAAGTTGATCTAAAGATTTGTGCCGGCTCTAGCCAAAGCTCCACACTATATAAGCATCATCTGCTAACCTGCACACAGCATTGAGCTCAAGGCATTTTGAACTCTAAGTGACTTTCTCACCTTTCTCTCATTTCAGGATAAATGCTTGAGAAAAATCTCCAGCGGGCTTTATACATTTCAGACATACCTCAAATACTTACAACAAACTTTTATTAGCAAAAACCAAAATGTTGAATCGCTATCCTTTAGTACAGAGCACCTGGCACGCACCCTAAGACAGATGGTGAGTTGGTTTTAAATTCACTCTGATAATTTTGGTGGCTTAATACTGATGTGAAGTCAGAAATAGAGGATGTTATGTGAAATAGAGGATGCTATGTTTCAGTTCCTTGAAAAAACAGGTGGCAGTTCCTTATGCTCAGATGTTACCCTTATGACAGAGGTTTTATAAAGTTTTGCTTTCTTTTCTTAAAGAAACAAGTCTTCTTCCTACTTTCTATTGTTACTTGTAATTTCCAAACCAACTAAATGCATCGTTTTAAGAATAAATGTATTTAACTGGCTGATAGAAATAAGATTTCTCAGGGAGCTTGTTTCTAATTGCAGAACTGCAATTCAGCCCATACTAATGTTGGAACCTACTCAGAAGTAGAAGTCAGCAACTTTCTTTAAAGCCCACATAAAAAAAAAAAAAAAAAAAAAAAAAAAAAAAGAGGAAAAAAGAAAACCAAGTGTATTTTTACTATATTATCTTTAAAACTCTCCAAACCAAACTTTCAAGCCAAGTTGTATGGTATATTGAGATATTGCTGTCACTATACCAGATAGCTCCCAACTGAAAAACAGGTATTTTGCTGGTAAAAAAATCTTCTTTCATAAAAACACCCATTTCTCTCTTGATTCGGTAAACTAAAATGCTATTAATTTCTGACTGACATTTTTTATGTTTTGGAGTGCTTTGAAAGATCACACTTTAAAAATTCACTTAATTCCTGTAGTTCTTGCTCATTTTAATAATCCTTAATATGAACATTTCCCCAAGGAAATGTCTTTGGGGAAACTATTTGCTGGATTAAAAATCACCCAGGTAAAGACTGCAGAAGCCTTGGGGCATTATTTCCTTTCAGGCAATTTTTGGCATGTGAAAAGCCTATTGTGTATTGTATGTTTGCCATACCTTTCCTAACATATTTACTTATGCCCATCATTCTTTATGTGAAAGGAAGCTGAACTGCTTTTTTTCACACTATGCTAGCTGAGAATAATAGTCCTGTCATAAGACAGCAACTGATTGCTGGCTGCCAGCTTGACACACAGGTTAGCAGAAACCTGTTTCATAACTCAGAGAGACTAGGTTCTTTGGGTTGGGTATGGGGCTTTGGATTTTTTAATTTTTTTTTTACCAAGGTAATCAAAACAGGCAGAATTAAACACAGTGATCAAAAGCAAATCCTGCACTTGTAGAAACGATGGATTTTTTGAGAAAAAGCTTTGATCTTCATGTTGGAAATTTTTGTTTGTGAGAGAAAAATCTGCTATGTAAGGCAAGGACAGCAAAGCCAGAATCCATCATTTGTGGTTACATAGATCCACCAGCATGACACCTGTGGATATCCAGATACTGACTTTACCAGAGCACAACAAGGAGCTGGGCATACCAGGAAAAGGGGGTGTGATCAGAACACAGTCCCAAGTAGTCTGGATAGAAAGAATATTTCTCTCATATTTAACAAAAAAGATGCTCCAGAAGGAGATTTGCATCTTTTGTCACTTGTTAAAGGGTAGGAGAGGTCCTAAACACAGGATTAAGCAGATGCTTGCTAGAACTTTGGACTCCAAATCACCTAAATCAGCTCCATGATTTGGGTGTGTAACTCTCATTTTCAGAAGTCCCACTTCCTGGAACAAGTTCTTCAAAGGCCTTTAGGTACCAAGCTCACAGGACTGTGAGTCAGCATTAGATAAATAATTCATTAGATAAATAAACTTTTATTCATCTTGTAGTTATGCTCTCACATATCAGTGAAAGTTGGTGGTACTTAGTCTCACATGTGACTCAATGCCTGGAAAGTAAGAATTAAGCAGCTAAACAACATTTGACATCTTTGGAAACTTGCTAATCTGCTACAAAATGTAAGAGTACTCCAATATCAGCCAATTAACTTATGACTCAGGATGGAGCAGTACAGGTTGGGACAAACAATGATCAGCACCTCCCTACCTAATCAACCACATGACTGCCAGAGGTTGCCTTCAAACCAGAACAGTGTAGCCCAGAGATTCCTACACAGCAATGGTAGCAGGCATCTGCATTCCTCACACCTCTCCACAGAAACAGGGCTGGAGGAAAGCACAGGTCCCAGGGAGAGCTGTTGTCTGTAGTACAGAGAGTGGAGATGCAGCAGGTTGTGAACATACAAACCGATGGCCCTGCAGCAGGATCAGTGACAGTGTTTTAACCAAAGCCCCCCAATGTTCTCTTTTTCCCAGGTGATCAATCCCGAAGAAGTGATCATCCCAGATGCAGCTACCCAGGAATCCCTCCACTCAAAGCTGAAGTCCACTAAGGCCTGGACAGAGACAATCACCATCCATCTCATCCTCCGAGATTTTACTTCATTTATGGAGAAGACAGTGAGGGCCGTGCGCTATTTGAAAAACACCAGGAGTTTCAGTGTTTGAATGTTTTAGTTCAGGCACAATCCTTTCGTTACAAATCTGTCAGGTGGCAGATAGCAGTGTTGTTCTGTTGTAAGAACTAGAAATAGTAACAATGATTTGCATCTATATACATCCCCATTTCCTTCCAGGAACTTATTTATTGTATTTAAAATATTTATTGGTTTTTTAATATTTCTTATTTATATTTTCAATATTTAGAAGTAATTTAAACAAATTATGTACTTCATTTCCTTTCTGATTGTACTATTCAGATATCAACTTATTTAATATGTATTCAACAAAAAAAATTTTCAGAACCCAGAAAAATTATTGTATAACTTATGTTTTTATATATTTAAGAGATGGTATTTATGGCTTTTTTATATTTTTAGGACAAATAAAAGCCAATTTTTAAAAAAAAGCTTGTATAACCTCTGTGAACTTCAAATAAGACTAAAGCACTCTAATGTATCCACTTTTTAATACCTGCAATTATCAGAATAACCACTTTCAAGAACTTCTCTGTATAATTAGGCCAGCTCTCTACATAACACATGTATACACACACAGACAACTTGATTACCATATAATTCTTAAAATGGGATATGAAGGAACCAGATGCACTGAAAACAGCACTTAAAAATGAACAAGATAAATCATCAAGGCTCCTGAGAAACAAATGGACAAGTGCCTTATATTTAATAAGGAACACCCAATAAAATTGTTTGTAAGGATCTTCTTCCAAGTCAAATAGTCTCTTTTAAACAAATAAAAGTGGTGAGACAACCACACTAACCACTTTGACATGAATACTATCCTCTGATTAGTTTTATTGCTGTCATCCAGGGGAATTTTCCAAGTTTGGTTAAACATTTCTGGCCCCTACCCCAAGAAGGAGAAAAAAAAATTAGGTTATTTCCTTAAGCAATATAAATCAACATACTGCTGCTGAGCAATGCAACAACATGCATTTGTCTTTTATAATTTATATTTCACTAGTATGGACAAGCCACATACCATGAATGTATATTCTTGAATACTTGTGTGGGAAAAAACCCAACAAAACAGAACAGGACTTAATCCTGAGTACCAAAGCACTGAAACTTTCCT
The DNA here is from genome assembly GCA_017589585.1 of Phylloscopus whistleri. Taxonomy (NCBI): domain Eukaryota; kingdom Metazoa; phylum Chordata; class Aves; order Passeriformes; family Phylloscopidae; genus Phylloscopus; species Phylloscopus whistleri. Next base: position 794,251 of record JADMLD010000231.1, read on the forward strand.
TGGCTGCATCATCTGCAGCACTGTAGCTGTGCAGGTACCTCATACAGCCAAACTCAGAGGAATTCACAGACCACAAAGGGGATGCAGGCAGCAGAAGTCCCTCAAGCTTTGTCCCTAAAAATGGCAGATTATTAATTACCCTCACTTTTCCTTCTGGCAGAGCGGTGAAGATGCGCAGATGAAAGGCATGCCTTGGAATGTGGATAAGGATGTCAGCAAACTCTCCTCTTCCTCTGAGTGATCTGATTGTCCACATATGCATTCCACCACCGGGGATGCCAAAACAGTGACCAGTCCACCCACTGCTCACATCTCAGATGCTCAAAACACAACAAACCACTGCTTTGCCCAATATGGTAAAAGTCATCTCAAGTTGAGCAACATCTGGAGAAGGAATGAGGAGATCTCAAGGAGATCTTTAAAGAGGTCTTGTGGTGAATGGGTCTCCTAACAGCACATAAAATCCCACTTTAACTGTTCTAGCACATGCTCCAGGAAACATAGGAAAGCCTGGCTTAGCCTTTTTCCCTGCTTGCATTCACAGGGATTTTCATTTAGTGACCATTTGTTTAGAGACCTTTCTGGCCTTTATTACTCCAATAATAGCTATAAGATCCAAAGTGGATCCCACACTGGAACTAACTACTGTGTGAAAACAGAGAGGGGAAAAAAAATCCAACAAAAAACCAACCTGACCAAAGCCATCTCCTAGTTTCACTTCTCCCAGCACAGTGGCTGCCTGTGATCACCATTAGTTACTATGTACACTGCATCTAAACAAACTTGCACTGATCTCCTGAAATGCCAAAAATCATGTAAGAATTGGAGTGCTGAAATCCCTTGCAATTGACAGACAAGCACCAACACTTCCATCAGCACCCTTCAGCTGATGGCTACCCCAGGCTGTCTGCAATTCTAGTTAATATGTAAATGCTGTCACATTTTAGGATGCAGAAAATCAGCAAAGATTACCACTTGTTGGGTAGGGAGGTCAACCTTCAAGTCCTTCCCAGAGCAAAGTGTTATGCCTGATGGTGCCACTGAGCTGCCATTATTTCACCTGTGGCTCCTCCACAGTTCTCAGAGTCCTTCAATGCAGCAGCTGCCTTGCTGGCCATCAGTCTCCTGCCACAGCAGCAGCTTCAGTGACTGCTCCCAGGATCAGCACCACTTGCTGAAACCAACACTCACTGGTGCTTCTGGCACACAAATAAATATTTGCAGTGGGGAATTCAGATGAAATCAGGGAAGACCTTAACACTGCTGAGCATGTTACGGGGCCTCTCAAATGAACCAACTTATTATCCTTTTTCCAGTCTGCTGTGTAGAAACTATTTTACATCAGTAAACACACAAAGGCATTTATTTTAGTTGGCAGACCAGCACAAACACATAAAAAACCTAGAACAATAGCAAGAGTGAGCAGTCCTAACTAAACTCAGCAACAATGCCTCAACGCTTCTATTGAAGAGAGCTCTTCCTAACTGACAGCCAACTCACTGGGCAGGGAAAACTCAAAAAAAAAAACAACAAAACAAACCCAACAAAAAACCCCCACTAACACAACCCAAATAAAAAGACCTGCTAATAATTACAAAAAAAAAAATAAAAAATAGGAAATTACCCACCAAAGCAGCATTTTGGCTGCTGCTGTACAGGACCAGCCTCGCCCTGCACATCCCAGCTAGCCTTTCCATTCATCCTAAGTTAACCTCACACTGAGATTCTGGAATGCTTCAGAGATTACCAGCTCCCTCCATCCTGATTTTAAATTCCCATAGAAGGAAGAAGGTACAGCTATGTTGAAAAGCATGCATACATTATACAGTATTCAAGAAAAGCCCACAATATTCAGAAACAGCATTTAGGATGAGAAACAAAATATCCCTAAGAGCAACTGCTGTAACACCAGAATGCTGGATAAGAGAGAAAAAAACCCCAGAACAACCCTCAAAAAAACCAAAAAAGACAATGCAACCTAATATTAAAGTCATCTGTAATAGAAAAGTGCAGGGGAAGGGTATGGGATAGTCTCTTAAGTACCATTTTTCAGTTTTGTATCCCTACTTCATTGTGTAAGAAATTTCTCAGGGAAAAAAAAAATAGTGGAAAACATTTCAGCTTGACCAACTTCCCAGGCTGCAGTACCGTTCCCTACCCAGTACTGGTGTAAACACTAAACTTTGGCAAAGAACAACAGCTACTTGAATGACACTGCCTGTATCTCTGGTACCTCCACAGATTTTATTAACAGCTGATGGCAAGTGAGATTAGCAAAACTAATTGATGCTACAAGAGATGGAAGAGTTACACCACCAGTAAAGCATGGCAGCAGGATCACTCTTCAGCAGTATTGAGCCATTATCTTGGCTTAGCTTGATGGGAAACTTCCCCCTATGTTTGTTATTTGTAACTAATAATACTTCCGACTTTCAATTTAAAAGATAAAATGGTGGAAAAGTAAGTATGAAGTAGTATACTTCAAAGTCCTCATGGTCAAGGTGCTGGCAAAAAAAAAAATATATATATATAACTACAAACCTTGTGACTAAGTCCTTGCTTTTCAAGTCAAATGATTTGACAACAATTTCTGATATCTCCGTGAATTTCCTTCCTCTTCTAGATAAGGGGAAAACCAAAACCCACCCTTGCTCCCAAAAAATGCAACCTCTGCAGGCTTCAACCTTGAAGTACTACTTCCTCCATGAATTACTAGCAAAAATCAACCAATTTCTGTAATCTAAACATTTTTAACCAAATCCTCCTATATTTTCAGGACTGACATGGGCAGTAATCAGAAAACACTCTACAGAAATTTTGCAATCTGGATTTCTATTCAGTGACCAGAAGATTGAATCTTTCCTGAGAAAACGATTTTAAAAAACAAACAAGCATTCACCATCAGAATCAAAACACTGAGTTTTGATTTGCCCTGCCATATTCTTTTTCACACAGCAGATAAAAATTCCCTCCATCTAACCCATCCTCTAATCCTGAATTAACACAAGAAACAATGTATGTAACCTACAAGCTTAACCAAGAAATGGCTATTGCATCCATCATGGAAAAGTATTCAGAAATTGCAATTAAGTCATTATTTGTGAAAATTAACTTAGTCATATGACATTTAACAGGATGTGGTTTCTCCTCCTGTGGTGAAAACAGATGTAACGAGCTTTAATTTCCAAATATCACCAGTATCATCATAGCTTAAATTCCAAGCCTGTAACAGAATAGTTCCAAAAATATCCAGGGTATATACAGTTTGATTTAGCAATTCTCCTGATAAAAATCATTATGTTAGACGTCTGTTTCATTTACCACACAATGCAAGAAGATGAGATCTTAAGAAGCTCTCTGTCACGTACAGCCATTTTGGAAGACAGCCATACAAAGTAGCAACAGACAAGTTTTATACTTCATCAAAATGAGCATGTTGTGACAAAATTCTGAACAATTATTTGGTCTGCACAGTTTATGTGCTTAAATGTTGTAGTTCAGCTGTATAGGAGCTTTGCTGATGAATTCATTCAGGAAAAAACAAATCACACAGCCTCTGATTTATAACAGTGATGAGATATAGTACAGTTACTTGGTACCAGTTGTGTATTTGTAGAATTAGAAACCTGTTACAAATTCCTGATCACCTTAATTCTTCCTCACAACTGGCCAGGCCTTGAAGAGTTTATGGAGTACACAGATAGGTTTCTTTGTAGATTAAATTATTAAGAACAAAATTACACTGAAAGACATTTTTTCCTTTAGTCATAACACTAAACTGACCATTCTTTTTCTACCCTGCTACAAGGAGATCCACAGTCCATACACCAAGATCAAGAAAACCACCAAACTCACAAGACTCTCTCTGTCCCTTGCACAATTGCTTGTCACCAGGTACAGCAGGCTTCAGTGACAGGTGGCATTTCCCCGACAATGAGGCAGGCACACAAGCACACTCCACTCCCTCCACTTTGAAGGCACAAAGCAAAAAGCCAAACAACCCCTATCTCCGGGCTAAGATCAACAGGATACCTCAAAGTCAGTACATCTCCACCAAACACAGGAAGGCATCAACGATTTTATTTCACACATCTACACTGTAGCCTTGAGGTCACTTGTGGTAGCCAGAGCCCATTTTTCAGTAAACTGTGCTCACTGGCTTTATTCCAACACTGGGAGTTCACAGGACTCCATCACAAACCCCACCACAGAAAAGAATCTGCACTTGGCTGCAGAAGGCACTGATTCAGTGACAGAGATCAATACAGTCAAGCATGAAAACTTTTATTCATTCTTTTTTAAGTGTCTCCCATGTGACAGTAAAATAAAATTTTCTCAGGTTCTACTGGGAGAAAAACAGAAAGGAAAAAATCATAGATTAAACCACTTGAAATTAGTAACACCTAAATAAAGTCCCCAGCCTTGACCAACATGCGAGTTCTTCCACCTCACTCCATAGGCCTGCCCTCTTCTCCCTAGCACTACCAAAAAACCCACAGTCTTACTAAAACTAGCTTATTTCCTGACCTTATTTAAGGGAATTAAGATTCTTCACAAGAATCTGTTTACTGTGTAACTTCCCAAAGCACTAATCTGCTCTTACACCCAAATTTTGTGAAAATGACAAAAACTGCAAAGTAACTTCAAAACATCCATACCAAAGATTTCTTCACTTTTAAACTTGAAGAAAAATCTCCTTTTTTTTTTTTTGCAACCTTACAATAATTACCAAGATTTAACAATTAATACCTATTTTTTTTTTACACCGGGCAAGAACATAAACATTTATTTAAGAAAAAGCCTCAGTCACCTATTAATTACAGGAAGAGCACCATACGGAATGAAAGTCTGGATATATAAACAAAAAACCTTATACTACATATTGGCATTCGATTTAACCTGACTTGAGAGTACTATGGAAGACTTTTTCTCCCCAATTTGAAAACTCAAGATTTCTATGCTAATGACTTTGCTGAAACATAATTCAGTAGCAGTGAATTACCAAAAATTTCCTATCCAATGTGCTTAAAGTAAGAATTGCATAAGCAATATTTATCCAGTAATTCCAAGCGGCAAAAAACTTGAAATTGAACTATTTTTAAGATAAACTTTCAGCATGGAGACATCACAGAATCTGGCCTGTGCTTGACACATGCATGCTTTTGTAAAACTTTTAACGAAAGAGGAAACACTTCCCTATTTTCTACCTCTTGCCAAATACTATCATTCTTGGAAAGCAGCCAGAGCAACCATGTGGCGGTTACGACCCACAAACCACATCCCCAAATGTCACACAACAAAGCACATGAAATACACTTCTGCAGGTGTTTGGGTCCATCCACCCACTGCTGCATTTTGGATATTGTACACCCACGTGAAATGCAAAATCTGATTGAGAAATATGAGTTACTTCACATCGAATATTGTATTTCTTAGTATTGAATATCTCAGGTTACTGCACGAAATTCATCAGAAGAAAAATGTTCCTAATCATGATTAAAACCACTACCAAGTACCAACAGATTATTCCATTACTATTATCATTAGGATAAGTGAAGAAAAATAATCAAAAATTTAATTTCTTTCATAATTTAAGACACATGAGCAGCTACATTAATCTCAAGTTACTGTAAGAGAAAAGGCACTAGAAAGGCTTTAGGATAGCAAAAGGGTATACGAGCATGAGAAACTGTTCTGCATTCAGTCCTTGCTCTGCTCCACTGTCAGCAGTCTATTAGCATTAGCCTTGCCAGTATTTCATGACATGTGACTGAGTTATCATGATTAACGGAATTTTAAAGAACATGCTGGTTTGCACTAGCTTTTCCCTTTTTTCTTCCCCATCCTTGTCTTTCAATTTAAGTTTTTTCCCTTAACTCATTTCTCTCTGATTTTCCAATCACAGCCCTTAAACACAGTAACATTTTACCATGAATTGTCATGGCAGATTAAAAACTGAGGAATCTCCTATTCTTAAACATTTAATTTAAACATTAATTTTATGTAAAAACTGCCTGAAAATCTGTGGGGTTGAAAAAAAAAAAAAAAAGCCATGCCAAAATCCAAAATCTAGAATACCTTTGTTGCAATGATAATTTGGGGCCAATAAACATTATTTTTTAAATCACCGCAGAGATACAAACTACCCTGCACAGTTCTGGAAGGGAGAGAGCAGTCTACCCAAAACAGCTTCTATTTAACAGAAACTAAACAGTCACCATTTTAGTGCTTGAACTTCAGTGTTAAAAGGGAGAAAACCAATTGAAACCAAAACAACCATGGTCCAAAGAGCACGACTTCAACATAACAATGAAGCACATACCTTGTTTAGTGTACTTGTTTTCTTCCTTCACTTACACATTAGTAGCTTTCCCCTACAGTAAGAGCAATTCATACACATACACACAGAGCACTCAACTGTTGTGTCCTCCTACCCCATTCTAAATCCCAGAAAACATAGATAGCAGGTCTGTTTAGCAGAAAAGTGTACTTTTTTAGTATCTAACTATGCTAGAAAACACAAACATATACACCCCTCAATCCTTACTGTATCCACAGATAAAAGAATCCAGAAGGAGATAAAAAAACCAAAGTGGATCAGCACAGTAACCTGAGCCACAGAAGCTTACCAACATCTGGGCAAGGAACCTTTGAAGAATATTGAAGTATTTAAAACATTAGCTCAATTTTCTGGTTACTGTGAAGATAAAGAGGAATCTTTACCCAAAAGGCAATCATTAACAGGGATAAGTATGAGAGTTAAATATAACCATATTTTGGAAAAAAACCCCACAAAATAAAACCCCCACCATGGGTTTCTGTAATAAATCAACTACTACATTACATTACACAAAGACTTAAAAACAACATGCATCCATTCAAACAGTATTTATTTAATTACACCGTAATGCAAATAAGTTAGGTCCATATAAACTTCATTTTGTTGTCTGTACAACCTATGTCATTAGCAAGCTGATCGAGCCAGCTGGTCTAAGTGTCGGCCTCGTCCTCCGGAATGTACGCATCTTCTGACACTCTGTCCATCGGCTGCGTCTACAACAGGACCACCACAGCCTTCATCCCCAAAGTAGACTGAAAGGGGAGGGGGGAGGAAATGAAAGTCAGATTTGCAGCATGGACTTGTCTCTAAATTGATTTTTGTAAAACACAAGCGTGGAGGAACAGCCTTACAAATGTACAGAATCAACACTAGCCCCCAAAATACTTTGAAGTAAAATTTAAGCCTACAGAGCACCAAAATGTGCTCACAAAAATGAGCATCTGTAAGCTTCAGATTAGACCAAACATCTGCTTGTGGTATCTATGTTTATATATTCTGGTACAAAACACATCTTTTACTCTGTAAAGATGCACACAAAAAAAAAGTCTCAAACCACCAGTGAAGCTAAACATAGAAACACTCTCAGCAAGCAAACAACTGCAGCAACTTGGTTATTAAGACAAACAGAAGATTCCACTGCAATTGTAATATGATCTTACTACTTTTTCCCCATATTTTCTACTGTTTCTAGTGAATCACTGAATCCTAAAAATGGGATTTCTATACACTGTAACTATGTGAAGCTAGAAGAGTTGATCTATGACTTTGCAAACAATACAGTCCATCAATTATTTGTTTTAGGAATACCTCGTCCTGCACAGTAACCAAAGGCATTTCTTGAGAACCACTCTTTTTCCAAAACTGTAACTAGTTAGACCTAAGGAAGCCCTTCAATAAAATTTAAGTGTCACCAGAACTTAATCATTACTAATTCCATAAATTACTAATTTACTAATTAGTAAATGCCATAATAATTACTAATGCCTTAATATCGCAGCATAACAAAGAGTCTCACAAGAAGGATGCAACATGAGCCAAATGTACTTTGCTTCATGACAGTGACTAATACTGAAGGATACAGCCCTTTATTTCATGCACCTTTTATGCAGTGTTATTCCCTCATTTGCAAAGGCAGGAGATTGGGTTTTGGCTTCAATCTGTGCTAGAAATCTGAGAAGTTATTCTTCAGTGCAGAAACTTGCACAAACTAGCTCTACAACAGATTAGAAGGGCAGCTGTCACGCAAAAGACACAGGAAGTTTCGTATCTCAAAAACTATGCAAGATTAAGAGAAAAGTCTTCCCAAGAACTACAACTTTGCTGACTTGTCATTTGAATTTCCTAAGAAACAAGAACTACAGCAATTAAAAACAAGGGATGGAAGCATCCTTCACAACTGCTGTGGCCGGAGATAACACCCAAAGCAGTAACTATCTGCACTGGGCTTGTATGTACATTTGGAACCAATACATACCTCCAGATAGTTGGCTCAGGCATTCCAGGATCTGCACCTCTTTTAAAACCTGAAGTGAAACATAGGTTACATACATATATAAAAATAAACAAGTATGTGCAAATTCCTAAACAGTTACATCTTTATAAAGTTATTCCAGCCCATTAAACAGCAATAAAAAAGAAAAATACTAAACATAGAATTGTGATTCATGAAGCTGTGCACTAACCTGAAAAAAAACTGCACATTCTTATGAGGGTTAGAAAGCAAAGAAAATAACTAAGAAGACTTTTTCTTTTTTTAAAAAGTCTTACCTGCATCTTTACCTGACTTAAAATTCAGGGTCAGCTAACTGTCTGAGATAAAGGAAGTCATCTATCCCAGAGATCAAGACATAGATACTTTTACACATTTTAAATGTTGTTCAGAAAGCAACCTAGCAGGGCTCTACCAACAAAGACACCTAAAACTGATGCAGAACGAGCACCTCAAGGCCTAACAGGCAATTCTCCAATGACATCTGACACACAACTTAAAAGCAGCATGACAGAATGCTAAATGTTAAATCAATTAAACCTCAGATCTTCTACTCTGATTGGCACTTTTTGGAAAACGCTGCATACTACCAAAGCTTGCAAACAAACAAGCTATTTTCTAATACCCAGGAAAATGAAACGAAAGTTAACTGCAAAGAGTTCATCCCCAGTCCCCAATGACTCTAATGAAGCAATTGACTAAGTATATATATGGTAGGGAAGCAACTGAAGGTTTTGTATACCTTTGCTCTCTGGACTGTAAAATAAAAGTCTTGAAACAGAATCATGCAATTCAGGCACTGTTCAACACTACACTCACTATCTAGAAGAGAATGTTTCATGAAAAATATAATATTTCCCTCGTTTACAGAAAATAAATAGTTAATGTAATGGTGCCTGAAACACAGGCCACAAAGGTTAATGGACAAACTTCCATTAACGTCACAAGCACTGGAAAAGCTCTTTGAAGATAACCTTGAATGATTTGAGACTATTAGACATCTTGACCTGAGTTCTTTGGTTGCCTTACTGTCCAACAACTCAGCTTAAAAATTTATAAATTGCAGTCACACTCTGTGTGTGTGAATGTTTCTGGCTCCTCCCCTTACCCCCAGTACTTTTAAATAAGCAAACCAGGTTTAACTAAACTGTATTGGTCAAATTTACTGACTTAAAACCAGGGCAGACACTTCAAAGCAAGTTTAAAAAAATACAACAAAACCTCACCAAGTCAGATTTGACCTATATAATGACCTATAATTGTATATTCTCATACTGGGCTCCTCATACATGCCCTGAGCTAGAAAGTCTTAGAGAAAAGTTACAGGCTCAAATTTTCTGACCATTTCCCTGCCTGTTTAGTTTAGCATATATTTTATACACACAGGGGGCACACCTCCTCTCACAGATTCAAAAGTAGAGAAGAGGTTCTTCCACTCTTGCAGACTTTGGGTACATGCCACCTTCAAATGTCTATGGCAATCAAGGTGTCATCTGCACTTCCCTTTCCCATGTGCTTATACTTTCATTACTGCAGATAAATTTATAAGAAGGAAAGGTAGATGTGGTACAGCAGACTTATTTTCTGGAGATATGAACCTAAACTATTACAACTCAAATTTCTCACTAATACATGGCAAAAATATACTAGGCACTCTGATGTTAGTGCAAGTGTAAATACAGTAAGGTGGCTTTATACAATTTGAAGTAACTTATTTAATGTCACTAATGTAACTTATTAATGTCACTAATGTGACACTCTGATGTCACTAAGAAAAAAAAAGCATCTTTCCCACATCCACAGATAATGGAAGTAAAATCAAAACAAAACTTCAACAAAAAATTAGGTCACAAAACACTGCTGAAATTCCCACCCAAAACTTCTTAATTTAAAATCACTGATAAACTAAAAATGGAAATGAAATTAAAGTTCAGACCTAATACTGCTAATTAGTTTTTTTCCACAGTTTTTGAAGTGACTTCTTTTGCTTGTAATTGTTGTTAAAGCACTTATGTTGAAGAGGCCAACGTTTTCCTGGTAGTTATCTATAAACAATCCAAGCCCTTCAAACCAGGCACTGCATTCCCTTCAATTAATCAAAACAAGCTCTCAGATTTGACTGGAAACACATCAAGCTCCCAGCCTTCCTTCATGTTTGCATTCAAACATGAGATGCCTGTCTGGTTTAGGTGGTTTTTTTTTTTCCCAAAAGGCCCAACAGTTTGGGCAGAAAGTAAGCCAAATGAATTGCAGAAATCAGCCTTCCTGGGCCCCCCTGTTATAAATAAAGTGAACAAAAGTGTCCAGCCTGTCTTTAACAAGGACAGCTTGATGGCATACAGCTCTAACTCTGCAGGAGAACTAGCATGTGGTAGTGATGCCTGGCCAGCCTGATGACAGGAGCAAGCAAAATATATCCTGGGCAACAGGCACAACATCAAGGCATCCCCTTGACATTCCACTGTGGCTTGGAAACAGGAGCCACACCATTTTTGGTGGGAGAGAGACTGTGATCTGTTGCTGGAAATTCGACCTCAGACAGAGGCAATGACCAGAGGCTGGCAATGACCTCAGTGCCATGAGGCAACACTCCCAGTGTTGTCCTCACCACAGACTCCTAGAGCACAAACCACAGCCTTGACTACTACAGCAGGCAGTCACTGACACAGGGTTAAATCACAGCCCCATTTGCTGTTCGGCTCTCACACAGGATTGGCCTCCAGGGAGGAAAGGGGGCAAAAAACCCTCATTACTACAGAACCACAGAATTGTTAGGTTGGAAAGGATCTTTGGAGATCCTCTAGTCTAACCCCCTGCCAAGACAGGGTCACCTAGAGCAGGTGACACAGGAGTGTGTCCAGGTGGGTTTTGAATGCCTCCAAAGAGGGAGACTCCATGACCTCCCTGGACAGCCTGTTCCTCTACCACCTCAACACAAAGAATTTCTTCCTCATGTTAAGGTGGAACTTCTCGTGTTATAGTTTATGGCAACTGCTCCCCATCCTGTAGCTGGGCACCATTAAAGAGTCTGGCTCCAATCTCTTGGCACTTGCCTTTAAGGTATTTGTACGCTTTAATGAGATTCCCTCCCAGTCTTCTCCTCTCTGGACTAAACCGGCCCAGCACCCGCAAACTCTCCTCATAGGAGAGATGCTTCAGTCCCGTAATCATCTTCGTGGCCCTGTGCTGGACCCTCTCCAGCAGCTCCTCGTCTGTCCTGTACTGAGGAGCCCAGAACTCTACACAGCACTCCAGATGTGGCCTCGCTAGGGCCGAGTAGTGTGGGAGGATCACATACTTCTTTACAAAGAAAGGGAAAAAAACCAAAAACCATACAAACACACAAACAAAAAACCCAACTATAATAAAAAGCCTCCCCGTCTCACGGTTCGGCCAAGGGCAACCCCGCCCTCCCCTCCGCACATGCGCGGCCATGGCCACGGGCTGCGAGGGGAGCATGGCGGGGCGGCCCTGGGTGCCTGGGCCCTTCCCTCGGCCCCGCCGCTCCCCGGCAGCGTCCGGACGGGCCGGGAGGCGGACAGTGGCCATCGGCCCCCAGACCCGGCCTCGGCAATGGCCGCCGAGGGCCCCCGCGCGTCCCCCGCCCGGCACTGACCGAGATAGAGCACTACGGGGATGAAGCCCCAGCGGATGGCGAACTGGCCGCCCTTGAAGAGCTGCTGTAGCCGCTGCTTGGCCTCCTTGCTAAGCTTCGGCATCCCGGCGGCGGGGTAGAGAAGAGGAGGAGGAGGAGGAAGAGGAGGAGAAGGAGGAGGAGCGCAGCCGCGCTCGTAACAGTGCCGTGGGCTGGGCGGGACCCATCTCCGGGCTGCGGGGCGGGGAGCGGGGCTGGCCGTGCCCTCGGGCGGGAGAGGAAATGGCGGCCGCGGGGTGCGTAGGCTTTGCTCGGTGTCATCTGCCCGCTGCGACCCTGACGGGCTTGTCCTGCCCGCCTTCCAGCGCCGCCGGCTGAGGGATCGGCAGCGGGGTCGGGATCGGCCCAGCGGGGCCGCCCGGCTGTGAGGGGGCGCGGGGGCTACAAGCGCTGTGGGTCTTCCTGCCACCTTGGGTCCTGCCGCCCTCTTGTGCTTGTTCTTCCCCGGAGCTCTCGAGGTGTTGCGCACACCGCGCCTCTGGAGGGTAGGAAGTGCCTTTGGTAAGTGAAGGGTAGAGATGGAAAAAGTGTTCCTGGAGGAAACTGGAAATGCCTCTCTGTGGAGCTCTCCATGAGGTTGTGTCAAGGAACGTTTAGGTTTGATTTTAGAAAAAGGTTCTTCACCCAGGGGGTAGTCGGGCACTGGAACAGGCTCCCCAGGGAAGTGGTCACAGCGCCAAGCCTGACAGTTCAAGAAGTGTTTGGACAGTGCTCTCAGGCACATCGTGTGACTCTTGGCGTGTCCTGTGCAGGGCCAGGAGTTGGACTTCGATGATGCTTGTGGGTCCCTTCCAAGTGAGGATATTCCGTGATCTTTGATGCCAGGCTGTGTGATGTGTCCAGTTCATGGAAACAAGGAGTGCAGAGAGTGAAACTTGACTAGGAATATGGGGAGAGACCAGATACCTAAAATGTGCCAGTACATCACTTGGAGCTTGTTGTCTTTAAAAACCTCAGAGCTCAGATAAGCACTGAGGCATTTTCTTTTTTAACTAATAAATGAGAGGCCTCTGTCCTTGCAGTGCCCTAACCACTGAGCTACTGTTTGTTTGACACAACTTACTTGACATCTTGCTGCATAGCATCTATGCTGTTGACTCAACCAGTTATATCATGTCTTTATTACATTTTCATTCTTTCTTAGGTAGCCTCCTGCCTTTTGCTGTAATGCCAGATCCAAGCCAGATGCAGGTCTTCAGGTTCCTGCTATTACTAATGCAGCTACAGCAGTTAACACCTTCAGGCTGTATCATGTCTGCTACCTATTGCAAAGTTCTGCATGTTATATATTGGTTTGCCTATGGCAGTTACTTGAACTTCTGTAGCCATTTTGTCACATTAAGAATAACAGCAAGTCAGTGCTTTTTAGAGACAAGAATTCAGGGATATAATAAAATATTACTTATTCAGACATACCATTTACTCTTCCAGTGTATGGATGCCTGTTCTGCCATTTCAAGATGATAAAAATAGGAGCTTTTAGCTCACTAATTGCTCTCCAGGTACAGGTAGGTAGCAATCTGCAGGCAACATGAGGGGTTCTGGCAGCCCATGGCTTCTTTTGCCACAGTCTGTGAATAGTCAAAGTGTGGAGGATGAAAGAATATTTTGGTGAAGTCATGGCACAAACGTGCACTCATGTTACAAGAATGCACAGCCCTTCCTGTTGTACACCAGTCCCAGTGTCCTGTGCTTCCATACACATTAAACGTGGGATACACCAGTATTTCCAGTCATAGGACTGACACACATTTAGTGATATCTGACAAGTAAAGTTGAGGCATAGAGTTTGTGAGTGTCTCCTTTATAAGGAGATAGCTTATCCCTACAGAGGGGTTGGGCACCAGTGCTATCTGTATTCATCATGAACATCGATATCAAGCCTACACCTTTCCCAAAAGAATATGCCTTTGGGGGGGAAATTCTGGGAATTCTAACTGAAAATTGAGAGAACAAGTCTTTCTATGTAACGGTTTGTGTTGAATTTCAGTTTTTTGGTATATCACTGTTGTCAAACTTTTCAAATTAGCACACATAAGTAGAATTGTACAAACATTCAAAATTACAGATTTACTCTTCTGAACCAGTGAAATGCAAGAGGCACATTCATTGATTGGTAGTGGCTTATCATACTCAAAAGAGAACTCAAACCATTGAACCTGTTTTTTTGACTTGCAGGAACCCATTTTTCAGCAGTTTGTATTAAATTGGTTTTTCTTTGTAGCTGAGGCCAAGTAAGATCTGTTTTCACACTGTGGTTACTGTTACAGCTTGTTCTTTCTAAACATACAAAACCAACTGTTCATTACAGCGCACAGCTTGTTAATAATCTCTTACAAAATATTGCAATAAAATGTGACCCATTGTAGTGGAATTAAATTCAAAAGGTATTTTTCCTTCCTGTCATTTTAGTGCAAGTGGGATTCAGAAAGTCAAATGTACAAATCACCTGCTATGAAGGGTTGAACAGCTGCTCTGTCTCCTTTGAGAACTGGTTTAACAGTGTCACGGGTGACACAGTGCATATAATGTTATTGTGGGTGTTCTTGAGAAAGAATACTCACCAAAGTGTGCCACATGGACCAGATCTTCACTTCTTCCCTTCGCACATTGAGTCAAGGAATAATTTTCAGAGCACAGAAACTTGTTGGCCTTCATTTCTCATGTCTGCCAATTTGAATGTCTGACTAAGAGCTTGAAGGTTATTTCATTGATTTAACTACAGAAGCCAGGAAAATTAATAGCAAGAAAGTTAGTATTACTTTGTTTTGTTTGTAGTTTTCTCATGAACAAGATCAGTGCTAGAAGAGCACAAGGATGTGTCTTTGGTATGCAAATAAACCAGTATTGATTCTGTATAGTTACTGGTCAGGATTTACATAGTCACATACTGAAACTGTAACAGGATGTCTGTAAACTAAAAATTTTGACTGGAGAAGAGCACTTATTTCATCATAACACACATCCATAGTCTCAAACTGTCCAACATGTCATATTTCCACTAAATGACCTCAACTAGCCAACCAACCAACAAATGCACAAAACCTTGACAACAAAAAAAAACCCAGTGAATGGTTATGCTGACTCCAGAAGTTTTCTATGCCTTTATTTGGCTCCTGTGTCACCTAGGATGTTAGAGGGTCTAAGTGCTCAGCAGTCCTTTGTGATCTGCTGACTCAGACAAAGGGGGAAGGAGAGCAGCAGTCACCCTTCCGGCAAGTTCATGAGACAGCATGAGTCATATAATTTAGCCTCTAAAAGCAAATGTGCCTGTGATGGGGCATGAAACAATGAGCTGTTTTGAAGGGAGAAAACCTAATACCCAAAGAAATGGATAGTGTAAGATGGAGGTGACTCTGCCTGGAGAAGACAGAAGTAGGATTTTATGGGTGTGCTATGAGCATTCATGTTTGTAATTTATTGTAACACTTCCGTGAAGGATTTTGATTTTATTTGATTTTTTTCCTTGTGGCTGATAATGAAGACAAAACCACTTGAAATAGTATATCCATTAACGAAGAAGAACAAGAGCTCCAGTTGCTGGAGTGACGAAAGAAAATTAATGATACCATATATGTTGAAAGTCTTTTGTTGCAAAAAATTTAAATCTCTTTGAATTTCTTTTGCCTTGTATCTTCATGTGATCAGCAATAACTATAAAATCAGAAACAAAATTGCAGAGTTTCAGCCAGACAAGAACATGAATCCCTGTTTTATTAACTTGATTAGCAGTAATTCCACAAGTGTTTTCACAGCAAATAAGTATCACTAATGCTCATGGTAAAATGGCCAAATATTTCCATTTTTATGGGTAAATGAGGGAATTGAGATTCTTACAGACATGACTGAATTGCTGAAGTGTCAGGTTCAGGGAAATAATGTCACTTGGTCAGATGGCTTTAACTTGTCTTGTGAGTGCAAAGGGTACCTTTCAGGTTAAGGAATGCAGACCTCTAAAGCTTTATCTTAGCAAACCACAAAGTAAAGCCATGCAACAGTACATGCAACTCAGAGGCTGATGAAGGAGACAAAGTGACACACTGAAGTCAGTGAAAAATCACTGTAAACTTTGTAGGAAATCACTGCAGGCCTCCATTATGCACTTAGTAGTCTCGCTTTTGACATTTCCCTGTTTTACTGACAAGAAGCTGCATTAAATTCATCTGCTTGGGAACAAAGTTTGAGCTTGACCCAAATTAGGAGGAACTTAGATTTCATACTCTGTGGTGGATGCTTCATACTTTGGGATTATACCATAAATCAGTATAAATAGCACAAGAACATAAGGAAGAGCTCTTCAACAGATTTCCACTGTTCAAAAGAGAACTCAAACCATTGAACCTGGCTGAATCTTTATGATGTCAGTAAAAACAGTAGTCTATCATGACTAGACATTCTATTTCACTTCATTGTTACGACTAATCTTCCTATTTTTATTGTGCCCTAATAATGATGTTCCTTCTATTCCACTTCAGTATTCCTATTCATTTAGTCTAATAAATCCCTGCTTCTCTGCCAGTATCACTGATCTGAGAAATGTTCCTTTTTGTTTCACAAAGACAAGAAAAGTCAGAGACAAAGACAAATGGAAAGTACTACAGTAAAAATAGGAAAGACTTAGGCTGTCCAGTTAGGTCATGTGCAAAATAACCAGAATTCTAAAATGTCTCATGAATGTTATTGAGACCTAGACTACTTTGGGGTGAGTGTATTTGAGTTCTTGTGTTTAGCATAGTGTCAAAACATGTTTGGAATGCAGAGCTGTAATGCATATAAAAAAATTCTGTCCAAATTAGAACCTTCTTCATATGAATTTCTGTATTGGAGTGTTTCATATGTTTCATATTCATATGAATACAGAAATCCATATGAATTTCTGTATTCTTGTTGGATGTATTCTGGTCACTGTCTGACATGGGATAGTTCCCAGAAAAGTGATATTGCCAGATGCCATGCTGGTTTCAGCTAGAGTGGAGTTAATTTTCTTCAGAGTGGCTGGTATGGGGCTGTGTTTTGGACTTGTGCTGAACACAGGGTTGATAATACAGAGATGTTTTTGTTACTGCTGAGCAGGGCTTACACAGAGCCACGGCCTTTTCTGCCTTTTGTACTGCCAGGCTGGTGGGGAAACTGGGGGTGCATGAGAGGCTGTGAGGAGACACAGCTAGGACAGGTGACCCCAACTGACCAAAGGGATATTCCAGACCATGGGACATCATGCTCTGGATATAAAGTGGGGGGAGGAAGGAGCAGGAGGGGAACATTTGGGGTGATGGTGTTGGTCTTCCCAAGTAACTGTTAGATGTGGTGAGGCCCTGGTCTCCTGGGGATGGCTGAACACCTGCCTGCCCATGGGCAGCAATGAATTAATTCCTTGTTTTGCTTTGCTTGTGTGCACAGCTTTTGCTTTCCCTGTTAAGTTGTCTTTATATCAACCCATGGGTTTTCTGGCTTTCACCTTTCCAGCTCTCTCTGTGATCCCAGTGTTTGTGAGGCATAGTGAGTGGGTGGCTGTGTGGGGCTTGGCTGCTGGCTGAAAATTATTGAAAATTAGTAGAATGATCAGAGTAGCAGAACAAACAGCAAAGTTGTAGTAATTTTGTATATTGAATACAGTAACTGTACAATTTACTTACTTAAAAATGAACTAAAACTGAGTGGTGACATGCAGTTAAAATCTCATTATTTTTCATTACAGCTTCTGAGGCCATGGAAGGAGTAACAGCAGTCTGAGGTGAGACTCAGTATTGAAAGAACCTCATTAAATGCTTTTAGAGACCTCTGAGAAGAACTGTTGATGTGCTTAAAAATTGAGTATTACCTGCTTCACAACTGTAGTGTTGTTTGAAGTGGGACTTTCCCATCTGTCCACCTTTACTTAATAATGAAAATTAAATGTTACACTTAGAGATACTGCTACCCTTTACCATAGATAGTTTTTCTAAAAATACAACAGTTCTTCAATGCATTTTTTTATGATTGCAGTACTTGGCCAAGGATGAAAACAATAATCTGATTCCTTACATACTTTCAGTGATACGCAAAAATCTGATGGATAAAAGGATTTTCTGAGGCCAAAACTAATACCCATATTTACTCATTCATTGTTTTTAAACCTAAACTCTTCTTTTAGCAGCTGAGCAGCAAAGGTTTTATTAACTCTAGGAGGATTTTCCTCTAAAGGTATTTTATTAATGTAAACTTTTTCTTTGTCAACAGATCTCAAATAGATTTTTGTTGCTGAAGAATATTGTTTTAACAGCACATATCTATGAAGATTTTAAAGGACTTAAAAGATGCTTATTTTAGGCATTTTTTACTATGATTTAAACAAGGTGAGGAAAACAAATAATATATTCTGATTTTCCAAAGTCTTTGCTTGTATGCTTGCCTTTATACCAATTCCAACCTTAGTAAATTGTATTGTGGTGAAACAACCATGAAAGTGATGACATAAGTCTGCAGAGAAAAATGAAATATTTCTCTCTGATACAAGACATAGAATTGCAGCATTTGAAAAATAATAATTCTAATTATAAGTCATATTCTGCTTTCTCTCTTCAATGAGTGTTGTGATAGTCTTTCATAGCATCCAACTACAAAAAAAAATGCTGCTGAAACAACTTTTTTTTTGATAAGGAAATATTTGAAAATGTAACTGATGCACAGAACTCACTTCACTGATTTACAATAGAGCTTTTGGATGCACTTTCAGATTTTGCAAGATAAAGGTATACAACAAGCTACTAATTACCTCTGGTTATAAGCTAAGATAAAACATATAGCAAAGCAAAAAGAAGAACTTCTGAGTTGAAATATGCCAGATAGATCTGAAACAGGTCTGTGTGGGTTTTTTGCCAGTTTGTTCTGGGTTTTGTCTGAAGTCCCAGTAAAACAAATTATATGTAATTTTAGTTACTGTATATATCCTTAAGTATCCTTTTTTGGTTGTAACTTCCAAAACAAAAAGGGTAATTGTCGAAACTAAGATTTTTTTTTAAAGTGTAAATTAAAGTTTAATTCAGTATAGCTTTAATTTCAATAGAATTGAAAGCATAGCACAGTCTAGGTTTTAGTGTTGTCATTATAATAGTTTTTAACAACTTGTAATGCAAATTACAGTGTCCAGAGCATAAAAGAAAAGGTAAAAATATGTGTATTTTCAGGTCTTATATAAGATTGCCCAGTCAACAAAGGAAATGC
Source organism: Phylloscopus whistleri (assembly GCA_017589585.1). NCBI lineage: Eukaryota > Metazoa > Chordata > Aves > Passeriformes > Phylloscopidae > Phylloscopus > Phylloscopus whistleri. Next base: position 813,439 of record JADMLD010000231.1, read on the forward strand.
ATCATGTATATGTACAAACTGAATAGTTTGTAGTAAATCTAAATGTTGAACTAATTATTTAGTTAAACTGAACATAGGTATTGATTCATCTTCGTTGTTCACTTTGGGTGAATTGACTTCAGAAACTTGAGGACAAACCTATTGTCATATTCCTAGTTTGGCAGGGCCTAACCATGACCAGCAAGGTGAGGAGCATTTCACACCTCCTCTGGCCAAGCCCCAGGGTGTGCTGCCTGAGCTTCCTGCTGAAGGTGACACTCCAGCAAGAGCTGCCTTTCAGAATTGGGAAATTCAGCCAATATGGACAAAAGTATCAACGTTTATGTCTCTCTTTAGTTTTTGCATTTCAGTAGTTCAGATTTCACTGAAAATTCTTTGAGATCTTCAGCACATGGAAGATGAGAATCAGTAATTTAGGCCTTTCCTAGATACCAGAAGGCGATCAAGGAAAGCTCTTTTCTTTCCTTCCAAGTCTCATCTGGAGCTATCAAGATTAAATGAAGCACAACTCATGGTTAATAAAGTTTTTGCTATTCTACTAAAATAAAATTTAGCCCCTTAAAATGCTTCTCTTTTGCCTTTCATACACAATTTCTGTCTGCACTTGGTCTATTTTAGTGGAGTCATATGCCATATTTAGCCCAAAGAAATGTTTTTAGATTTTACTAATTGCAAAACCTTGTCAAGTAGACATATATTGTCAGCCTGATACACATGTCTGTGAGTTCATCTAAGACTCTTTCTACTGTTGCACAGAAAACAAATGACCTTTCAGGGAAATACCTGTCAGTGTTTCAATCACTGCTGCTGCCTTTCAGTTAGGATTATTAAAAATCTCAAACCTTTTTCCCCTAGAAGTGCAGAACAACTGCATTTTAGTCATTTTAGATGCTGGAGTCCAGTTTAAGAGGGTGATTTGTAGCAGTAGGTACTACAGTGATTAATGAGATTTCAGTAGCTTTTCCATAGCTTCCTGCCTAGAGAAAAAAAAATAAAAGAAAAATAAACAAACAAAAAACCCCACACCAAACCCATAATGGCAGATTAGTTATGTGCCTTTTGCTGCTTCTTGTAAAATGTTAATAGACTCCTAAAGGTTTCATTTTTGAATGAGAACCATTTAAGCAAGAATTTTAGCAGATGCAAAGGACATTCAAGGAACTTGTGGAAATTCCTTATGTTCTGCTTTATAAAGTCTGTTAGGCTCATTTGGCACAAGCTGTGAATCTGACCCTTATTTCCAAGCATTTAAATGGTTCATAAAAAGGCCATTCCTGTAATATGTTTATTTTTCCCTTTTTTTCGAGTGTATGTCAAGTACATATCTGAAGAAACAATATTGGACTCCTTTATTTTAGATTTAGGTAGCAGTCACAAGAGATTAAATGCTGTTATGTGTAACAAAGCATGAGATGACAAGATATATGAACCAGAGGCTTTTTAGCTTGATCACATCATCCAGCACATAATGATACAGATTTTGTGTTTCAGATACCAATGTCGCCTTGGGGTTGAAATCACTCTAGTTGAAATCCGTGTAAGCATAAATAAGATAGTTCCCCACACCCCAATTACCTTCCTACTTTAAAAATAGAAAGAAAAATGAGTCGTCCTGAGTTTAGAGATGAGTTATTTGTGTGTGGTATTTGTGATGGAAAATTCTTTCTAAAATAAACACAGTAATAAATGATCTTTTTTCCTCTCATATTTTAAGGGGACAGGCTGCTTCTAGTGACAGAGTACTAGTCTAGACTGATCCTGGTCTCTTTTAGGACATTAGTACTTGACTAATACATACAGCACTATCTATCAGAGTCATTAATTGTATCAAGCAAAATATTTTTCTGTAGTTTTTCTATTAAATTTCTTTAAAGCCACATGCAGAATATTATTTCCCATGTCTTATTTTAGTTCCAGCAACTCTAATATGGATGATATGCTGATGGACTTTTGAAATCCTGAAAAACATGAATCTGATATGGAGCCTAGATGGGACTTTAAAAAATAGTACAAATCATTTAACTACTATTACAAAAGTTTTATAAATGCTGAATAATTTTTTATAAATACCGAAATTTTATAAATGGTGAATAAATGTCAATTAATAAATGTATCAGCCTCTATTAATTTAGTTCCCTTCATTACAGAAAGACACTATTGATCCAAAACTTATTAGCAGTGTTCTGCTAAAGCCAGTGGAGGGCAGACTTGAATTGGAAACTTTTTGCTACTGCAGTTACTTGAAGTTAAAATACCAGATAGTGCCTTGAGCTCAAAGTCTCATCACTTCTCTACTATCCTAATTACCCTTGTCCTGGATAAAAGCTTCTTTGCAGTTGCTGTTTGACAAAATGAGTGTTTTGTGAATGTTTAAGTAAAGATGCTAATATGAAAGTGAATAAGTCAGTGTATTAGCAGCTATGTGTTACTCATCCACACTGCTTAATCCTTAACCATGTATATCTTGAAATGTTTTTAAAAAGCTAGTGAATATAATTATCCCCATTTTACAGATGAAGAAACTGAGGATTAGAGTGGTGACCTTGCAGATTACCCGTCTGGGTGAGCTACAGAAACAAGAACAAAATCCAGATTTCCAAGATCTAATCCAGTGCTTTGCACACATAAACTGTTTTAACTCTTGCAAACATTATGGAAATGATTGCTAGCAGCCCAGATTGTGAAGACTGAGGAGTTTACACTAATTAAATAGCAGGCAACCTGACAGTCAGGTTGTAGATCTTAAAAAGAATATTCTTCCCAAGAAGATGAGTGGCAGTCAGATCAGATGCCTAAAGATCCTCTTTAAAGTAGTATTTTATTATTAAAACAAGTACTTCACATTTTTAGGCATATTTGTCATGCATTAAGTTAGGTTGTAGTCTTTCCAAAAACCTTTATGACACCCTGTGTCTGACTCTTGTTATGTGTAATGGCTTTGCATATTTTTAAGTGCTATGTGAAGATTTGCAAGAATGTATTATAAAAGAGACCACTTTAAGCTTCTTGGTCATTTCTCCTAGTACCTCATGTAATTGTACACCTCACAAAGAGTTGTCACCTCCAATTTGTCATCACTTTCCATAATTCACAGAGGCCTGAATATGCAATTATCTCAAAAGAGAAGAGATTCATTTGCTCTTCTGCAGAACATAAACTCTCCTCGAAATAACCACTAATTGAAGGCATTTGTATACAGGCTCATTTTACAGTAAACCACTGGATGCCTTAGCTCAAGAAGCAGCAAGAAAGATAACGATTCAGTTAATGAAAACTGCTGCTTTGAGAAATGTGGTTTCCAGTGTCAAAGTTATTTTATTCATCCCTAATTATACATTGCTGAAAACTGGTAACCTTCATTAGGGGCAAATAAGTCTGAGGTTTGGGGTATGTCCGGTTTTGCCTGCTGTGAGCTTCACAGGTTTACACCTCTACCTCCATAATGCTCTTTTCTTTCACTAATCCTAGATGGTGTATATTTTGTTTGCAGCCAACTTTTCCCCTTTATTTGTAAAATATGTGTGAAATGTTCAAAACATTAGTGATTTAAGAGCAATTAGGATAATAGTGCCTCAGAAACACATCATTGTTACATACAAGTTGTGTTTGCTGTGCTGAGCAGGTCCAACTGAGTTACAGAGGGAGTTACAGATAATTCAAAATATCTGTATTGGAGCAGTACCTGTTGCTATAGGCAGATTGGCCAAAAGCCTCTCCCTGTGCTTCTTTACATGGAGAATAAGGGATGTATATATGTACTGTCTGAATAGAGAACATGATGTTGTTGTGTGCCTGTACCAAAAAAAAAAAAAAAAAATAGTACCTTATTGGAAAAGTAAACTTGGTTTTGAATTAAAAAAAAAAAAAATTACGCCATGTATAACACGTGTTTGATCAAGATCAGTTCCTCTGGCAATGTTCCTTCAGAGGCAAGGGTTTTAATGACAGGGAAAAGATACTTAGGCATCTATGGTATTTAAAGCCTGCTGCTGTCAAGTGGCCAGGACCCTTAAATGTGTGTTAAAGAGTCCTTCTCTTAGTAAATCCAAAATGTTTATACTTGCTGTCCCAAGTAGTAGAAAGAACACCAGCTACTGCTTCCATGTTTAGAATTCTGTGGAGTCTGCTACCTGTGAGCAGACTCCACTTAAATAAAGTCTCTGGAATTACTAATTGCTAACCTCATTCTTGACATACTTCAGCCTCCAACAGCCTGCTGCAACTTCTGTTACACCTTCTGGGATTCTATCTATAGCAATTGCTTTCTCTCCCCACTTGGCTCCAAGCCAGAAATATATCCATTTGCACAAATGTTTCTTAACCTTGTTCCCACTGGGGGGTGGAGTAATATATTTTTCTTTCTGCTTCTCTGGTTGGTGGATACTTTTATAGTAAATTCAGTACTTGCCATGTTTGCTGTGTGATGGACCTGTGGTTACAATGCCTTTTTTAAACTACTGTTTGTTTCATTTTTAATGCACTGAATAAAACTATTTCTCTATTGTAATTTTGTGGGCATCTTACTGCAACATGGGAGTCCTAAGTAAACACATTTAATCAAATTTTCTGATAAGGTTGTATTCTTCCTTCTCAGCAGGGCATTCTCAGTTGACAGAGAAAGCCTTCGAGACTTGCAGAAGTAACCAGCACTTCTGAAGGCTGAAGAAAACACTAAGGCACAAGCATTTCTCACCAGGCAAGTTCCAGTGTCCCTGTCATGGAGAAATTGGTTTATAAGTGACAGGGAAGAGTGTGCTTACCACAGGAATGCTACTGGTACCCAAACTAGCTTTTCTTCCTTCTGAAAAACTTGCAGCTCACACACACACATGTACAGCATCCAGCTCTGGGGTCCTCAGTGCAGGAGGGACATGAATCTGTTGGAGTAAGTCCAGAGGAGGCCACCAAGATAATTAGAGGGATAGAACACATCTCCTGCAAGGAAAGATTGAGATAATTGGGATTGTTCAGCCTAGAGAAGAGAAGGCTTCAGGGTGACCTAATTGTGGCCTTTCAGCCACAAGGGAGCCTACAGGAAAGATGAAGAGGGACTTACTACAAGAGCATGTGGTGACAGGACAAGAGGGAATGGATTCAAACTGACAGTAGGCTTACATTAGATATTAGGAAAAAATTCTTTGCTGTGAGGGTGGTGAGGCACTGGAACAGTTTGCCCAGAGAAGTTGTGGATGCCCCATTCCTGGAAGTGTTTAAGGCCAGGTTGGATGGGGCTCTGAGTAACCTGGTTTAGTGAAAGGTGTCTCTGCCCGTATCAGGGGGGTTAGAACAAGATGGTCTTTAAGGTCCCTTCCTACCCAGGCAATTCCATGATTCTATGTACATGTGTATAGACACTCACACATTATATGTATATAAATGTACACAGAACTGCAATTTTATCAGAATAGAAAATTAATTGAAAATGAGCCGGCTTGGTTATCAATACCAGCACCATTTCTGAGGATATATGTATAGACACATACAGCAAACTTCAGCTGCAGCTTGGAAGTCCTCGGTGTTTCAGCTACCTAGAACTACCTATGCAAATATTTGTCATTAGAAAATTAGGACCACTTTGATTGGAGTAGTTAGGTTGATACATAGGAATTCTATAGTAGAGGCAGGAACAGATAGTCCTGATACATAGGAATTCTATAGTAGAGGCAGGAACAGATAGTCCTGATTTTTTTACTCCAATTTCCACAACAAATTAAAAAAAAAAAATTCATGCACTTCTGTACAGTTGTGATGAATGCTGTACCAGAGTCAAATCCAAGCTCTGAAAAAGACAGAAAGCATGGTTACAAAAATAGTCACAGACCATGGCTCAATGTTTGCATGCTAGATCATGAATCTGCATTAAAATTGTGCATAGGACAGTGTGTGGCATCTCTTACTGCATTCTTCTGTGGCATCTTAACCACATTTAACTTCCATTTTTATTTGAACTCAGCAGTAGGAAAAAAAATGCACGTTCCAGCCTGTGCAAAATTTGGTTTATTTCCAACTCTAATATATCCAGCCTTGCAACTTCCAGTCATCTTGTCCCTAGAAAACATTCCTCTGCATAAGAACTCATAGGGTAAACTGCTGTATCAGTAAAGATCTGTTCTCTCTAAGGTACTGTATGCAATTGCAATTTTGTTCTCCCCTTAATGCAGCTTTTCAGGCTATCCCATTTAACTGTATTTGTGTCACAAGTCACTGATATCAGAAACACATTTTAGACTCGGTGTCACAAATTAATTCATTTACAGAAAGAAGAATAAAATTACTAAAAGGATGGGGTTTGAGATTCTACTTTCAAATAATAGTGAGTAGCTAAAAAAATGCTAAAAGCCAGGAGCATGCAAGCTCCTACTGGTGAGTTTTCAGTTGATTAGCACTGGCTTCTACCTGCAAAAGACTAATTAGTAACTTCACTGTGCTATCCTACATTTCAAAGTGTCTAATGCTGTCGTGTAGCTGCACACCTAACACTGAGTGCTAACTCAACTTCATACCCAGCACTGGTCAGCACTAGCAAACCTCAGCTTCAAGGTTTATGGTAGAGTCAGCATTTTGCTTCCTATCAGCACTAATCTGTGACTTCCATTGTTGGGAACAAGCAAAAAGATATTAAAGCAGGAATGGTTTGGTTTTCAGCTACTAACAGTAAATTTAGAGCAGTAACTTCATGGCATCAGTGAGAGCAGTGTGTTCAAATCTTCCAGCACGTCATGGGAAATACAGATTATCAGTTTTCCATTACTATTTTGGCAGGCTTAATTTTGTTATTTTAAAAGCTGTTTATGTTGGCCACCTCAGTGTTTTCATAATTTCACACAATTTCAGCATTTCAAGAAGTCTGTGCTTCAGCAGATATAGGGGATATAGTGTGTGTGTCCCCAAATTTTAGAGGTTTTTTTCACCAAGTATGATATATTATATTTACAAGCTCCATTTACACTTCAACAGAGCATTCATCTGTCAAAGACTGGGAGGGGGGGCATTAAATTAGATATTTTAGAGATACTATAAATTCTAATAAGAGGGTATCAGGAGTGGCTACAGCAGTTGTAGAGATCTGTAACAGCAAAGCAAAAGATGATGGGAATTAAGAATGAATGAAAACTTGTGAAAGCACCAGCAGGCAGAGCAGGACAAAGGGTTAAAAGTATTTGTTAACACAGAAAACCATTCCTAGCAGAAAAGTCAAGGAATTGCTCTGTTTATGTCAAGGCCAAAGACCTACACTTTGAAAACAGCCACAATACAGATGACCTGTCAGCAAAAGACCTAAGATCCTGATCCCAGGAGGATGGTACCAAGGCTGCAGTGTCAGATACGCCCTGCCTTTCCTGTTATCCTGCCTGGAAAACACACGTGTTGAAAACAGGGAAAAACAGGCAATGGGGCAGCATCCTGGCCTATCATTTGTGGAGAACAAAGTAAACAGGATTCTGAGGTAAAAGATACCAACTGATGCCTCCTAAGGGAAGTCACAGATCTGTCCAGAAACCACTTTGTTGTCCCTAGTGAAGGGCTTGTAGTGAGGGCATGGCAGCAGCATCCCCATTCCTTTGTGTCAAGCTCAAGGGATCCTGGCCAGGTCACTGGGACTCTATGAGTTGGTGATCAAGAATATACAAGTGTCAGTGTCAGAGAATTAACTCTGCAGCAGAATGAGTGTGAGTGCATAAAATCAACTTGCTTAAAGATTTTGTAAATAAATACCTTCTCCCCTTTCATAAGATCCCATGCTGAACTTTCTCACACTGATTCCTGTGTTACAGCAATTTCCCACTGTTACACAAATGAACAGTCATGCTTGTTGAGGACCATATCAGAATTCCCCAACAGACAGAGGGACAGAGATGCTCATGACTTGCTCTAATTCTTGCATTCTTTCCTAGATATGGCATAGTAACAAACTCTGTGGCAATTTGTCTACAAGTACCTAGATGATCATTTGCTCCTTCAGCTTTTCCAGAAGGTTGGTTTGCCCAACACAGATGGATTTTGTACAGCATTTCATGACATGGAATTTAAGCTTCTTTGAGGAAACCCATGCACTACTGGAGTAAAATAACCATCAAATCATAGTTGAGTAGTTTCTGATAAAAAACAAATTACTCCATGGAAAGCCACATGTAAAACAAAGGGTTGGAAAGAAAGTGAAGGCGGAAGGCTGAGAAAGTGTGCTGTAAGTCCTGGAACAATAAAAATGAGGAAATAATGTGTTGGCCTGACAAAAGGGCAATATGGACTTAGCCAGAGTCACAGTATTACTCGAAGTCCATAGGACACATAGAATAATGCCTTCCAACACCCCACACTATTCTAGATCCATAGTGCCAGAGAAGGAGACTGCTAGAAGGGCTCAGTTACAACAAGGCTGGGCTGTAGCATGCAGAAAGGGACATTTGGATGTGTTTTCTTTCACAAGCTTTGATAGGGTTCACATATCAACTTCTGTAAATGATGAGATTAGGGCACAGACTGTACGGCCCTTTGCACCTCCCAGTAAAAACCTGATGCAGAAATAAATATCTTTGTCCTTCTCCCTCACCACAGTAACACTAAAATAAGCTACAATATGTATGTCCATTTACCTTGTCAGCCAGATGTCAGTGAGGCTCAAAGTCCTTGTGTCAAGTACTGCAAAAGCCTTTTCCCAGAGGACTGATCAGATGTTACCTGAGAGCTGGCTGTATTTGATCTTAGGCATGTTTCATGTTTGTTCTGACACAATTATATATTTATTCTTTTACATTTAGGTTGGACTTCTGCAGAAAGTAGTAAGTCTACTGGTAGCTCACCAGCCAGTTGGCCTCTGCTGTAACCTTGAGCTGGTCTTTCTAAATGTATTGAGAATGTTACACCTTGCTAATTTAGCAAGGACTGGTGATGGGCTCAATGCTGCATAAAAGAGCTGCTCCCTCACAGCAACTGAAGGGAAAGAGGGCAGGTGCTGTAAGGATTTGATGCTACTTTGAGATCAATGCCTGGCAATGCTCTAACATGGTAAGTGTGAAATCTTTGAGACACTAAGTTTGTGTCCAAACATTCAAATGTTTTATCATTATTGACATCACAAACTGGATTTTCTACCCAAGTAAAATGTCTTAAATCCAGCACAGTCTCATAATTGTCCTCTCTGGAGTGCCTCTATATCTACAGAACTCAAGAGCAGAGATTCGCTCTGTGTTTCTTCTCTTACAATCGATCCTAGAAGGCTTGCCAAGCTTTTGCATTCATATATATTTGGCACTCAAATCAAAAAATGAGCTCTGGGGAGGGGGAAAGCCTGGTTTGCTAAGAACTGTGTCTGCCATGCAATAAACTATGTATTTGAGGGGTGAAAAAAGGATGTGCAAAAATAGGTTTAAACCCAATTTGCTCCCTCGCACAGCTGGACCAGGGTAGGTGACCTGAGGGTTACCCTCAGTTGACTGCCAAGGCTGCTGGAGGAAGGAAATGACCTGGCTGGAAGATGTCCAGCCTAGCCTGTGGTGACAACAAAAGCTGCTCCACTGGGTGTGCTCAGGACTTCCATGCTCATAGCTGACAGCATCAACCTCTGACTTGTCAGGCAAGACAGGTCACTGGAGCCCAGCACAATGAATAATCCACTTGCTAGGTAATCTTCAAGGATAAAGAGTCTTAATTCAGGCATTACTAAATTACAGAGCTTCAAAATTACACTGCTGAAGTTTAATTAAGCAGTGAAAGCAGCCAGGCACTGGGTGCTGACAGTGATTCAGCCACACCACAAGCACTCAGTCTCAGTTCTGCTGCAGTTCCATAGTAAGCAGCAAGACAATAACCAGGAGCTCGAAAAAAGAGGTGCATGAACCACTGCCAAAATCTAATGAGCTCTCATTCAGCTGTGTAACAGCTGTTTTGAAGCCATCACATAAGCATTTTCATTAAAATATAAAGTAGCTCATTGGAAAACCCTAAAAAAAAGCCTCATGAACCTGCCTGCATAGAAGCACAATGCAAAGAGGCCAGCCCAGGCATCACTTGAAAATGAAGCTCAGACAATCAAATCTCCAAGAAGATGATGCACATGCTGAGGAAAAGGTTTGGTGTCACTCTGGCTACAGAGGGAAGGGGTGCTCTATCATCTGTTGATAGGTACATGGTAAATACTGCTTTGGTTAACTAATTGCAAGAGAGAAATCTGAGGGGAGCTGACAGAAACACTGGCACCTCTAACAGTTGTTTTGAGAAGTTTATGTGACAGTAATACAAAAAAAGTCATGAGAAGATCTTTGACCATGAGAGCAGAATTCAGCTGCATGCACAGTCTTTGGAAGCTGTCAGGAGTGGACAGGAGACAGAAGAGGATCATAGAATCATAGAATGGTTTGGGTTGGAAGGAGCCTTACAGATTTCCTAGCTCCAACCCCTCTGCATAGGCAGGGACACCTTCCACAAGACCAGGCTCTTCAAAGTCCCATCCAACCTCACTGAAATAATTTCCTTCTATATACTTTTTATTCAACACATACACAAACAATGAAAAAGACAGATACTAGTGTTTCTGACATGCTTTCCTTGTTAAAGACTCATTTAGGAACAGAGCATTTTAAAATGCTGGCATTTCTATGTAAGAAAATCTCATGCTCCCTCCCAGCCCTATATAGATGGCAAGTGTTTCTCTGATTGCAAGGTCATGATTAGGTCTAGCAAGTGAAATAGAAAACATTAGAAAAATCACTGTGCTGTTCAAGAAGCAACACTGTCTGCCCTGACCAGCCCAGTGAGAAGAAACTGAAATTATGGAATAAATGCCTTGACACCTAAACTATAGAATACCTTTAAATAGTGGAATAGGTTCCCTTCCTCCAGAGGCAGGTTTGCACTACTGTCAGAAACTCTGGTTTGTTCTCACTCACCTCAGGGCAGCCGAGTTTCTGATTCCTAGTTTCTCTCACACAGAGGAAAGGTGAGAAGTCTGATAAACACTGTTAGAAGACCATCTTATCTGAAAACACACAGTCCATCATGCAACGAGGACAAATAAATTCCATTTACCTCAAGCTGTAACACTTTGGTGCCTGTCTAGGCTGCCAATGGTATCAGTGCTGTCATGTCTTTTTTGACTCTTCGACAGAGATATTCCATTTTCCTCCTTCACAAGAATCATAAATGGTAGCTGGTCCTTATGCAGAAGGACTCCTTATTTCTTACACTGCAAAACACCATCTGAGTAAAAGGGAAAAAGTGGAATGGTATTTTTGTTTCTGCCCGAAAAAGCAGATCCATACCATAACTACACAGACAAATGCAGGAAGTGGGATGTATAAACACATTTTCAACTCAAATGCCAGCATTTCTGGGCATGCTGCCCCACACAGTCTGGTGTTTGAGTAGATACCAGCTCTTGGATAGATTTCTGCACTTTGAGAAGTAAAAGTGCCTCTCAGAAATGTGATTCATCTTGGCCTTTTGGAGCAGAGAGACCCAGAGCGATACCCCCTTGCTTTTCTGCTCATGTGTTCCTAAGAGGGCCAAGGTGAGAGGGAGCAACCCAAGGTTTGGTCAAATTAGAGAGGGTTCTTATGCCATAGAGGCACGCATGACTGATACACCTTTTGAGCAGACACCGTGTGTCTGACTGAAAGGTGACCTCCAGAGGTGCTCAAAACCAGGGCCACAGCACTAAAGACCTAGGACCAAACAGAGCAAGCCTCTACACAAGCTCAGAGTTTGCATGTCAAAAGCTCTGGTTCCATGAGGTATCTAATGGAAAAAATAAATTTGAAAGCCATTGACTTTCAAGTAACAATCTGCATGCAAGTGATGTTCTTCTAGGAAACCGTGGACTTAAAAAAGGAAGTTTAAGGTAGGTGCAATAAAAACACAGTCTAAGATGAAGGAGGACATTCTTCTCTCACAGGCAACGCTGCCACTCTCACTGAATTCAGAAGTCAAGATGTTTGCTGATAGAATATAGAACATCCACCTTCATTCCAGGCAAGTGGAAATATTTTGAAAGGATACTGGAGCCTCCCATGAAGTGCTGTGAACAGTGACAGAAGAAAGCAATACTGTAGCTGATCTATTGAAATCAGATCAATGCTGTGCCCTCGTTTTGGAGCTGCAGCTGTCATGAGGAGGAAGTGACATCAAAGGCTCTAGTCTAAATGGGCAAAGCAATAATTACCCTTAATCTTCCTTTCGTTTTTTATCCATGCTTTGGAGTCCTCAATGTAAGTAAGTGCAGATATTCAGACAGATACCCAGTTCCCTGTTTTCCAGGGAATAAATAAAGGTTTAAGTAGCATGCTTTCTGCTATAGGTGAGTGACTGGATACTTTCTCACCTTCAAACAACTTAACGTTGTCAAGACTCAACTCCCCTTTTCAACATGTTTCTCACTTTTTTTTTTTTTTTTTAGTTATTAGGGAACAAAATTATTAACCACACTGGCTAATGCACAGCCTAATAAACTGGACTAATGATGGTTTTCCTGCCATCAGAAAACATGACATTTTTGCATCCCGTGTCCAACACTGAGCTACCTGAAGCAGAATGGAAGGACATAATTGATCTATGCTGGAAAGTGCCTCCCTTTCACTGTTAGCCTGACCAGCTTCATTAAGCCACCTTGTCTACCATGCTGAATTGCTCTTCTTACCTCATACACATTGTTAGATTCTGCTTGATCCTCACAGATAAAAAGTGCTTACTCAGGGCAAACTTAGAGGAATATCTGGCAATGTATTCTAGTGCATATTGCTTACTACTTTTTTTAAATTGTGATAATTTTGCCATCATCTCCAGTTCCAGGGGCTGCGAGGTTGCAGGTTTGGGCTCTACTGCACTCAACACTCGGCCTCTGAGGTTTAAGGCTTTGTCTTCATTCCCAAAGTCATTTGCAGTATCTGCACCTACACAGGCCAGTCCTGGAGCCTGAAAATCAATCAGGACAGGAGAGAGGGTGGATCAATTTCTATGGGACACTGATTTGAAAATCATGCTTGGTTTCTAAGCAATGTTTTAGAGCAGGCATGAGTAAACTATCAAATGGATAACAAACTTTTGAGAAAAGCAGTCCTTTAGACAACTCTGCATTTTTTTAGTGGACAACCAAAGCTGTTATAGATTAAAAGCAGTCAATTTCCAGATACCCAGGAACATTGAATGAGTTTTGGGCATCTCTGCTCAGTTTCAAGAAGTTTTCAAGCAATAGAAAAATTGCACTTGGCAATAGCTCTCTTCTCAGTAATTCTGTGCCTGCTCCTAGGAGATCTTTCTGCCACTTCATCTATTTTAGTTTGGTTTTCAGTCCAAAGAAGGACAGTGAAGCTGATAAGAGGTCTAGAACACAAATCTTACAAGGAGCAGCTGAGGGAGATGGGGGTGTTTAGCCTGGAGAAAATGAAGCTCAGATGGGACCTTATTGCTCTCCAGAGTAAAGGTGGGGACCAGTCTCTTATCTCAGGCAACAAGTGACAGGACAAGAGGAAATGGCCTCGAGGTGTGTCAGGGAAGGTTTGGATTAGATATCAGAAAAAATTTCTTCCCTGAAAGGGTTGTCAAGCATTGGAACAGGCTGCCCAGGGAAGTGGTGGAGTCACCATCCCTGGAGGTACTTAAAAGACATGCAGATGTGGCACCTGGGAACAGGGTTTGGTGGTGGGCTTGGCAGTGTTAGGTGAGTGGTGGATTCGATGATCTGAAAGATTCTTTCAAAACTCAATGATTCTTTGATTTTTTACATCTATTTACCATTCAAAAATCAGACTAATACAATGTACTATATGTATGTTAGATTCTGGTAGGAAATATGGCCTAATTTTAGTTCCTACACCTTGAATGAAAATTAATTTTATGCAACACTGAAAGCAGTCACCTCTCTGTAAGGCATTTAGCACAGGGGTATAGCAGCTCTCAGCTCCTCCATCCAGTGCAGAGATCAATAACAGTGACACGTTACTCTTATGTCACAGCAAGTGACATATGGCCATATAGCTGCACATTATAATTAACCACTGATTAACAACAGAAAGAGGATTGACTGTTACATTCAATTAACTTGCCTTCCTTTCAGCTGACAAGCAGCTGAGTGCTGAACATTTAATATACTTTTTGCAAATTTCCTTCTCTGCAAGTATTATAATTGCTGTAATTAGCACAGATCAACTATGACAGCAAAACTTTCATTTCATCTATACAATGCAGTACCTTAGAAAAAGTTAGGTTTTATCTGTTTTATTAATTAACTAACCAGTAATTTCTCTTCTACCACAAGTTTTCATTGAATTCCATGCAGTTTTTCAGATAATTCAGTCAACCTTTAGATAACTCCACAGAAAATTTTCCCAAGAAACATGATTGGGATGAGTTCAGTTGATGACAGTCACGTGCACATCTACGAAGATGTATATCTGTGTACCTGTGTGAAAAATGATTCAGGTGTCTCACATTTGCTGTTGAATGAGTCAGTATTTTCTCTCATGCTGTTTCCTTTCCGTTGGACTGTATATTAGTCCACAGGGAAAAGGCTGCCAAGGCACCCTGAACCTCCTTTTTTACTTTCTCCTGTTTCCATATGGTGGCCTGCTCATATTCCCTAATAGAGACTCGATGTTTTATTTGCCCTGACATTTTGATTTGCCTGTCAGAATAGCACAGAGGTTAGAAGAAGTGACTGGCAAGACTAGAGAGGAGTTTACACTAGCTAATAACCTGCCTGCTGAGCAGATAGCGAGACATTTGAGCAGAAGTGGTCAAGTCAGATCACACTGCTGACAAAAGGACCCACAAAGTGCCTTCAGGACTGAAACCCTGCTGAGCTTCATGTCATCCGTTCAGGCAATGAAAGCCACAGAGAAAAAGGTCAATGCAAGTACTTTGTATAGCACAGTCCCACAAACCACGTGAAGACTTCTATTACATTTGCTTAAACCTCAGGGAAATGTTGTCTGCTGTGGTAACTGAGAGCAGATCAGGCACTGACCTTGTGACTCACCGGGTTGTTCCTCCGGGCATAACGAGTTCCCTCTATTCAGAGCGTGGTAAGGGAAGCTGTGGGGTCAGCGTGGTGCCTGCAGAGGGAATGAGGCACAGCTCAGGCTGTGCCCTGCCCAGGCTGTGCCCTGCCCAGGCTGTGCCCTGCCCAGGCTGCCTCACCTCCCACTGGCATTTCCGAGAAGCAGCGGTGAGTGACGCTGACCGCAGAAACACCTTTGGCCTTCGGATGTGCATCACTCTGTCCTTGTACTGACTGACCATGGGGTGGCAATGTCAATCTTCTGGAAAACACTTTCTTACACTTGCTTCCTGCTCCTCTCCCTTTGTGTTTTTTCTCTTGTTCTCTTTTTATAGTGAAGGAATCTGTACTTACATTTTAATTTCCTTTACGGAAGTTGAATTCAGCTTTTTCCTCCAGCAATAGTTGACCATGAAGACTTTCTGACCCCACTAGACTGGACGTTCTCTTCTGCTCTCTCTTCATTTAGGTGCTCAAGTATATTCCTTAAACACCTCATTCATACAGGTGCTCAAGTATATTCCTTAAACCAATTTATGTTCAATGCCAACTTTCCAAACAAGTTTCCTCTCCTTCTTAAGGTGGCAAATGCCAGAGACTCTATCCTTTGCCTACAACTTGAGCATTTCATTTTGTGCTTTCCATTTCTTGACAGCAAAGCATGACAAGAAAATCATCAGCACTTAAACTTACATAGAAGAGTGCAGCCACCAGTGCTACCCACAGATGTTCTTCTAGTCCCATGGTAGGTTGTTTCAGGACTAAATTCCCTGTATTTGTTAATGTGGTAGTTCCAGTATTTTGCTTCCACTCCAAGAAGGAAGCAGAGGCAGGGAAACAGGGAGCAGAATGCCATAGCACACGTTCTGCCTGATGGGAAGATGCCTGCCCTTGCAGTCAGGTGGGAGCCAGGGGAGGAGAGATTCCTTCCAAAAGCTCTTGTGTCTCATTTTGTGCAGTTTCTTCATTCATTCAAAAGTGCCCCCAGACACAGGCAAAGAGGAAGTGATTTTGAACTGCTCCTAAAGCCTCTGGTTTCACCTCCCATCCACCTCTTTTCCCACAGCTCAGTACAAAGTGTGCTTTGTATGACACGTTCCTCCTTTCAAGCACGAAACAGAACTATCCCTCAGCACTTGTGCAGTACACTGCCTACTCTTATTGGAGTAGGAAGGAATAATTACAGGGATTATGAACGTGGTACTGAATGTCAAGGCATATTAAAACTGTTCAGTATCTGAAGAGCAAATCAAGATTCTTCCAAGGGGCTGCTTTTCTGCCTGAAATTCAATTACAGCATCAAGTACCTTGTAAGTAGATCTACCTACTAACTAATTTTGTTGGTGTATTTAAGAAGTTACTCATCTCACCATTACCAGAATGCGTCAAAACTCTTTGTGCTCCCAAACATCACCGTTTTTTATCCAGTATGGCTCCTCAGATGCAATAACACCCTGTCACTCATGGAGAATGGGGCACACCTATCATGCTGCAGTACGTATCACACGTGCCAGGGTTTATGAAAAAGATGGGTCACACAGGGTGGATCTTGGAGAAATCCATTGCTCACTAATTTCTTATTTGTCCATAAGCACATTTTGTTTTGTGCAATGATGCCAAAACGGGGAACTAGCAGGAATTGTTCAATGTTTTTGTAGCACGGCTTCTCATGCTGGCAGCAGGGAAAAGCAAGTTCTCATGGATAACCAAGGAAGCTTAAAGATAAGAATTTGATACAGTATGCAAGGGAGTCAAGATTTTTCCCAACCCAAAGAGTTAAGGATCAAGATTCATCAGAGGACTCAGCTAGAGCTGAACATGTATCATCCACTTGTAAGGAAGCTTTAACAGCCTTGCTGGTGTTCTACCTTAAATTCCAAAAGCTGGTAAAGATATTACATACTTTTAAGTGAGATCATAAAGCAAGAATAACAGAAACAAGAATGATAGAGAGATCTGTGCTCTCTCTTTCCTCCTTCCCTACTTCAGACATTTGAAAATGGTTGAAAATCCAACTGCTTCATGATTAGTCATATAATCTGAACAGATGCAGTTTGAATCTGAAATCCCAGCACCTGTCCACATTATTTCAAGCTGATCTTTACAGCCTGGCCAGAGAACCACTAAACCAGATCTATTCTTCCTAGACATCTGCCTGCTTGTAAGGCCTTTAGCAAAGGGGACAGCTGCTGACATTCAGAGCTCTGCTGAAGCCACTGATGCTGTGCTAAAGCTTCTTCTGGCTTAATTCAGCAAGAAAGGGAATGTAGGGATTCAATTCAGTCAGATTCAGTAGGAAGGCAGCAATGCTAAGCCAGTTGTTCAGGATGAGAAGGGAGGAAGACATGGGATAAACACCTCGTGGGTGTCAGAAAGGATCTTCCTAACTCAGGATGTCCTGAATTGGTTTGACAATGCCTGTATCTTTCTCCAGTTAAAGCAGGAAGAGATGAAATCAGTAGTTTTGCTAAAGAGCAGTTGGATTGGTATTTTCTAATAGCTGAAATGAGGAATATAAATCCCAATGAACTAACGAGTAAACAATTTCCTAGGAAATATCAATGCTGTTACCTTGTGAAAGTAGTTCTAGTGATTTTTTTATAGCAGATTTCTTAAACACCAACATTTTAGGGGCAAGAGAGTCTGCTGAAAGATGACATTTGGTGTGACAGTTGGCAAAATGTTATCATATATAATACTATCCTGATTCCCTCCCAATTATTAATGAAGTCTGAACTGTGGGTTATTAATAATGAAAACACAACGCATTTTACCAACTAAAAAAGCAAAAGGAAAAAATAGGAGTATTGTGATTTCTAAAAAAAGAAAACGTCTTTAATGAATACCTTCAAGAGCCTTTACAATTTTTACTCAAATCAATTTACTGCTGGCAGATAAAACCATGAGGAACACATATGAGTGACAACACAACCTTTCAGTGCCTAGCTACATCTACTTTAGATGGTATCCTAGGCCATAGACACCAGTGCTGGTCCAAGCTTTTGCCAGCTCCAGCAGTCTCCATGGCAGTCCTACAATCTCCATACCTTGACAGCTGAAGGGAAAAACAATGTGTAAAATACACACATGCATAACATGTTTTATATGTAATTTTTAAATGAGTGTTATTCAGTGAAATCAAAGATGATGTACAAGTGCATGTAGTGACATGATAAGGGGTAATGGATTCAAACTGAGAGTAAGATACATTAGATATTAGGAAAAAAATCTTTACTGTGAGTGGTGAGGCACTGGAACAAGTTGCCCAGAGAAGCTGTAGATGCCCCATCCCTGGAAGTGTTCAAGGCCAGGTTAGATGGGGCTCTGAACAACTTGGTCTAATGGGTGGCATCCTGGCCCATGGCAAGGAAACTGAAACCAGATGACCTTTAAGGTCCTTTCCAACCCAAACCATTTTGTGATTCCATGATTTCATGCATGACCAAAGTACCTTTCCAGAGAAGCACAGAACATTCATTATTCTGGTTGACTATTTGTATTTCAGAAATGCTATCCACATCAAGAACTTCTTATGCCCATACGTGACAGGCCTTCATTTACTTTGTTGTGTGTTGTGGAGGCAGAAGCTGACATTTCTTATCACCTCTGAAATGTGCCCTCTCACAGCACAAAAACCTACCATCGTACTCCAGACCAAGCAAGTCTGTGTGGAGGACTGCCAGTATTAGTCAGCACTACTGATGAGAACAACTTGTCAGGAGTGCTGTGTGACTCAGACTGACTTCCACAAGTCCTTCCGCACCATTAAATCTCTGTATTGTCCCTGCACATGTAGAGTAACAGATGATTAAACACAACCTTATTTTAGGAATCAAGCTAACGAGGCGAGCACCGTGCGATGGGAAGGCTTGTTTCACAAAGGTTTCTGGAGTTTCACTGTGACATTCTTCCCACCACCCTGAATTAGCAGGTGTATTTATTACCTGGCAGCTGTGGGCTGGGAGAAAACCCCCATACTGAAGTCATCTTTAATACAGAGCCGGATTAGCATAAAACATGAAAAACAACTATTACAAGCTCAGTGCAGGCAACCAGCTGTGAAGTCTGTAGGAACAAATGTAATTGCTGTAACTCATTACTATTTGCCTGTAATACCTTCATACACCCCTTCCCAGTGACTTGTCCAGCAGGCTCTCAGCTATGCTCTTATCCTTCAAATACAGGCAATATTTTGGAGAACCACATTTTGGGAAGAGAAAAGGTCTTGAAATTTATGTTGTCTTTCACTAATCAATAGCTATTTGAACCTGAAACAACGTAAGAGCCCATTTTAAGCACTGCCTTTCACTCACTGTAACTGAAATTGCAAATCCTACACACAAGACAATCACAGCATCAAATCTAATTTGTACCTTCTGCAAAGGAAAACTTTTACTTACTCCAATGACTGGAATAATTTCCTTTCTCACCTATTTAAATGAAGGGAAATGGAGTTTTGTCCATTCAAGACACAGTTAAAGACTGACATCTGAAAAACAGGAAACTATGCAGTGAGATGTCCCCATGCTGCCCTCTACTACAGCTCTTTCATTCATCCAGATTTCTCTACAGCACTGCACCAGAGACTGCATTTGTAAGGGCAAAGGAAAAAATCCCTGAACTAAATGCAGGATCATGACCCTGGACCTACAGAACAGAGCTTGCCTTGCACAGGAATTTCTCTGCAGATGCCCATGGGAGACCATCCTAGAGAGAAAGGGCCAGGAGAGCTGGAGGACGTTCAAGAACCATCTCTTCCAGGTTTAAGAATGGTCTATGGCTACACACAGAAAAGCAAGCAGAGGTGGCAGAAGGCATGGAAGCATGAACCAGGAGCTCCTGACTAGATGTGATAAAGCAGCCTACAAGAGGTGGAAGCAAGAGCAGGTGACCTGGGGAGATGCACCATCCAAGCATGCACAGGTGGGGTTAGGTAAGACAAAGTCCAAATGAAGTGGAATATGGCAAGGGAGGTGAAGGGCAATGGAAAAAAAAAGATTTAGCAGAGAGATCAGCAACAGGAAGACTAGGGAAAAATAAGGCACCACAGCTGAGTGGGGCAGAGGAGCTACTGACAGGGGATACAGAAAAGGCCAAGGTATTCACTGCACCTTTGCTTCTGTTGTTACCAGCAAGAGCAGCCCCCAGAGCTACCCTGGACAGGATGCAAATGGCTGTGTATCAAACCACTGTTACTATTCACACCACCAAAACTACCAAGCTGCCCAAGTAGTGCTGCTTTACTGACAGCATCCCAATCTGCTTCTGCCAATTTGCAACTCATCTGCTTGAACTCACCCTTCATCCTTCAGCGTTTCTCAGCCATACTGTCCTTCCTGACAGGGCTGCATTTGCAGACCCTAGTTGTATGAAATGGGTATGCAGCATATTTTAAGAAATGCAGTCAACCTTACTATGACTTCTGGATGTGTAGAAGGAAAACTGAACAAATATGTTGCTATGTAATGTGTCTTTCAACAAAGCCTGTAAAGAAGCAAAATTTTCTGCTGTACAAAGTATTTACAAAAGCACACACCTTCAAAAAAGCCAAATTTATTTTACTGCCAAAATTATTAAACACTAAAAAGACAATCTTGTAACCTATACATTGGGAATGTAAGTTTTCATGTACAATCAAGAGAACACTTCACTGCAAAAAAGGTGAAAAACTGTGTTTCTAAAACAGTGTCACATAATGAGCTGAAGAATGAAAGTGTGGCAGTTGCTTAAATTCAGGTTCTCATGTGAAGACAGACATCTATAGACTGATGCAGATATTCCACAGACTTCAGGGAATACCAAATGTGCACATCTAGTCTTAGAAGGAGAATTATACAAATACAAAAGGCAATATATTATACATCTATATACAGCACTGTAAGCCTTAAACACCAACAAAAGTATTGGACAATTACATGAGAAACTTCTAGAATTTCTCATAGGAAATCTCCTTAGAGAGATGTGTGGCTAAAATAGCTCTATTCATGTACCTTTCAATTTTTTTAGGTAATCAAGGCAATTCAAGACATTTAAATCCATTCAGAAAAGTCCTTGCAGCTCTACAGCAAGTGGCTAGAGGCCATACACTTTTTGTTACATATTCTCAGAACAAAAATAATAATTCTCAGCCTCAATGAGTTTTGCAAGTGCTGCTGTTCAAAGCCACACTTGGAAAGAGTGCCCTCTGATTTGGAACAGTAAGGTCAGTTATAAACGTCAGCATTGAAACAACTTCTCTTATTACAGTGTGAGATGATTCACTCCTACATAACATTTTCCCTGCAGAATGGTGCAGCTGTGTATGTTTGGAAGGTATTCATCAGAACTACCCACTCCCAGGCAGACTGTAATATGTGGTGTCTTAATAGGTTTCCTTTACACTGTTAGAAGACATCTACTTCTTTAACAAAGATTTTCCATTTGACAGTCTGAAGTGATTGAATAATGCTCAAACCCCCAGAGCCTGACAATTTTAGAAATACCTGCTTCCTGCCCTCCTTCCCCCACTGCTCTTCCCACCCCTCTCCTAATCCTGCACCATGGATATTTGGACAACAAATAATTCTGCCCTCACTCTCCCCTGTTGTGCCTTTTTTTTTTTTTTTAACTTTTCAATTTTTAAGAAAAGAAGGAAGCACAACTCAAAGTTTTGGTACTCGGGAAAAATTCTTTAGACTTGATCAGTATGAAGGTGTGATGTCAGCTCACAAAAACACACTCATCACTGGGTAAATTACTCCAAAGACAAATACAAATATGCTTATATGAAGCCCACATATGTAGGGACAGAACAGTCTTTAGTACCAAGAACCTTTCCTTTTATAATTTTCTGAAAAAAGTATGAAGATTTATGTTATTTCAGTTGTACCAATATGAGCCTCTGTGTTGGGTTCAAGCCAGACCAGCTGGATAAAATAAAAGGATAAACTAACTTCATTTCAACACCATTTGGCTTGTAGCCAAGAGTACTGGAAACATTATGTTACATATCTACACTTTATGGCATTTTAGATCCTAATCTGAAATCCTAATTCTTTAGAGCTAAATCTTCCCAGTATAATAAATATCTTTTATACCAACACCCAGCTTGAAAGAGTGTCTACCATGGAGGTAACAAACAACTATGAATTAAATGAAACAAACAAAAATCAGCAGAACTCAAAAATTCTAGCCCCTCAACACTACCTCACAACTACCACTGTAACAACAAATATTTGCCTACTGCAATTTTATCTATTCTAGTTTTATGTCAATTTAAATTACTGCAAATTTTTTTCTAATGTGTTCTTTAGAACCTACACTGCAAAAGGGGATTAGGAAACTGCTGTAAGTCCTGCAGGTTATTTCTTTGCAACATCTAGATCAAATTTCAAGGGCAGGAAGAGCTCTACATTCAGTGTGTGTAGAGACAGGCAATGCCTACCATCAGCTGCCTAGCACCCTGCTGTTGCATGTGTTTATGCATGTCCAGCATCCAGATGCATTAGCCAATGTGAAACAAATGTCCTGTCTAATGTGTGTTGCAGAAAAACCTATAAAAAAGAGGCTAAATTTTCTGCTGTAGAAAATATTTACAAAAACAAGCTCAAAGAACCAGTTTTTTCTCATTGGCCGAAGTATTAAAAACTAAACAGGGCAAATTTGTAGTTTATCCATTAGGAATGTAAGTTTTCATGTTAAATTAGGAAAATACTTCACTGTAAAAAGGTGAAGTACTGCATTACTAGAACAGAACAGTGTCACACAACAAAATGAAGAATGAGAAATTGTGGCATTTTCCTTTAAACTCAGGCTCTTGGGTAAATATAAACACCTACAGATTGATGGGGTTATTCTGCATACTTTGGTGAATTCTCAGGAATGTACACAACCAGTGTGTGGTCTGATTAGTACAGTTATACAAGTTAGTTATTCTTTTCACTAATTAATCAGCTTATTAATTGCTATGAGCCTGAATAACATTATCTGTTTAAACAGCTGATTAACAAGCTGTTATTTGTGCTTTAGTTTAAGTCAAAAGTATCTAAACTTACCTTCAAGCAAATGGGAAAGTCTACCAGAATTTTACTGTTTGTTTTTTTACAATGTTCTTGACAATAATGGACTAACAGCTGCAGAAATCTGGACAGTTGGGAGCAACTATGCCTTAGATCTTCATCCTACTTCTCCACTCATAATAATATACTGTCTGTTCATCAGCTAGTAACTGCTACTGGACTGGTTTTGTCAGCAACTGCTTCTTCAGATTTCTGCACAAGAAGTTTTATGTCCATTTTTATTAAAATCTTAACAGTAAAAAGTTTTTGTCAAACTCACTGAAGGTTAAAGGTTAGGTAAAATCTTGAACAGGTTGCTGGTTTAGAATTTCAAACTAGAAAAATAATAGATATAAAAACCCCTAGGAATTACAGTGCTAGTTATATTTACATTATAGTTTCCCTTTGTGCTTGCAAGTTACTGAAAGTACACATCCTTTGGTAGTATTCTCTTAGTCTCAAGCACAAAATTCATGTTAAGCACACTCACACTCCTGATTTGCTTGAGTCAGTGCAAAGGGCTCATATTTTCACATAATATTAGTACACAAGCATATCTCTTCCCCACAGGCAATAAAAATACTGATGACTGACTTTTCAGTGAGTAGTTTTGGAAGTGGTATTTAAGAATCATAAAGAAAAAGTATGTCACATAATTTTTAAGTCTAAAGAGTGACTATTACAACAATTGATAATAACTCCCAACCACAAGCCCTGTTGCTGTATTAATTTAGGCCCAGTTTTGAAGACATACAGGTAAACCAAAATGCATCTAAAATTGGACTTATACAGGCATAAAGAAGTATGAACATTGCTACATGTACTAACTACCAATACAAAAGCCACCAGAACATCAAACACTGAAGTGATGCTTCTAGTTTAACCTTACATGTAAGCACAACTTACATATAAGACAGTATTTGTTCTTACAATGCTCTTCCAAAATCACAGGACAATACTGCAAGACTCCTCCTAAAAAAACCCTAAGTATTTGCAGTTTTGCCCATGCCAAGTGGAAGACAAAAAGTAGAACCTGGGAGAGACGCTCTATTTGTTCCCGCATTGTACATCTGTAAGAAGCCACACACCTTGGTCAGTGACAACCAACCAATTAACACTTGTTCAGCTGGTGAAGGTATAAACTTTTCATGAAGCTGTAAAGCTATCAGAAGCTGACTCAAAATAATTGTAACTGTTGTCTATTCACTATTACTGCCAAACATGAGCCAAGTAAGAATTCACGGGTTTGAGACTTAGGGAAGTAACGTATGGCATATTAAGAGCTTAATGTACCAATATCAGGATAAAGTCTCAGTAATTTATTTTTTATACTGGCCAATTTAATATCAATCTGTTGACAAAGTTATGCTAATACTAGGAGGTCGCTGCTGATTAGGTTGTTTGCTTAAAATAGGCAGATCTGTTCTTTCTGTTCCATATATCAATTTTTCCTCCTGAAGACTGCAAGCTGAAAACCTGTTTGCCTCTGTACCAGAGACACCACCACGATTATTTGGAACTGGGACACCACTGACCTGTTCAAAGGATTTACTAAACACAGTAGTGGTCGTTCTGGCCAGGCTATGGCTGCCAGGCTTAGGCAGGGACTGGCTGGTTGTCAGTGTCAGTCTCTTCAGAGAGAGAAGCTCTAGGTTCTCACTCATGGCTCTCTGAGTTTGTTTCCGTGATAAATGCTCTCTGCAGGTTTCCCCTTCTTTTTCTTTTCCTCCAGGTTTGCTTCCTCCAGACCTCCGTTGGCTCTTCCCTAAGAGGCTCTTGCTGCTCGGGGTGCTGCTGTTAGATAGGGCAGACTGACTGGTACCCAAAGTAGCCCTAGAGTAAAACCCTTCATCGGTTTCAGACACTTCTATCAGTTCTTCTTCAATTGCTAAATCAGAATTATCTGCGTGGTAGAAACAGAAATAAAAAATTAGCCATTGACTGTCTCACATTCATTGATTTTACATATTGTTCAATTTTGATATTTATAAGCATGAAGCCATAAAGCAGTAGGACAGAGAAGACAATGCTTACCTATTCCATGACATTTTGGAATTAAGATTCATTAGGATATAGAGTTACAGCACGTAATGCCGCATTAACTACATCAAAAAGCATGCCCCCAATCTCATTTTGTTGTGATTTTGAAGGAAAAAAAAGAAATGCAGTCTTGTTAATTCATGCAGGAAGTTAGAAACTTTGACATTAGAAAATACCATACAGAACAAAAAGAAGTGTAAATTTGATTTTGAGCAAGTGATCCACTACAGGATTTGGCAAAGCTTGTTAATTACAGAGGTATGTGATCAATGCCCCAGGACACTCAATATGGCACCTGCATGTTTAGCAACCCAGGAATGCTTTTAGGACTGAAAGGTCACTTTCTGCATCACAGGTCTGGTGGTAAGAGTTGGAAACTCAAGCACAACATGAGATCTCCAGTACACGGTGAAAGGTAGAATTTGGGAAATCTGAGTTACATAGCAAGATACTTTTAACATCCACTTTGATGGATTTTTCCTACCATTGATCACTGGGTTTTGTAAACTCACAAAAATATGCATAATGAACTCAAAGGTATGTTGAGTCTCAGTGTATTTTCTCCAGATTAAATACATCTACTTGTATGTATGTCATCACTGTCTGTGGCACAGACAAAGCTGTGTGCAATACATGCAACTGTGTTATTATACATGCAAATATATTAACTGCATACTTTAATTCTTGAAACATGCAGCAGTGACCCTTTCAATCAACAGAGGTACCTTAGAGTGCAGCTACAAGTGCTCTGCTAAAACTGCACTCTGCCAGATGAGTTTATTCCATCCTCCATCAATTTTCTTACAGATTTTTGCCTCCTGATTTCTGGCATGCCTTTGCTGTCAGTTCTAGGATCTGTAGCTGTTTCCTGTACTCCCTGTAAATGCTGAACATCATTGTCTGCTAGAGCTCTGCTCTTTTCCCCATTCCCGGTCCTCTCTCCAGCCACACTTGTGACACTAATCTCAGGTATGATAAAGTTGCCCAATTCAGTAGCATCATTACCATTCTCTGGTTGTTCTAGAATTAAAGATGGATAAGAAAAAAAAAAAACACAACAAAAAACAAAACACAAAAGATGTCTGAAACAAAACATGAAACAAAAGCCAATAGATACAGATGACTTAAGCATTATAAATTAAAGCAGATGTACACATATTAACCTCTTGTTAATTAGCAACATTAGCAAGTATGGAATTTTGCTTTATTTCTAAAATGGCAGTCTTCAATCTTTCAGTTATTGGCCTGCACCACATACAGGAAAGGCCCAGGCTTGATCTTTCAAAACTGAAATTTCTGAGGATTATGAAACAGATTATCAGAAACCAAACAACAGTTCATAATTGCCTTTTATCACTACTTCTCTGTATCACCATGCTAGAGTGAAACTTACAATGAAATTTTACAACTTCATATATTATCATTCAAGACTAGAAATTCTACACATACAATGTCATGATGCTGCACCTTGGTCTGCTTGGAAACTAACAGTGAAACAACAAAGCCAACTCAAGCACACTTTGATTTCCATTTTCTTCCTTCATTTCAAAAAACTGTTTTCAATCAGAAAGATATTTCTGGATACCCCAGAAAAACTAGTAGAGAAGAGTGCTGTGGCACAGAAACTTGACAAGACTAAAAATGCACTAAAAGCACAGCTCCGAATAAAGCTCAAATGAGTCCCTGTTTTATTCACACTGCTGCTCTTTCAGACCAGAGGATGAAGTAAGGACCTTCCCAACTATACTGCATCAGTCTGCTAATGCACATGACAGAATCTGAAGCACATTGAACTGACAGTATGAAGTCCAAAACCAGAGGAAATTGCAATGAGATGATTTGTCACAGTGGCAGCTCTAATGCTCTTTAATTCATGGGGATCCCCTCTTCCTCCTGTCCCCTCACTGAAGACTCTTGTGCAGGCACAGTGTACTTCTAGGTCAGGTGGCTCCAACACTGGGCTTTTCACTACCATTTGTGCTGTCTGCACTGATCACAGCTGAGCCAGAAGGTTATTCTGGCAGGGATGGACATCAGTGTCTGCTGGTATAAGAGCTATCCCTTATTTTACCTGAAAATTCTCATCAGCATAAGTCTTTCTAACTAATCAATGAGCAACAAAAGTATCCATTTAACAAGCTGCACCACCCAAAGGAAATGGCATTAATAACTGATGCTATTGCTCACTAAATTCCTGGTATTTGGGAGGAAACTCAAAACAGAATCATTGACTTGTAACCGCACTTCCTGCAAAAGTCTTCTATTTTCAGTAGCAAAGGTGACAAAGAACACCATGAGCTGCAATAATAGTAACAATAAATAAACAACTGTGATAATGATACCACCATCAAATATAGCCTTTTTTTTTTCTAAAAACACAGGAGCAGAAAGGTTAGTGAGAAGACCAATGCTCTGATTTGCCTCAGTGCTCTAACTTCACTGGAGTAAGGAACTTGTGCCTCTCCAATGGCACTCTGAAAGTTCTTCCTGCTGCCCCAGAGAGACAAAAGGACAAAACAGAGCTTAACTGTCAGAAAAGCACTAATTATCCAACTGCAAAGAAAGAAGATTCAAAGTACACAGCAGAAATCAGAAAAACAGAAAGTTTTTTTTTTGTAAAAGATTCTGTATAAAAGCAATACCCAGTTATTGTTATCTGATGGTGTGCATTTCTAAATGTAACATCCAGCTGTGATATCAGCACTTTACCAAACACTGCTGCATTCCCACAGCTGAGTAACCATTACTACAATGATCTGAGAAAAAAACCCCAAGTTAGAGGAGTTCAAAGGAAATACACCTTTCTCTGAATTTAACTGACTAGAGGAGGAAACTAAAGGAAAAAAGCAGGACACTGGGTGTCTCAACTCCCATTAACACTGTCCACCACAGCATCTGCAGTCTTGGGGCAGGGATAAGACTACACAATCCACACCCTTCATAGCAGCATACCCTCCTTAGTTTACAGCTTCTACGGACACCCAAACCAAACCTTCAGCTTCATAGTGCTTGGTGGTGAAGATAATACTGCTTTCAAGCTCTGGGAGTCTAGCCTTTGAGAGAGAGCTATTAATACTCAATGCACAAGGTAATGGAACAAAAGAGAAAACCAAGGACACTACTGAAGAGTGGAGAGACGAAAATGAATAATTATGTCAGCTTGATTGTTAACATAGATATACCCATGGCAGCTGAAGGAAAATGTATTTGGTGTCACATTTCTGAATGCTTTGAGTAGTACAACCAACCTTGCTAACTGCATTTCATGTTTACTAACTGCTAAAACTTAATTCAAAATTATAGTCTACCTTATTACAGCTGTCCAGATCATTTACCTCAGACAGCACAGGCAAACTGCCCACTCAGACTGTAATTCAATTTTAACCCCTACAAGCTCAAGCTGCATGTCCTGCACAACTGTGTTAGATACTTAATTAGTCATAAAAGCACCAGGCCTATACCCCAAGATTAGCATTAGCTTCAGAGAGTTCCAAGTTACAATTATTTCAGGAATTAATACTGTTAAAAAAATTAAAAAGTAAGAAAATTCTCTCCACAGAGAGAATTCAAAGACTAGCATTTCTAAACCTTGTGCACTACATGTAAGTCAATTTCTGCAGTGAAGAAAAATTAACTTCTTGTCCTTCTTCACTAGTTGATATCTTTGTTCTTGTGTTATGTATCTTAGCAAGATCTGGTCAGCTCTTCTCAGTCTGTTACATCAGAGTATTTCTGTTACACACACCTCTAAACATAAGAGCTAATGCTCCCCCTCCAGGTGTGATAATTTATAGGCAATCCAATCCAACAGCACTAAACAATTTGTTGCTAAGTAGTGGCTAGTATCAGCTCACCCCATAAACACTACCCATTTGTGAACAGATGGATCCATTTTGCAAATCACTCTCACCTTTAGTACCTCTAAAGTATCTATCTGTGAAGTCCAAATTCACATTACTAATTGAATTTAAAAAGCCACTCTATGTAACTGCTCCTAATGAATAAATTACAGGGTTAAGTATCACAAGAAGATTCAATGTTAAGTCAACCTTTATTCAAAACTGACTTCAATCTAGAGTTCTAGCAAAGGCTAGCCAAGATCTAATGTCTGAAAGCTTTTATAGTAAAATTCATTTTTTAAAACAAAGAAAATAAAGCCCATGCTTCTCAGCTGGAAATGTGATTCACTGAGGTTCTTCTGTTTTATTTTACACACATAATTAGTGATTGAAAATTGCTGCCCTTGCTTCCCCAAGAGATAATTTGCTTCATCAGCTCTCCTAGTCCACATAATGTATAACATGAAATGCCTCTCAGCTGTCTCCTCTGACCTCCAAATCCATTTATACTAATTTTTATTACAATGAAAATAAAAATAATCCTGCAAATACATTTTTCCTCTTACACTGTGAGAGAGAGCAAGAATAGCAGTCAAGAGGTACGAGGTTTGTAATCTAATTTCTACCAATTCCAGTATTCATTTTAATTTGAGCAAGCATGTGTAAGCACAAGCCTTGATAATCTTTCTGCATGCCAATTCTGAAGATATGTTTCATATCTTTGTTTCCTCAGGAAATATATTCAGGAATTGAATATATTTCCTGAGGAATATATTCACTCCATTAGTTTAGTAGGAATTTTGAAAATGAGAGACCATCTACTCTGACTTTAAAAAGGCTGTCCAAGTCACAAAGAAAAGCTTTGTTAGGATTTTATAATGAGAATTTGGAAGAGATTAGCCAAAGTGATTTATGCATGGAATATTTACCATTTAAAACAACACAATTGACAGCCACTTAGCTAGATACCACAGATTCAGCTTTGGACTCTAAATTAGCCTAATGCTTGCATAGCCTTCAAATTAACAATTACTCCCACAACCTGCCACACATTCCACTCCAACCCACCTTACACCAAGTGATTTTCTTCCTCTTCATTAAATCCTGTACTGTTGAGATAAATCCAACATTTTCACAGAAACCCAAACAAAATGTTGACATGAGCTGTTCTGAAAAAGTCCTTAGTCTCTCAATCTTCATCCCTGAACACTGACTACTCATCACTCCTTGCTTGGATCGCACTAACGAGATTATTGCTGTTTCTCTCAACTTGTCCCACTTCTTAAGACTCTCATAAAACACAGCATTCCACTCCACTTCTGAGTTCAACTGGTATTCTCATTTCCCTTTCACCTTACTGTTCTGCTGCAGGGCACACTTGTCCCACACCTTTTTTCCTTGAACTTCACCAAGCCACACTCCCTGCGAGGAGGCAGTAACTGTAAAAACTTCTCTATTTCTGTATTTGCTGAAAATTTTGCATTCTTACAAGGATGCATCCAATACTCATTTTGTACCATTTTGGTCTCCTGAATCTTCTCCTGTAAACACAAAGGGGATGTTTATTTTAATACACTTTCAATTTCTCTGGATGACTTAGCACCCAGTATCCTTGATCTATGTTACTCTCCACCATCTCAATTTGAATAAGCATCAAAAATAATAGTTAACAAAATTGCCAAGCTTCAGAGGGCATTTGTCCATTTGAAAGCTAAGATATCATACTGTTTTCTTGCATCTGGTCAATAATCCAGATTAATCTGGTCAATGCTTAATAACTTTAAGGCTGAAGAAAGAAAAATAAAATGGTCCTTAGCCTTGAGATGTCAGTAATGACCCGCTACTCTGTCTCACTAAGGACACTAATGTTTTGCTCCTCAGGTTTGTCTGACAGTTTTAAGTAGTTTTTAATCAACTGAAATGAAATTTGGTTATTTTACCTTTCTTCTCTGTCCTTCACCCCCTCTGGCAGCTTACTATTGGTACTACTACCACAAATGTGTCCTACCAGCAAGTGTTTCTCAACACTTACCTGAGCTACCTCTTGGTCAATTTATGACAAATAACTTAGCAAAACTTTTCTAACTGAACTCTCCGTATACTACAAAAGCTCACTTAGTAACATCATACAGGGATTTTAATGGTACTACAAAATCTCCAGTGAACCTATTAGACAAGCACTCTTATCTACACTCATACTCTTAGCCTGTCACTAGGATTACAATCCCAACAGAACAATTGTCGATTCTGATCCCTGGTCCAGGGGCTCTTCCCTCATCTGAAGATGGCAAAGGCACAGAAATACATTTAGACTCACAGAATCTCTTGCTGGTACTGCTACTTCTGCAGTACATTTGGCACCATTTTTTTCTACTTTTCAGCCCAGACTTGTGTTCTGCTTGGTGGAAGCCCTTACACTAGTTTGCCCAAATACACAGGCTTTGGCTGGAACAGAGACAATTTTCTTCACAGTAGCTGGTATGGGGCTGTGTTTTGGATTTGGGGTGGAAATGCTGTTGATATTTTTTTGATACAGAGGTATTTTTGGTGCTGCCAAGCAGTGCTTGCACAGATCCAAGGCCTTTTCTGCTCCTCACCCCACCGCACCAAGTGAGCAGGCTGGGAGTGCACAAAAAGCTGGGAGGGGACACAGCTGGGACAGCTGCCCCCAGCTGACCCAAGGGGTATCCCAGACCATGTAACAACATTCTCAGTATACAAAGCTGGGAAAGAAGAAGGAAGAAGGAAGATATTTGGTGTTTGTCCTCCCAAGTAGCTGTTAGCTGTGATGGAGCTCTGCTTTCCTGGCCATGGTTGAACTCCTGCCTGCCCATGGGAAGCAGTGAATGAATTCCCTGTTTTGCTTTGCTTGCGTGCACACCTTTTGCTTTATCTCATTAACCAGCTTTATTTCAACAAGATTTCTCACTTTTACTCTTCCAGTTCTCTTCCCCATCCCACTATCAGGAGTGTGTAAGCAGCTGTATGGGGATTACTGGTTTTGTGGGCTTAAACCACAGCACCAAAACGTAACAGTTTACCCCCCTATCCTTAAATCCAATTTTTATTTAAGTACTTTAAGACAGATGAGATTCTGTGGTAAAGTTGCTAAATATTTATTTTGCTTCAGGTACTAGAAACTAGTTTTCAAAAGAAAGCAGGAACATCATTTTCTAAGGGAGCAGTAATTCTGTACACATCACTTTATAAAAAAGGGTTTGTATGTGCTGTGGTTTTTTTAAAACATGGTTAAGGAAGTAAAGAATATACTCTATCTGAATTATGTTGAGATTCCCATCCACCAATCAAGCAAATAAAAACCTCCATAATTGCTGCTTGCCTATAAGCAATGAAGATGTGAAATAATACAAATTGTCAAAATTATTTTAAAAACATGGAAAAAGCTAAGAATTAATTGCAAAACGTGTTTCTTACCATGCGTTTTCCATCTATGCCCTCTTATAGACATGCTAGTCACAGCATTTCTTGATATTCTGGATGAAGTAGGTGTAATTTCAACCTGAATGCATCTTGTACCTTCTTTACTAGATTTCATGGCACCCTGAGGCAGTGAAGCTTTTATTGCATTAGCAACCTAGAACAGAAGAGTTGCACTTAAGTTCTTATCACAAAGGTCCAAATGTTAGAAGAATTCTGTTGGGGATCCTTACTATTTCAAGAAGAATACTGTGTACAATTCCAATTTATGGTCAAAAAAGCACACTACCCTATTGTGTGGTCTGTAAAAAATGCTGGCTGCAATTAGCTCTCGGAACTCATACTTGCCACTTTCTTGAAACAAAGTTTCCAGTTTCAAGATGTGGCTATTCCTTCAGAGTTCTGCTGCACTATTATCTTAGTTCTGAAGACTTAGAAGTGTTCTACTGAAAACAGCTTTGTCACAAGGAAGCACGACACCACAACCAAGTACAGTAAAAAGCCCTCTGTAGTGTGTGCAACCGAGCTGTTTGCACAAGCACACACATAGATTTAGGTTCCTGGTATCATCTTGTATCATGCATGCTCACCGCAAGGATTTCCCAGGCTAAAAATTCTACTCAACAAACTGTTGAAATAAGATACCTACCAGCAGAGGTTCTGGATACAGTTCAAGCTGTGCCCTATACAAAACGTCATCCATAGCTTTACGAGCCAGATCCCATTCTCCATTATAACTGCAAAGGTAAAATTATATTAAATAGTAAGCATCTATGTCAACAGATGAACCTTCTTGGTCATATAACCTTCACAGCTCTGGTGCTCCTTGAGAATTTAGTTTAGAGGACTGGAACTACTTGTGTTTTTCAGCAGTAAGGCTGCTAATTAGAGAACTATGAAGTAGCATCTATGGAGACAAAGTTTTATTTTCATTGGCCACCCCAAGCAGTTTAAAAATTATATCATTAGCTGTTGATCAGCTAGTCACAAAATACTCTGAAACACAAGCAGGATGTTTTAATATTACTACACCTTTTGAGTATTCCTGTATTACTGGTCTCCAATTATTTCAGTTACTAAGTAAGCTTCACACATTAACATGACTATCACAGGGTAGATGACATCAGCATTTCAGAGAAAAAAAATAACCTCTTTTCCTTAACTAGACTGATGTCAAAACTAACAATGCAAGAATGTGGACAGCAGACAATGGCTGGAAGAGACATTTTACAGCATTTTCTTCCCATCAGCAGTTATACCTATCAAGTGCTGCTCCAGCCATCTTTCCCCAGTATGACACAGGTAACTTCATCCAACTTCTTGGAGAACTGTCTCTTCCCAAGGACCTTACTGCTACACACAACATCTGCCCACTAGAAAAAAAAAAAATGCCTCCAAGGTGGCATGTCTGAACAAGTATAAGAATTAGGCTGGCATTTCTCTATTTTGTTTGCATTTTAGAAAAAAAAAACCACACACACTTACAAGGCATAATAGATCCCTGTTAGCATTTGCACCATGAATTCAGATGAAACTGGAATCCTACTGTTGATTCCCGTGTACTTTCTCACTTGTTGGCGAGGATATCCAGAGACACAAATTCTAAAGAAATCATACGTTTGTCATTAGTAAATAATGTGGAACCATCTTTGTGGTTTATATACTTTCAATACTTCACCAGTACTGATCAGTTTTTAGAAGCCCTGAGTTACTTCTTCTAAAAATGCAAGAATGACATCCAAGTAAGATAACATTCTTATGAAGAGAGACTTAGTAACTGCCCAGATGCAAAAAAATCTGGATTTACAAGTCGAGATCAACACAAAATATGTTGTGCTGTAATTTTCACATGTACCAGCCATATCTGTAATTTAAGAAAGCAATAAAAATTGAATTAGACTTACTAGAAGAAAACACATTCATTGTAGATCTTAAAGAAAACCCCTTAAATTCCACATTGCTCAAACCAACTAAAGGAGTTATTCTATATATCCTAATAGCAGAATATAGATTCCACCACATCCAAATAGGATACTGAAAAATATTCAGGGCTTCTGACACATATTACCCATATTCTAATGTGATGTCTATTCTAAAATGCTGGAAGGGTAAGATTTTCAGTAAGCAGAGAAACATGAATGACAAAACCAGTCGGGAATGAAAAACAATGAAGTAAAATTGTACAGCATTAAATAATTCAGTATCCAAACATTCAATGTTTTGAAGCAGAAAGACTTGCTTGCATCTACTGTTAACTTGGCTGGGTTGTTTTTTTTTTTATGCTTTAAAGATTATTTATTCCAAATACAATCAAAATCTAATCAAGCAGAGTAAGAAACATCAGTCTCCTTTCCACAATCCTCAGCTTCTAAGTATTTTTTACCTTATTTTAGAGCAGTTTATCTAAGAAAGATCTTCTAATTACTCTTATAAATATTGCCAAGTGCTCCAAAGTCTCTTGCCTCCTTTAAAGAGAAGGAAATCTTACAGGCATCCATTGTCATGCTTTATTTGAGAGAAGCCTAGGAATTAGCCTAGAAAAAAGTTGCTGCAGTTGACTTCTCAGTCTCTTGGGTTTCCTGGGTTAAGGAGAGCATTCTAATTTTTCCCTTAACATACAGTCCACTTTTGAAAATCCAGAGACAAACATGTTTACTACTCATGTCTATTTAAAAAAGATATTGGTCAAAAAATAGACACTGTAAGTAAAGCTGAGGTAGGCTTTTTTTTTTTGTTTTGAGGTTGGGAGGGTGTATTGGCATTGTTATTTTGTTTTTTTTAAGCAACAGTTCATTTTGGAAATGCTCGATGTATCCATAAAAATGGATGCATTTCTAGTTTCAACACCTACTATAATTACAAGAATGTTTCAACCTGCACAGCATCTGAATTTATTTAGCAAACCTGCAATGCAAAATACACCACACTTCTAAAAGACACCTCTGGTTTTCTTCAGTTAACACAACAACAACTGTTATTAAAAGCAGTTCCCCTTGACTTCTTCTCTTAAAGGAGAAGCTTAACCTGCATATATGCCAGGTATTGTTCCCCATTTTGAGATCTCAACCCAAAGTTATGTAAGAGTTACTTCAAAAGCAAATAATGCAGCTGTAAACATTTAAGGAGAAGTCACGTTTAAAAGCGGCCCCTGGGAAAACTCAAAGCTTGTTTTTATAAGAAAAGTCCAAACTGACTGCTTTTCAAGCTGGAAATGCCATTTTAAGAGTAAACAACCTACAGAAATTACCTTGAACAAATTTGACACAATGACTGAAGAGACATTGCAGGCATGTAGCTTAAGGCAGCATTGTAACAGAGCAGAAGGAAAGTCAGCACTTCAAACCTGAGATTTGAAAGAAAGATTGGAATTCCATTAACAACTTCATTTTTTAAAAGAAAACGAGTTTACAGGGATGCTTTTAAGAGTTATCTGAACAGATCTGGCACTGTATTTCAATACAATCAACAACTAAGTTTTTCCTGTACATGTAGTAACATGCCCTGCTGATCTTCTGCATCTACATTTACATGTGTTTAGAAACAAAAAAGCACATGACAAAACACAACATAAACATATCCTCCTTCAGTCTGCAATTACACTGAAAATTAGAAGCTCAGATACATTTTGGACTCTCAAGCAAAATCCCATGATATGATTTCACCTGTTCTGGGCTGTCAGCATCTCCCTCTGAGGATGAGGTCCACTGTACACAACCCTGGACAAACCGTGCTGTGACAAAGCTCCTTCAGTGAGAGCCATGGAGCCAATGCTGGAAGGCTAAAGGAAAAAAGAGTCATTCAGAGCACATCCACCTCACATCTTACTATAATGCAAGTGAAAATAGACAACAATAAACATCATCATATTTATATATAAATTTTCAACAGGCTTAATGTTATCTGACTGTTCAGATGTTTTCTGTTTATTTTACACCGGATAACGTATATGGCTTCAGAAAAGAAGAAAAGACACAGTTGCTGCATGGGTATCATGCAATTATGACTATTCCACCTTTAAAAGGCTTCAGAGACCAGTTAGCAGCACACAGAAATCTCAGAAGTACGTTCCTATGTCATCATACAACATGTTAAAACTACTTTTCACTTTTGGTCTTAACAAAGAGGCCCCCAAAGCATAATGCCCTTCTCAGTCAGGAATTTCACTCTGTAGGTGGCACTTACTTCATGATAGACCGAAGGTTTGGACAGAGATGGAATTGTGAAACTCAGCACTTTGCTATGTCCCTCTTTGTCAACTATCTCCTGAAAAACACAGAAGATATCAATGGTTACACTGTACCACAGAAAACAGACATCCTAAAATGTTAAATACTATTTATTACAGGGACTGGCAGGGATACTATAACAATCCAAGCTGCAAGCTAGAAATTATCTCTCTATTTGCTTTCTATCACAGCACATTTTGTTTGTTTATGAAAACTCTTCAAATAACTTAGCCAAGGCCACATCCATTTGCATATATAATCCACCGTAAAAACATTAACAGTAACATCATGTTAAAACAGCATTTTTTTTTAATTATACACTATTTTCTAATTGTGAAGGTTAACGATCAATAATTCTGTTATGAAAACTATTAACCATCAAGTCATCACTCTACAAGTAATTTGTTTTGGAAATATTACAGCTCTGGAATGACTGCAACCTCATATGGTTTGACAGCAGCAGACCACAGCATTCGCAAAAACCCAAGTCAGATAACTCTTTATGGAATGAAAAGAAGCATGGATGCAAAGCTTTAGAGAAGCTACTTTCCTGAAAGATACCACCACAGCAGTAGCTGGCAGACTTCTTGCTCCTGTGAGTTAACAGGAGACTAATGGGTAAGGCAAAACAAGATGTGGTTTTGTACCACAGAAGAGCACAGGAGTATTTCAAGTAAAAAACTTTTAAAGATCCAAAGTAGACTTGACCAAAACAAACACCACACACTAGATTTGACTTTCCTCTTCTCTAAATTTCAACAGCTGATTTCATATATCTAGAAATAATAATCAGAGAGAAGTTTCAGCGTCTCCTAACACCCAAGCATTCATTGGAAGGCTGAAGGTCTAACTTCACACAGTAATTATTAAAACTCCAGTCTTAAAATAAAATATGAAGCAGTAAAGGAAGACTGAAAAGGATCAAAAGGGCACAGAGAGCTGCTCCTTCTGAAAAGCTGCACAGCTCCTCCACTCACCACATAAACCACGGATACTTTAATTTTTAATATTGCTTCTGCATCAGTATGGAAAACATGTTCCTCAATATATAGGAGAAAAGGAAAGAAAATGGCTACATCCAAACTTCTAAATTCTAAAAATATTAATATTTGTATTCTTCATTGTAATCAGATTGGTAATTAAGTTTCAGGAGTACATTTCAAGATCTGAAGTGTATTAAAAAAACCCGTATTACTACACTAGGAAAGCTAAAAATTTCAACTGCATGCACTACCACTGTACGTCCCTAAGCTGAAGGTAGAACAAACCAGTTCATGATCTCAAGGTTCAGCCACAATAATTCCACACCTCTCACAATGTAGCCAATTTAAAATTATTCTGAGCAATATTTTTCATTTTCCTTCAGTAAGAAACTGCAGGACTCCTAGTGAACATGTTAAGTTTCCAAGAGTCCATTGTACATATTTACATAGGAATTACTATTTATATTAGGCTTTGTATTTCCTCTTGGTTTTGAAAACATAAAGTAGTTGGTTAAAGAGAAAATAGGTATCTAAGCAGGTCACCTACTATCTTTTCAACCTGTATACTAAAGAACAATAACATCTTGATTGTTTCAGTTATAAATTTTATGCAGCACCAACAGCAGGGAAGAAATCAGCGTGAGTACCGTGGCACTGTTTTACCATAAGCATTCCTCATGTCTTAAAGCAAAATGGGGGGAAAAAGTTCACAAAAGTCATGCTGATCTACGGCTTCCTAGAGAAGCTTGCTGTGAAATTTTTATGACCCCAGGCAGCTGGAGATGAAAAGCCAAGTTACTAATTGAGAAAGAAACTGTTCACAGCTAAGTGAGGATGTTACCAGACTGGTTTCAAGCTTAACTGTAAATGTAATCTCTTCTGGGAGAAAAACAAGTGATTACAGCCACATCCATGAACCACTTTAAATTACTTCATCATAGGGAATATAAAGGAATGAATTGCCTTAAGGTGTAAGATAAGACCAAACTGCTTTTCAGGAATGTTCTTCTTGTCAGATATTACTAAGCATACAGAAAAGGGAGGAAGCCTGTACTCTGCCTCAAGAAGAGTGGAACATAAGGCTCAGGTCTTTTAAACGAGACTCCTGGGTGAAAAAGACATTTTTACTTGCTTGGTGAAGACACCTGTGCTTATTTCTAGGAGATAGATAGCAGCTGCTTTCTCCAGATTTTCAGAATGAAGAGACTTGAAGTTCATCACTATTTCACTTCACAAAAAGCCTTCCTAAAACAACCAGAACAAACTACACAGACAAGAATCCCAACCGACATTATTTTAGAATAGCCATAAAAAGACTAAAATATGGTGCTTTTCTTTCTTAGAACAGAATGCTCTTCTTCAAAGCATAGATTCAGCAACAAACAGGGTATTTTCATAAAAAGTATTTTTAAAATGTCAAGGTTATTTCAAAATGGACACCTTTAATTTCTCAAAGCTAAGCAAGCTGTTCAGCAATCAAGTATTAGCTGAAAGTTTGGGGTTTTTTGTGGTTTTATTCCAGATAGTCAAAATTCCCCAGAAAACACGGGCAACAGTTTCAAAAGCAGTGCCTCAAAAAGTTCTCAGGTACAATGTGAGTTTAATCACCATAACTAGAAATAAGTAACAAAAAATTCAAGAACCACAGAAAGAACAGAGAAAATATTGACCAAAGAATGAAAGTTCATGTTGTAGATTTCTGACAGACACCAATTTGAAGAGTTGAGACTGAAACGATCACTTCATTTCAATTCTAAAACAAAATGCTGAAATACAAACCAAGTTATAAACTCCTAGGAGAAGAGCCTCTATGCATCCACTGCTCTGCAAATCTCTGCTGGCTGAGACAGCAAGATAGCACCACATCAATTCTGGCAGAAACTGCAGCGTAAAGCGTAGCAATTGTTCCTCACCACTGCGATAGAACTCAAAGAGCTGATGGCAAACTGGCTCCAGGAGCTGAAATACAAGTTACAATCATGAATGAATAAAACATTACAAAAATCTGCAGCTTTGTCTGGATCAATCCATTAGCCAAAACTGTAAATTGATAAAAATGACATTTTAGTTATTCAGGCATGACTGATACAATAACTGCTCAAGTCACCTTACACACTTTCATGCCTACCAGATACTTTTGGATGATAAAAGTAGAGCCATTCATCCTACATGAGTAAAAAAAAAATCCAATGGCTGCTTTGCCTCATTTTTGGCTCACTTCCTCCAGCCTCAAAGGCAAAAAATAGAGGATAGTTATCACATACCTCATACCTCTCAATATCTCTAACATTTCAGACAAAGTACCTGAACAAAAGATCTTATTATTCTGCAACTCCAACAGCATATACAAAATGAAGCTAGAAGCTTTACCCACCTTCTCTAGTGAGAAGAGCTGTGTAACACTTAAATTCCAAGTATTACAAAAACTTAGTACACAATAGAATTAGTTTATTTTCCCACCCTCATTAAAAGCTTCAATGTATTTATACATCTGAGACAGAAATAGGAAGCCTCAAGAGTAATTTTAGAATCAAATTTGTTAAGCTGATACAAATGGATGTAAGACACTGAACTGGAAGTAATACACTGAGCTAGATCAAGTTAAAAAAAGATTTTAAAACAATGAAGCTATCAGCCTGCACTGTGTTCCTGGATTTAATGTGCCTTCTTGTGCTACCACCTACCTCTGATATAAGGATGAAATACTGTGTTAACCACCACGTGTCAATGTATGGAAATAAGGAGATTTCCTAATTTTCTCCAATTAGAAGATACTGTCAAAAACAGCAGGCACTTTCAAAGCCAGCTGAACTACTAAATTCAATTCTGCTATTTGTCTAGATCACAACTTTAGCTTTGATAGAGTAAGTTTCAGAAAAATAAGAAAGCCAATTCTATATTCATCCCTTTATTGAAGCAAAGGAAGCAAAATCACCAGGGAGACCATGCTGGAAAAATATCTGCTTGCTTTCCTGAGCTTTTCCTCCTGAACATGAAAAAAAGTCAAGTCAACATTTTTTACATCCCAAAGTTACTTCTGAAACTGAAAGATCTTAGCAGATTTGAGTTCTTTTTTAAGAAGTAATCTAGGACAATCTGATCCATTCTAAAAAAGAGGAGCTTTTAGCTTCTGAGAGATACAGCTTCACTTTGGAAAAATCATCTTTGAAAAATCTACAGTAAAGGCAAAAAAGCCACGCAAGTTTCAAGAGCAGTGCAGCAAAGATCCTTCTAGAAAACCAGCAGAATTGTGTTTCATCTTCAGCTTACATTTTTCACACAATTTGCATCCTTCCGGTAATGCGGTGTCAGTTCTGAATGATGTGCTTGAACTTTAAAAGACACGTAAGTAGCTGTGACAGGTATCCATGTTTACAACATTATCTCACTTGAGACAGCTTTGCATCAGCACATTTAAATGCATAATCAGTACAAAACCAGATTTTCTTCCTCAAAAAGCCACCACATGCTACAACCTAATATCAAAACGCACTAATGACTGTTGCTGTTTCAAGACATCATTTTGAACCAAACGGTTCTAAAACAACTAGACTGAGACTTTTTTAAATGCTGGAACAGAAGAATGTTCAAGCAATTTCATCCCTCTTCCTTTTAAAACTTCCTTTTAAGCTGCACCCAAGTGTGTTAGACACTCCAAACATTTCCTGTTTCCTAATGCAAACACCTGGTTGGCTCCTATCTAAAAAGACAGCAAGTGTGTTTTAAGTAAAAAGCAAAAATCTTCAATCTTTGAAAAAAAAAAAAACAACCTGTCACATATTTATTTAATTTTTTTTTATCATTGGAAGTCTTTAGTGAATTGTAAGTCCTTTAAATCTTCACATCTTCTGGACTCTCCTTTCATTGAACTACATTTTTCACTTAGCAGTGGCCCAGGAACCTCAGAAGTAACAAAGTCTTTACTAACACAGCTATTATGAAGTGGATGTTAAACAAGTAGTTAATTTATCTTACAAATGGCTAATTAACTTTTCGGAAAAGCAAACCAAAACAACCCATATGAAAAGCAAGCATGAACCAGCAGCAAAATGCAGTTACAGATGCAAATACTCACAATTACTTTTCAAATGCTTAAAAATACCCCACATCCATCCCACAAAACAATTTTACAGTACTGATAATTATTATATGTACATATATTCAAAGGTGTACAGATGGGGTTGTTTGTTCATTTTTAAACTCAGTGGTACTTGTAGTGTTCATGCATTAATCATTCCTCTTTGCATTACACCCATGAGATAAGACAGGATAGCACATACCCTCCACAGTACAGCAAAACGACATTACACAATGCAGCTAACAGATCTCAAACAGCAGCTAGAAGATACTACTTTCCTTTTTAACTGCTGGTTTGTATTTTCACAACGTGGAAAGCTCCAAGTAACCTCTTCCACAAAGCAACTGCTACTTGGAGAACAGTCCAAAAAAGATTTTAGGACTTTTTCTCAAGGCAGCACAACACTCAGTGTCAGCACCAGCTTTTCATTTCAATTCAAAGTCTCACTAATGGGGAAATCTTCAATACCTTGCCCCTGGAACTATCCCAACAACCTTTTCAAGCAGAAGTTGCAGCAGCACTCTGCTACTAAGGCCCCTGAGAAACCTAGTGATAGTCAGAAGTAGTAAGAAATCAAAGAACATATGAAAGTATTAATTAGGCTATCAACAGGGAGAGTCATCAGATTAATTTACATTTTGATACAAATTCTGAAGACCAGACAGGCTTGAGTCAGTAGCTGGAATGACTCAGAATGCCTTTCTGAGCAGCAGAAACAAATTACATTTGTTCTTTGCTGGACAACCTGGGAGTTTCACTATCAGCATTCTCTCTAAAAGCATATATACTGAAAGCATTTTATCCTCTGACCTTTACTACTGGCATAATCTCAAACTTTGGGAAGATGCCTTATTTCTGGGTCTTTTCAGAAAAATTAAGGATTTGGTGCAATTTTAAAATAATGCACAAAAGGATTTCTGAATGGTAGAAGGCAGTTAACAACAAACAAATCCAGATCAGGATGTTCTGAACATACTGGGACATTTTAAAACAAGGGCAGTCATGGGTTACAGAACCTTCTTAGTACAGGTACTGAGAAAACCTGCCCCCCTTTCCCCACAATTTTTTTCATATTTTGCTCTCATTTCAGTAAAGGTACATCCACTGTAGAAATCCATGTCTTTGTATCATATGCATTTCAAACAACAAAAAACCTAAAACTGAAACAATTTAAAAAGGATGGCTAACCCATCTAAACTAACTTTGTTCTCTTGCATTGAAACGGACAATCTTCTGACACACCAAGAGATCCACGCCCAAGTGATAATTACAGAAAGAATTCTGTCAGACACAAACATCTTTTCAGTTCCTTAATGCATTTCTCAATTCTACATCCAAGTCCTGAAGCCCGTGAATGTGATCTACAAGCTTAGCTAAGATCAGTAGGTTACAAAACTTAAATTTTTTTTTTTGTGTCATTGCTAAGAAAAAACTTTTTGAAGGAAACTCTTCATCAATTTACTAGCACGCAAGGTCTTGGTTTCATTCTGCCAATGTTATACCAGACATTTTGGGTGAGAGATCCAAAATACTC
This sequence comes from Phylloscopus whistleri, assembly GCA_017589585.1. Lineage (NCBI taxonomy): Eukaryota > Metazoa > Chordata > Aves > Passeriformes > Phylloscopidae > Phylloscopus > Phylloscopus whistleri. The sequence continues at coordinate 856,602 of JADMLD010000231.1, forward strand.
ACTTCACTCTGTGGCTCCTGAATTACTTTGTAAAGAGATGAAATCAAAGCAGTCTTATCTTTCAAGCCGGTAGCATAGCTGGATATGGATGCTTCTGGCAGTGTCTGAAATAAAAAACATTATAACCAACTTCCATCATTAAACTACAACAGCTATTTCAACAACCATTTTCCATTACAAGTCACTATTTATCAGAGTTTCCTATAAACCAAACCTTATTTCACAAAGAAATCCTCACATTTTCAGACCATTGCCAGAAGACACACTGCACTCTATCACTTTGCAATTTCATACAGAATGTAACAACAGCGGATGGGAAATCGATAAAAAACAAGCTACAAAAATGCAACCGCCCCTGAAAATTCACTGTGAGATGTCAGTCCTGTAAAACTTTTACAGTTTTCAGATCCATACTTCAAGGAGTTCTCAAGACCAACTGTACACAGGTATTGAACAGTATTACCAGATATGGTATTACTCTGGAAAAACACAAATTCCAGTCAACGCAAATTCCAGCTCTTCTATAACATGAAACACATTTTCTGCCAGTACTAAATTAGGTAAAAAAATCTAATCTTTTTAACAAACCTTTAAAAGATATACATTTAAATGTACATAAGTCTCACAGTAATTCTTATCTCCAGTCTTTCAAAGGACTCCACTCTACAGACAGGAAAACATATTTCCAGTGTATCTAAGCAGACCAGGAACAAGACCTACAGTCATGTCTGGTACTCAAACCAATAAAATCATTCATCTATGATATGCATTTTCACTGCTTTCTGTTGAGAAGTATGTCACCCCAAAGAGACAAGAAAAAAATCCTTTCAAGCAGACACTTGTATTTATCACACGATCTCAGCAAAACCCGAGGTTACTACCTTTCATTCTCTAAAGGATGACTTCTGCATACTTCACCAACAGTGAATCTGGCTAAATATCAAGAGTGTATTACCTTGAACTCTGATAACCACTCCTCCACAACCCCAGTATCCACAGCTAACATCTTCCAACATCTGCTTCAAAACCTTCTGCCTGAAAGAACAAGCAAACACAGTTTGTGAATACTCCAGTCACTGCATTAAGCGGATAATAAAAATAAAGTCTCTGTGAATATTTAAAGAATCTTATTATGCTTTTACTCGTTAACATTTTGCATGCTGACATTACTTTGAACTTTTATTGTATCTCAGTCGTGCACGCTGCTGGAAGCATTAAACACAGGAGTCTTCACGTACAGCAGTTTAATAAATTCCAACTATGTACTGCGTGGGATGTAAGTCAAAGATTTGCAGAAATGGCATTCTGAAAACAGAAAATATTACCTCCTCAATTTCAATTTATTTTTCAGCTTACAAAACTCAAGAGGAAACTGTATGGACTCACTGAAGAGAAACTACTATTTAGGTTTTTCCAAGTCAACTGCTATTCCCAGCTTGGAAAGGTCAGTGAAACAAAGGTGGATGGAAAACCTTTCAGTCCTCCCCCACCATGGCAACTGCAAGACAATGAGCCTGCTGCCTCAGCATGGAGCCTAAGACAGACTCCCCAGCCCAACACTCTGCCCAATCTCAGACAGACAGAGGTCATCGGCAGCAGGACTTGAACACAGGAGATGCAGAGTGGCTTCTGAAATTAGTTTCTGATTTCTCTTCTATTTGAAGAAACCACTTAAAAACAACTGTCCCTTGGAGCAGCTTATTCTGACAAAAAAGACCGATATATCATTAAGATACAAAACTACTCCAAGTTAAAAGAGCATGCTGTTAGCTTATCAAAGTTGTGCCCATGGATTTCAACCAGTGACAAAATTAAATACTCATCTGAGGAAAAAATTAACACTGTGTTGATGAGATGTTCAGTCATGGGAGATATCCCATCAAGGTTTACTTTGCCAGTTTAAAATTAGTTTTGAAGTACTGATATCCAAGTATGGAGTTGTCCGTGAATGGCAAGCAAGGAAAAGATGGGAGGTAAGAATTGCCTTTTATAACACAAACACAAATATTCTGTTCTGAAATGCAGACTGTAGTGCAGCATATACAGATTATACACAGTATATTTTAAAAAGCCTAAAGGGAGAAGAACCAGATATGATAATAGCAAGAGCTCACTATAATCCTCCAAAGCAAGGGGAGTGGGGAAAGCCCAGACTTAAATAAGGCTTTAAGTAGTAACCAAGGTATTTCAACACACAGGCAAGATAGTGAGGAAATTACTATTCAGACATGAATGGCAAAAGGAATAAAACTGAACAGGCTGTCCAGCAGTTTCATTTTGAGAATCATTTTAATGCACAATAATAACATAAGGCAACCAGAGATTTCTGTGCCCCCTCTCCTCACTTGCATGATCATTAAATAATAGATCAAGACATGTGAAACCATGGGGAATCAGCTGTGGCAATGTCCTCTCACAAAAAGACATGGAAGTCTGCACAAAGCTTACAAAACTGCCTTTGGAGGATGAAAGGACAACAGGGAAGGGCCAAGGAAGTGTAAGCATTTCATTCTTGGAGACCAGACCACTGCCGTGGCTGGATATGGGCTCTTCAAGGATTGTCGGGGAGGAAAGTTGTCCTTTATTTGGGAGAGCAGGCACACATGGAGCTCGGCCCCGCTGGGGACAGTGAGACAGCTGGCAGCTTACGGGTCACAGATGAGAGGGCAGAACAACATGGGTGACATTATGGCAGGTGTTTACTGCTCATCACCCAAGCAAGACAAAGCACAGGAAGCCCTCTTCATATACAGCAGAAGAAGCCTCGCATTACAGGCACCTGGTCCTCACATGGAGCATGAACTACCCTCTCATCACTTGAAGGGGAAACAGAAGAGGGAACAAGTGCATTGATTATCACCTCCTGAAACAGGGCTGTTTCAGGAGCCAAAGGCAGGCCCTCTGCAAAACATCCTAATTACATGGAAAACCACGGAAAAACTGGCTAGTGACGTCAAGGTCAGGGCGGACACAGCTGCAATGACCATGGCAAAGTAGATCACAGGATCCCAGTAAGAAGGATCAAAGCAAGAAGGAGGATGAAGAATGTTCTAGAATGTTTCATGGGCGTTTGCAAAAATAGCAGCAGCAGCAACAGGAAAACTAGGCTCCACGACTGAATTAGCAGGGGATCTGCTGAAAGAAGATACAGAAAAGGCCAAGGTACTACTCACTGTCGCCTTTGCTTCTGTTGTAACCAGCAAGAACAGCCCCTGGACCTCAGAGTGCAGAAAATTGCCTCAATTGCCAGAGCAGCTGAGGAGTCTCCATCCATGGAGACACTGAAAACCCAGTTTGACAAGATCTTGAACAGCCAGACACCTGTTTAAATTTTCACTACTTTGAGCAAAGGAGGTTGGACTTCATTATTGCCAAAGATCCATTTAAACCTCATTCAATTCTGTCATTCTGTATCAACAAAGAAATGGGAAGGATTACCATGAAGAATATTATTTTAGCTAAATACCAAGTCTTTCTGGTGAGCACTAACAGTCTCTGAAGGTGTAACAATGAAAATACAGAGGAGCAGCCTCTGAATGCTCAGCATAGGTTGTGTGTGAGACCCTGCTGTGAAGTGAGGCTTTTAAGGATACCATGTGCTAACACAAATACTAGTCAAACTACAAATATTGAAGCAACCACCTTGCCAGTTCTTACAGAATCCCACAACCTACTAGCCCTACTTTCATTCCTAGGAAGGTGGACAAAGGTTTTTGCAGCATCTTATGCTTCAGCACAGCTGACAATGGTAACCATTCCCTATTGAGCCCCATTAATAGCACAAATACCTGTCCTAATATTGATTGCTCAAAGCAAAAATGTCATTATTTAAAAGAGTCAAGTGGAGTGCTGGATATACCAAGTCCATAGCTGATACCACATTTATCCAAAAGATTAATTTCTTCTCACCCTTCTCTAGTGATCCATCAAGCATTATTTTGAGATTAAGGTCCCAAGAACACAGAGGTTTCATTTGACCAGTAAAAACAGTAAGAGAATCCTTGGCTGGCATTATCTACTGAAACAACACTTCAACTTTTTATGACTAATTTTATGACTAAGTATTTAAAGATGACTCTCTTTTTCTTTCTTTTTTTTTTTTTTTGCAAAAGAAAGAACTTTTGAAATGACATCTATAAAAAAGAAATAGGACAAAGTTTTTGCTGATCAGATCTTTTGTATTTATTTTTAAAGTAGCAGAGGTATTACATTGAGAGTTAAGGCAGTAGAAACAAGGAGACAGACTGTCCTTATATTACCTTCATGCTTTAAAAAAATGCATATATATCTGCATAAACCACAGCAATACACATCTGAGTATCACAAGTAAGAACTCTTAACTTTACAATTATTTTCCATAAGACAAGGATTTTGTGTTCAACTGATGACCCCAGAAGGAAAAAAAGCTTTAATTCCACATATCAGCTGTGTGGGATCTACTTAAACAGGCAGACAACCTATTGCTATACTGAGGATTGCCTCATTTTGTCCTAGTTAAATAACAGATCAAGTTGGACTGGCACAACAATTTGGACAGCTGGAAAACCCAAGACTGTTACAAAAGAAGGATTAACAAGTTTCAGTTAAAAACACTATTTTTTGCTGAAGCCCACAAAAAGTCTTAAAAAAGTAATTCTAGAATGGGATTTTTAACACTAAATGCATCAAAATAAGGGTTAATTTATAGCATCTGTTAAGCTTTCAAAGAAAAAAAAAAAGACCCAGAGGATTAAAAAAGCATGCCTTAATTACAGCCTTGTTTCAGTGGCTATAACTGCAAGATATAGGCCACTGTAAGCATGAGATGTCCCAGTCAGTACAGAATTAAAGCAACAAAGGGGATAAAACAAATACCTGCTACTATGAGGATAAAAAAAAAGAGAAAAAAAGATGTAAAAATGCATTAAGAATACACTTTATAAATGCCAAAACCGTAACAGAAATTCAAATAACACAGCAAACACTACACAACATTTTTCCCAGAAAAAGTCTTGCTTTAAGGTACATCAGCATGTAATTCTCTTTAAACAAGTTGTTTTTGTTTTTTTTCTTGGCCTCTTCCTACAAAGTCCCTGCAAAGACTCCAAATGAGTAGAGCTTGAGAATTTCTTTTAAAACAACTTCTGTCACCACAAATCAAACAATACTTGGTTTAAACATGAAGAGCAGCTTCAAATGTCCCCATGCTCCTTGATCATTTGGATGTCCTGACAGAGATTGTTACAGGAAAGAGAAGTCTCAATTATTTAAATATCACAAAACTACTTGTGATGCAGCTCAGTAACAGCCAGGTGGTTCAGCACTGATGAATTTTTATTAGATATTATAAATATTATTATATTTAATATATATTCTTAGCTTATCTCACATATGAAGTAAAGCCACTTTAGGTGATACTCCTGCATTGCAGGTCTAATCTTCATATTTGCCACATGAAGGTAGGTATAGCTTATGCAGTCTAGCTAACACATGGTTAATTGTCTATATTTATATGGCTAATGTAACCTGTATTCTTGTGCCTTGTGAGTTACAAGCACTTTGGAGTATTTTCCACAAAACTCTCAACTTGGATTAGCAGCCAAAGATAGGATTTATAATAAATAATAATTAACAAGTTCCCGAGTCCTAAGCAGCCTCTGACAGCTGTTAATTGATCTTGCTCTATTCTAATACAATAACGTAAGTCTCCCTCATTTGGAGATACCAATTTTTGTTTTGTTTCAAGGTGAGTAATACAACTTAAATAAGGTATCAAGGAAATTTATCTGACAAATGCAAGTCGCATTTAGAAGAGACTTCTACAAAGGCCCTAAAAAGGTAATTTCCCACACACACACCCCCCCCTTTACAGCACAAATACATCAGGAACTTACTGAATATCCTGTTTTTAATAGAGGAGGGAGAAAAACTTATTAGGCATTGAGTTGGTGGAGGGCCAGCCAAGACAAATTAAGACATATTCTCTTGCAAACTTACTAATGCATCCACCTACTTAAATGGCTTTGGATTTTCATACCTGTCACACAAGATTTTAATATAATAATATCAAATTATGTCTTTGAATGAAATCACAGACAACACACGCACAGGTTTTTCTTTAAAAAGAAATTCTCACAACAGGTGGCCTTCTTGCTCTTTACAGCTACCCAGCATTTGTGGAATTCATCCACAGAACGCATGTGTGTAAACGAAATCTGGATTAAGTACAAGGAGGCTGGACTTGGATAAAGAATGAATGCTTGAGCTCTGCAGAACTGCCTTTCTGAAACCACAGTATTAGATATTTGCTAGGGAAAAGTCACAGAGCTGGGAAAAACAAAACCAGGAGCCAAAAACTGCTCAAGTCTCATCCGCTGGGAATTGCTGGAAGAGGAGAGTAAGCATATACTGCATCTTTACCTAATCTGTAAAGTATCTGCTTGGAAGTCTGTATTAGTTGCTAAAAAAAATAGCTTACGGGAAACATGGAGCAGAAAGTTAAGCTATTTATGAACCATCAGCCAAATCTGTCAACTCACCCCAGAATACGAACAAAGTAAAGTTGTGAGCATTCCATTAAGATGCATCAGACCCATAAAAGATCAAGCCCCTGGTAAATGTCCATCTTCTGTTCTACAGTAGTTTGCACACAGAAGAAGGGATGGGCCAATTAGGGCTCAACTTTTCTTCCCTTTTCAAGTGGTACAAGCAATATTAAAAACCTTTTAGTATCAGCTCTACTTGATTCATCAAGTTCATTTAAAAGGATTACAGTCTACACTTAAAATTCACATTGCTGAACCCTTTTTTCTCCCTCATTTCAGAGACAGAGACACAATCCTTGGTAAGCCACAGAACACAAAAGTGCACTCTGGCAAGTGCACTTGATTCAATTCTTGATTCAATTGTCAAAGAAGAGAATGTATTTTCCTGATGTTAAGGCACAACCCATTTTAGTGATAAAGTGATCTGTTCATCTTCTAAACAATTTTAAATATGGTCAAGCTGTTTTGTTCAGATACTTGTAGGTGCAGTAACAGGCAGCAAAACACTTGAAGTCTCTTGAGAAAAGAAACAGATGCTACTGTGGACTCCAAAAGCCACTCTGACAGGTTTCGGAAACCACAAAGGTCAGGTCTGACTTCTTGATATTTTTCAAACTTCCACAAAGAAACAAACACCCCATTGTGCTAAGCATGAAACAGTCACATGCTCTATTCAAATATACAACTGCAAACAGTGCTCAAAGACTCAGTATCAAATATTCTCTGATAATTGCCATCTTCAGCTGAAAATAAGACAGCTATGGTGCACCAAGCATCACCGACTTAGGCTCAAGCAAATTCCTAAATTAGCATAGCTAACCATTAGATGGTTAGCATCTTCTAACAGGAGAAATAACAAGTTCTACGTGATACTAGAGGTGACAGGCTCAAAACAAAGAGGATTTACCAAAAACAATGTAGGAAGTATGTGTTGAGGCCCAGGTACATGAATTTTACATAAATGCACAGAAGGCGGCCCCGCCTGGACATATACATGGAAAAATCTACCCAGAGACACTAAATAGTGCTTATGCACTTCTAGTTCAGAAAGCTGGAGTCAAAGGTTGCTCCCCAAGCACGGTCTTCCAGTTTTCTCTCAGTTCCTTTCTTGGCCTCTTTTAACAGCCACTGCTAGACAATAAGGTTTCAGAAATTCTCATCTGGTTCACCACGGTCATTCTGCAGACTTCTGCACAATACAGCAGAGAACACACAAAGATAACTGTTCTGAACATTTGTTTCCAGTGAACAACTGAACCTTAGGAAGTGAAACTGCAGTCAATTTTAATTTCATCTTGCCAGGGGCATTAGTCAGTTTTGCTTCCCTTTTTCCCCTTCCCTCTGTCAGTGATAGAAGCAACCTTAGATAGAAGCTCTTATCTAGAGCTCACACTTTATATCAAAATGTGGAACATCAGCCTTAAAGACTCAGGTGTCAATGGACTCTTCCATGATATAGATTTAAATAAGATTTCCTGATCCTGTGCACATATCCTTCTTGAACAATTTACACTTGGATATAACAAAGTGACAGATATTTACCCACCAAATGGAAAAGTCATCCTGAATGATATCCATTGCAATTTTTAAAAAAAACAATAGATCTATTAGTATTCAGCCACAGATGACAGACCTCCATTTAGTTTTGATGCCAGCAATTAAGGAAAAAATAGTCTCTAGAAAGCAACCATACATCAACTAGATCATACAGAAACTATAAATAACTGTCATAAATGCAGTTGTTTCTTGTACAAACAGTACCACAGAATACTGTGTGGAGTTTTCTGGGCTGTAAAGCATCAAATACTTGATGTATCAAACCATAACTCAGTCTTCTACAACCTTTTAATTCTGTCAATAGGGGAAAAAATAATAAAAACCAACAAACCACCTATGGTTGAGATCATGAAACCACAAGGCTATTTACATTGCTGCTAAATAGTCACATGGGCACGCATGACCCAAAACATTCATGACAAACGGTTTCTAAAATGTCTCAAGAAGGTAAGACTCCTAATAGCACAGGCTTTTGAAGATTTTAATCCTGATTTTTAACTCCTGGCAAATTTATTTGCTCAATTTCAGATTAGCAATCAATTACAAACCACATTTGTACTCAACTAACCTTGTATTCACCTTTTACTAACAAGGGGAAATGTCTCCCAAGACAACCAAATGACTCATGCCAGTCAAACAAGTCACCAGGAAGAGATTATGAGACTACAATCACTGATATATTCACTTGAATTTATACAAGCCATAGTAAATCAGATCTATATTGTTTATGCAGGACAAAAGCAGCCCTAACAGTACAGTGCCAAAATGAAGTAAGAGGAAATAACTTCCACAGCTTGAATTTTATTTTTTCATCGTTCTCTACTACTTCTTCCTTGCTATCTTTTTTAATCCTGCTTTACTATTTCTTCCCTGTTGCCTACTGCACAAATGCACACCCTAAGTACGTCTGCCACACTGATAACCATTGTCAGTCAAAACTGACCACCTGTAACTCAACTTATTCCAGTTACACCCCATTCTCTGGCATGCAGAATCCCTACTCTTTCAAGCTATTTCATCTGGAGTATATCCTCAAATGTTAGCCTTTCTATCATCTGTAATTCATCAATAATTTCATTATAGGGAAATAAAGTACGATTTATTATTTTCAAAGCAGTTTTTTTAGCAGCCAGAATATACTTGCTTTCCTCTTTTATTTCACACAAACATTACTGTTTACATCTTACTGACTCTTTAAGAAAGAACAGACATATAAACAGCATAATCTTAGACAGAATGAAACACATAATTGAAAAATCTTATCTTAATCTAAGTCCTTATGTTTTCTGGATTAATAAAGTTAACTGTTCAACACATACAAAGAAAAATAAAGATAATAATTATATGCATCACACAGAAATAGAATTTAAATTAAGTAAGATTAAAATGAATACAGGCACAAGCTTAACCAAATGAATGAACTAGAAAGCTTTAGAAATCTTGTCTGTTTTCTATGTATGAAGACTTCTGTAACTTGTGTTGAGAACATCAGTGAACTGGCAATTCCACAGTACATGACACAGTTTTCTCATCACTTCTGTAAGGGAAAGCAGTGCAGCACAAGTTCACCACTTACAAAAAACATTCTGTACAGAACCCCAAACAAACTTAGTGTTCTTTTATACCTTAGTTCCCTAAGCCCAAAGTATACTACATCCTTATGAAGTCAGAAAGCTTTCTCAAAACCCAAGGGCAAATTTAAAACAGTGAAATACAAGAAACTATAGAGAGAACAATTGTGTTGCAGCTTTAATTTTAGTATTGCACATAAGGCTTGAACCAAGCAATGGTCTTTTCAAAAGCATGGAGCATTATTTTAGTAGCAATGCTGTGACGTGTGGTTCCTTGCCTCCTCAACCTTCAATGCTGCCACAGTATTACCTTTACAGGCAGCTATTCACTTAATCTATTTGTAAAGTCTATATGCTGCAAGCTAATTTTAAAAACCAAGCTTTGTTTCCCAAGTGAAAATTGCAAGTCATCCCATGTCAGAGTTTGTTCAGAACATTCAGTCATATGAAAAGAAAGGTGCTGGGTAATTCAGCTGCTGAAAGACTCTCAGTGTAAAGCATGCACAGGCAGATGCTGCACAATAGCTTGAGTATGACTAAAAAGCATGTGGAGAACTGAGCAGAGGCTGAACTTCATCTCTGAGCACTGACTGTAAAAGACACAATTTTAACACCTTCTACCATTACAGCACATCATTTCAGCTAGTACAAGTCCAGAAGCATTCATCTGGCAAGTAGTTTAACAGTGACCTTTCAGAAGGAAAATGACACAATTCACAAAGCAGGACAGGAGTTTGAGAGACTCTTCACCTACTTTTTAGCAGCAACATTAAGAATGTAAGACTTTTGACCAAAACTTTCCAACTCTGCGGGCTGTGAATGAGATTTTAGGAGCCTGCCTATTTCCAACCCTGCTCTAGGTATCTGCACCTCATTCAATTCGGAAAACAGAGATGTCTACCTGCAAGTCAGACACTAACTTTAGAAGATACTACACAAGCCACTCGAGGAAGAAATTTTGTAGCAGCTCACGGGTCTTCATTTCAACTGAATCTTCCTTCTGCTTTCATAAAATGTGAGGAGCTTCACAAACCGAGAATTGGGCTACAAAAGTCACAGGTGCATCAAAAGTGACTTATGTCAGATTCAAGCCAGAACAGGCTTAATTTTCGCAGTAGCTAGGAAGGGCATTAGGCAGGATCCAGATGCTATTCTGTACCACCTCATCACTGCCAGGGGAAGCACTTGGGGTAGCCAGTTCTGCATGGTGAGCAATCATGTGTGAATCATTTGCCTATTTTGTACACTTTGTTATTGACAGTGTCGCTGTTACTGTTTGCTTTCTTATGTTTCTGTTCCCAGTAAATTGTTCTCATCTCAACCTGTAATCTTTACTTTATGTGACCCTAATTCTCCTCTCCATCCCTACACAGGGGAGAGGGGGAAAGGGAGACTGATTGAGCAGTTGTGCTTTGGAGGGTTTTGGTGGGAACATTAACTTGGGAAATACCATTTCTATGCCAGGACAGCCTAATCTGGTAAAGCACAGGCCCCTATTTCAGGCCAAACCCATTCCAGGGCACCCAGCCCTTCACAAAGGAAAAGAGAACTCTCCCCAGGACTCTCACTGGCTTCTCCAGATCGGTTGTGTCACTGCACTGGGCTATCCAGGGAAGATGTACAATATAGCATCTCAGACATGATCAAATACAACTGCAATGGAAAGCTTTGCTTTTGACTCCAGAACCTTTATTTTAAGTAAGTGCTATGATACATCCCATCACGCTAACCCTACCAATGCAGCAGCATTAGGATTCCTGATACCTTTCTATCTGCAAAATATTATCTGTACTATACCATTCTACCATCTCCTCAAAGATCATGAAAGAAAAGCAGGAACTTTCCTGTCACAAGTACACCCCATATTTTGTGGCAAAAAGAGGTTTATGATAGTCTACTAATAGGTGTTTTAGTAGCTCATTTTCACAGGGGAAAGAAAAATAAAACCCTATACAAAGGGGCATTTTCCAGAAGAGTGCATCAATACTACAAATAACCTCAGAACTCAGTTTTAATGGTCAATAACTGCTCCCTCTTAAATTACAGAATTAAAATTATCCATCGATATATGCATGCAATGCATGTATTTAGCTGTGTTAAACAGTTTCAGGAGAAACAGGCTTTATCTCTTCATGACAGTTCTCTTATTCTTCCTCATCCCTCCAGTTCTCCCCCACCCCCACAACAGCCCATCCGTATATACTCACAAGACCAGACACAGTCATCTGAAAAACATTTCAGAGCAACTAAGAACAATTTTGTGGGGTTTTACATACTTTACAAGCTACAGAAAAGCATGACTTCTCAACTAAAATTTTTAAGAGCAGGACCCACGCTTCTGTCTCATTCAGAAGATACATCAAATGCATTATATACTCTATTGTCACATATAAATGCTGTAGTACAGACAAAATATATGCAACTCAAAGTCTCAAGAGAATTTACTACCCTGTATGTCTTGCTCTGCATGGTAATTTAAAAAAAAAAGTCAAATCCCAAAAGCACAATAATGTCAAAGCAGAAAAGGATTATAATTGTCTTACATTTAGAGATGTATTAATTTAGATTGAATTCACGTTAGATGAAAAAGCTTTTAAAATAAAAAGATCCCATTTCATGAAAGCATCTAAAGGTCAGAATATTAATTACTCCAAGAAATAGAAAGCTAATAAAACTCAAATTATACAGGTTCTGGAAGGACTCTTTATTTGAGTTGAGATTTCCAGAGTAATGGTATTTATTACCAAGCAATCTGCCATTATTCCAAAGTCACAACAACAGAAAGTTTCTACGGAATTTATATTGTTATCACTTGAGTAGCAGAAAACAGTTTAGATCAAAAATAACAGAGCATACATTCATTTTCTTTTTCTGTTTCTTTTATTTGCATTCCCATTAAATCACACAATGTCTTCTGCTCAAGGCAAGCCTGATTTTTAAGAGCATTCTTACATATCCTACATATCTAGGAGTTCTAGAAGAAGTGAGTGGTGCTTAGTGATGGTAATCAGTCATTAATTCAGAGTCCTGGCTTAGAGCACAGATTTGATGATTTTGAGCCAGACAAATACTTCTGTAGCCTAACTACAAAGTGGTCAAAATGTATTTCTATAATAATCTCAAGTCTGTGAACTTGGGAACTTGATTTAGTTTATTGTGCTTACAAGCAGCAACTGAGAAGTCACTTGAATGGCAGACACAGCTGTGACAATACATGGAAATTGCTCATTGATTGCACATGTATTTGGGGTGCACTGGACTGGATGAACCAGGGCCAAGGGACATCAATACAGCCTAACAACCCTTGGACACAACACGTTCTGCTTGTAAAAACTGTCATAAGCATACGAAAGAAGTGTTGCAATGAACCAAGAGCAAAACAACCTCTATCACACCAGATGAAACAAACAAATATAATTTAAGTGAATGGCCACTTTTCAAACAATATGACATTTGAGGGATGGGGGTTAATTACATAAAACAGAAAGATTATACACCTATCATTTAACATCAGTGGACACATTTAAGGAACTTCTTCAAGGGTAAGCGTGGCATCATTTGGTTCCTGTTTCATCACTCAGTTAACTTCCTCTTCTCACTTTTGTCAGTTCCTCTATTTACTGTACAAGCAGGACCTTCATCTAGGTGCTCCTTCTTCCCTTGATATCAAATGTATCCACATCCTACTCCACCTACTGAATTTATACAGGACTTTTATTCTACCACACCAAGAAGCAGCTGTAAATGCTTAAGGCAGTCCCTGCCACTGTTTCACAGACTGGAGTGGCTTTGTGAATACAGGTGAACTAGCATCCACTTCTTTACCAAAACAGGACAAAACCTCTAAGCCACTTTTGAATACCACTAAAACGGGAATGAGCCAAAGATTTCCATTACTTCCTTAAGGAATGAATGAATGAACGAATGTGTGTATTATGTACGCAAGGGAACGGCACAGTTTAGAGATCTCTGATTATGTTGTTTTGGGTGGAAAATCATTATAATTCTTCCCTGTGCAGCTACAGTTTGCCAGTAACAGTCTGGGATAAAATATCATTGCACAAACAACCACTCCATTCTAGTAAAAACCCTTGGTAACCACTGCAAATACATATGCTTCAGATGTTCTTAAATTTTAGCCTAAGAACAAAGAGAATATCAAAGTAAGGCAGCAAAAGAATTAAAAGTAGCAAAGACTGCAAATTTACTCAGCCAATGCCCAGCATGATCCTGCATAAGTGCAGGAAGAGTAGTTCTGCTATATTTGTACACATTACTGAAAATTCAACAGAACTTCAACCAATACCAGCTAAGACAACAGAATCCTGCTACTTCAAGCTGTATTATTACAGACTAGGCAAAACAGATGTTTCCTTTGTTGTGTTTCACTGAGTAACAGAACAAATTTGGTTGTCTGAAGTGTCTCATCACAACACGGCTGTTGCGAAAATACCCCTCATTTACAGTACTGACACATAATGCTGCTGAGAAAACAGGGGAGGGGGGTAAAGAAACTCCAAATTTTTTCCTCAGCTTTACAATTAAATATAAATCACATTCTCTTAAGACAGGCAGAAATTCATAAATATTATACCAGCATTCACAAAGTTACAGATGCACATGTAAGCAGATGTGCAGAATTACTGTCAAAAGCCTCTCACCTGCTTCTCTGGCTGCTGCACAGGAAATTTAGTTCAAAGCAGGGAAAAAAATGCAGGAGCCTATTAGTCTTTCTACACCTGACATACAGAGTCAATATAATTAGGACCGTAAGAGATGTGAGCGGAAAGACTGCAGATTATTGAGCCTAAAAGCTGTAACTGAGAAAAGACAGCAGCACATCTGCAGCATGACACATGAAGCAGGCAGGTATTTTGGCACAGCCTAAAGGAATTCATTAATAGTCTTTTAACTGAGTATATAGTAATTGGTTTAACCAGATGTGCTATTAACCACAAACAATAGGATAATACTCAGCATTTCACTGGCAAATCGAGTCTAAATTGACTGTAAGGAACATAAAATTGTTGCTTAAGCACAAAGTACCAAGAGCTAAGGAACTCCCCAATACTGCTCCTTCCCCCACTGTTGATCCCTCTTTTCTCCCCTTCATCAGCCTAACACCAAATACATGATGCTGCAGTCTACTACTTCAGAAGAAACACAATTTCCTTCAGCCAGCAAATATTGCAAATGAGTATTTACTGGGGGAAAAAATATTCACTTTTATACCTGAAGATGCTTTAGTCTACTTCCTCAGGTAGAGATGTGACTGTAGCATACCTGACGTGTTTTATACAGTACACTGAAAGTATTCACGGTATCCTAACTGACAGAGAGGGTGGCTGGTGTTAAAAACCTGTCAAATGCAATTTTTTAAAGTTTACTAGGTCAACTTAACACTTTTACACATATTCCAGTCATCTCCTTTAATAGACCAAATAGTATTAAAGAACTTAAAAGAATTAAGAATAGAAAATTGCTTTTACTTATGAGATTCAACTCCTTGAAAACAAATCACAGTGACATAGTACAGCCATGTCCATTAACTAGACACTCATGGAGACCTTATATTATCCAGCACTAGCTCCTGTACAATACTCAGACTACTAGACATCTTAATTGTTGAGTATTAGATATAATTCCCTACCACATATTTCAAGTGTAATGGGATTTTCCCATCTTCCTAAAAAAAAGAACTGCAATAAAACATAGCAAAAGTCATGAATCATGGTGTTTAGTATTAGCAAAATATTAAAGTTCTATGCACTGTTCATCACGTTGAAGTTAATGCCTTGGTGAAGCATAAATATTTATCCAGTGCAAACAGCAGGAAACCTTAGGAGACAGGATGGCTTTAAGCATTGAAGTGTGTTAATTAGTACCCAGTGCAGCTTCAGAGCATGCTATGCTATTTTTAAGTAAAGGTTAGCTTCCAAATAGAGGAAAGTAACAAAATGTAAAGGTAAGAAGTAAGATAGACTAAGAAAGCTGTCTTTAATAGCTATCAGAAGTGCCCCTAATATACATTTTTTGACACAAAGTTTAGAATGAGAGCTCTTGTGCCAATCAGGGTGGAATACAGATACTTAGCAACTTTTGCATCAGCAATAAGCATGTTTTACTAGTATTACTTTCACCTAAATTTCTTTGCTATGCTTCAGTTGCTACACAGCATTTCATATCATCAGAGGTTAGAGGTGGAAAAACAAAAAACATACATCTGTTTTGAAGAGATAACCCATTTCCAAGTCTTCATGTCAACAATCGGATGATTCTTCAGCATTGCTGGTCATTTATAAATTAAGAAATGTTTCATGCATACCCTCACTTTCCATTACATTCTCCATATACAAGAGTGATGATAATTAAGTATCTGTCCAGAGCCCATGTCCTCTATTGATTCCAGCTCTAATATATAATGCTACTAATAACAACTGTTTATTGAACCCATCTGTTTTACATTTGTAGACCATTTAGAAGTTACACTAAAGCCCTATAAACAGAACCCTTAATTTATCACATGAACTACACCAACATCGTCCCCTTTTTGGTACTACAAGACAAAACAGGGTCACATTCAGACAATTTCAGGACTGACTTGGCTGTAAGTTATACTGCTTTCATTCACTGTCTCTCCAGTTGTTAGAAAAGCATGTAAGTTCATGTGGGGATATGACTAAAGAAATTGCCATAAATAACAGTTGCCCTCACAGACTCGGCCAAGATACTATTTTTATTCTGCTCCTCTTGAACATGGTCCTGATTAGGGCAAAGGCTTCAAAACAGCTTCACCACAAGTACATGAAAATACTTTATATCCAGCACTAATTTAGAAATGCTATAAACTGAAAATTGTTAGAGTTGTTAGATCATTCAGATGTGGCATTCTGGGGTGTTTTGGGGGTTTTTTTTGTATCTATTCCAAGAGTATTTGAGTTTTCATGCTAGCAAAGTCCCAATACAAATTCTGATAGAAATCTGATTTACAGAAAGAAGAAATGCAAAAGCATTTCACCTGTCAGCCTTGTGCAAAACTTTTTAAATTTTAAATGTTTTCAAATAACTTTAAGTAATTCAAGTATCAGTTGTTTATTGAGAAAATCTCAAGTTCATGCAGAAGTGTTTCATCTAAAAAGTGACACTTACACATCATAGAGTAGAGGAAAGAGTCTGGCCATTGCAGGAATAAACATTTTAATGGCATGCAGAGATTGAGCAGCAGCTTTAAACACAGCCTAACAGCAATATGCAGTTGCTACATATTAAAAACATTTTCATACTTTAGTACTCCTTGTCTTCAACAACACTGACACAGATTTCTGTCCTTATCCTGACACCTTGTTGCCTTCCAAGATTATCTCACGAAGCATTTCAAATAACCTAATCCAATTTAAGTTTCTAAATAACTAATGCTAATAAAAAAATGCTTTGATTCCAACACATTCTCCACTTCCAAATGTGCATTTCAATTTTAGCAACTGAGGATAGCAAATGCCAAAAGGGCTATTTTTCCTGGAACAGAAAGAAAACAGAGATTTAAATAAAAGATCTCATGCCTAAAATTCTAATTTCAGTGGCCTTTCTTATATATATACTTGCACAATTTAGCAGAACAGCATTAACAAAACAAAAGCTGTAATTCTCCTAAGCAGGAAAACTATAAGATTTTAGTATATCAACAAACACTTTCAAGTACATCCTACCAAGCACAAACCAACACACTGAAAGACACTGCATATAAACTGCAGCTTTTAAGCACACTGTATTTCCATAATCCCATGGAAGTCTCAGAGATTAGACAGAGTCACTCCAGTCTAACTATTTAACCTCAGAAAACAATTACATACAGGCAGTCTTCAATTTTTTTAAGTGTAAGAGATTCAGACTCTTGCTCTCTTCAAAGAAAGAAAGAATGCAGGCAGGGAAGATCACACTGTCAGGCTCCTCATTTCCTATACAGCAAAATCAGATCTGCTTAAATTTCATCTTGCTCTTGGAAGACTGACTGCTTGGACGAAACACACGCAAGTGCAGTGATTCACAGGTGTAGCTTCCACTTCTGCTAACAAAACTACCCACCCAGTCCTGTGGGAGACCTAAGGATAAGCTTTGTACCCAATCTTCCATTTGGGAGAGATGAAGCGTGCCAGGTTATGCAGAGAGTGCATCTGTCAAAAGGAAGGGCAGGGAATGAAACCTGACCTAGCAATTCACCTGATAGATTTTAGTCTAAGCTCTTGCCGATGGAGGCTTTGTATGTTTTCTGCCTGCCTGCACAGGTGAGCTTTGTTAAAAGCCCAAGAGTTACTACATTTTAATATTCTCATCAACATAAACATTTACGCCTCTTGAAAGTTTCATCTGAAAGCCTCAAATACTCCACATGCTCTTAGTCCCAAAGGGAAGCCTGGGAACTGTGACTTTTCTCTAAGAAATCATTTTGCAACCTATGCATTCTCCATACAACCTGAAAAAACACCACAGTGTCACGTCACACCATTTATTTTCTAATTTAAATAACCAGACATTAGCCAATATTTCATAACTAATAATTTAAACCTTCAGAATGAACAAGGTGATTTTCACAATACATGCATTAAAGTCAGTGACAGGTTAAGAAGACAACCTAATATGTACCTTAAGGTAGGCTTTAATGAAAATCAATTTCCTGACATGAACATGAGGAAGGTTTGAGATATTGGGGTTTAAGAGGAATATGTACTATGAATGAGACTTCAACTCAGTGACTCACTATTAGATTTGACCCAGACACATGCATCAGCAAATGGGCTCGTCTCCCAGCTTAGAGCCAGCCCCACTGTGCTAAGTAAAACACAGATGACACACACCACTTGTAGTGCCCAGCCTTACAATATCTCACACACATGCTTGTGATACAAGTCCTCTTAAAATTAGAATCCAAGTGACTTAACTGCCCAGCTATGCCTGGGAACATGTCTCCCATGGACTCTCTCAAGTGAAAGCAAATCCACCCATTCAGGAGACTACAGCAGAATTTCAATGTGATTCTGCCTCTGACAGTCTTTTTCCTTGGAAGAAGCTTTCTGTAGCTTTAAATTTAACATGTCCCTTTAAAACAGCTCACCACTGCAAGGAAGCGAATTGTTACAGTTAATAAATCATCCCAACTTCCCAACTAGTACCTAACTTCCTCAAAATTATCATCCCTCCGATAAAAGGCCTATTAGAAGTGCCTTGCCTCACAAAGAGATTATCACAGAAGAGAAGCAGACAGGTTTCGTATTCCAAAAAAATCCAATGTTTTCCTACTCTGGAGGAAAAAATACATCTGAAAACACTGCCAGAAGGAGCTAAAATTCAACTTCAAAGTACATGGCTTTTACCAAAACTATTTCACTGATTAAACTACAATACATTGCAAATTATTTTGACCACATTATACAACAGTACTTACTTTTCGTAAAATAAAAGAACTTCTTGAAAGGTGGAGAGCACAAAAGCAAAATGCCATTGGGGTGTGAAACTATAGGATCTTTAAGGTCCCTTCTAACCCAAACCTTTCTATGATATTGTAAAAGCACAAACTTCTGAAAAACCACTGTAGCAGGTAAGCCCATTATTGGAGGGACAAACTGCAGGAAAGCCTTTTAGATGCCATGAAATATAGTCATCAATGTCACTCTATGCTTTACTCCATATGCTTTTTGCCCCTTTGCAGTGCAACTTGCTCGGCTTGCCTTAAAAAAAAGTCACTAAATCTGAATTTGCAGCTAACGACCCTAACACCAATAACGTAATAGAAACTTTCATATTTTGCTCTTCTACAGACATTTCCTCACTGGCAGTGTACGTTAAAAATTCTGAAAGGTCGATCCTAGCAGGACTTCATAGTCTTCATGTACACAAATCTTCTCCCTGTGAACCTAAGGCTGGGGAGCTTTTTCGGCGGAGAGCTGGAATTCAATTGGATGGGAAACAAACGTGATGGCTGTCGGGATTACACGGGACAAGACAAGTCCACGGGCACTATCCCTGCTGTCATCGTTACGTCCGATGCACAAAGCACACGGAAGGTGACTTCAATTTAAGCAAGTTAAACCACGAAGCTCACGGAGGCACAGGCGCTGCCGCCTGCGGCGCTGCCCGCCCGGAGCCGCCAACTCCGCGATTCTAACTGTTGCTGCCACCTCCCGCATCCCCGCGGCGGGCACCCGGCTCACCGCGGCAGCGACACCACCGACCGTACCCTCGGGACGGGTCAGGATGCAGGCGTTTCACGGCACGCCGCCGAACCGTGCCCCAAACCTCCCCACGAAGGTTTGCAGCGGCGCCGGGAAGCCTGCTGCCACGCACCGCGCTGCCTGCCCTGCTCCGGGGACACCGCGGGAGCAGCTCCTTTGTCTCTCCCGCAGCCCCGGCCGCCTTCCCCCGGCGGCACAAGGCACCGCTGCCCCGCCGGCCCACAGACGCCCCGGCCATGCCACCGCTTGTCCGCTGTGCCCCGCCGCTGCCGGACCAGGGCGCGGGCGGTGCTCGGCGAGCGGGCGGCCAGACGCGGCCGGGGTGCCGGCGGGGCCCCGGGAGGACTCGCGGGAAGGGGGGAAGCTGCAGCCGGTGCCCGGAGCGCCGCCCCGCAGCCCTGCACCGGGGGCAGGGAGCCGCCCTGCCCTTCCATCGCCCCCGGGCACCGGCCCTGCCCCCGGCAACTCCGCCGCCCCCTCCCGGCCTCCCTCCCCGCGCCCTTCACCCACCGCCGCCCCGGCGAGTCACGGCCGCTCCAGCCGCGCGCCGTCGGCTGCCCCAGGGTGGGGCACGGGACCCGCAGTCCAGGGGGGTCGTTCAGTCGGCCGCGAGTTGCCCGACGGCCGCGGACGCCCCGTCGGGATGCGCCAGCCCCGCGCGGGAAAAAAAGTTGTCCCCGCGGGAGCGGCCGGGAATCGAACTCACCCTCCCGCCCGGCGGCTCCGCCGCGGCCGCGACTCAAACTCACCCTCCCGCCGGGAGCGGCAGCGGCGGGCGGACACCGCCCGGCCCCGCCGCTGCCTGGCGGCGGCCGCAGCCAACCGGAGCGCGCAGCGCGGTCACGCCAGCCAATAGCGCGGCAGAGCGGGCCGTGCGCGCGGCCCGCGCCCCGATGGGCGGGGCCGGCCCGCTCTGAGGGCGGGCGGCGGCGGGGCCGGGCGGCTGCGGTGGGCGCGCTGTGAGGGCGCCCCGCGGGCGGGCACGGAAGCCGGACAAGTCGTCGGTTCCCCACCGCGGCTGGGCCGGGAGCGTGGTCCCGGGACAAGCTCCGGCGGAGTTCGGAGCGCTGGACAGGGTCCTGCCCCGTGGGGAGATGCGCCCGCCGGGGCAGCGCCCGCTCCCGAAACTGCCCTGCGAGCGCGGATGGCTGTGGGCACTCGGAACACAGCGGGCGGCAGCGTTTGGGATGGGTTCAGGAGGGCAACACCAGAGCTGCGTGTGTTCTACCGCTGTCCCAAATCACACATTCCCCCCGGCCTGTCACTTGGAAATAAAAACAGAGCTGGAGGCAGGAGCAGGGGGAAGCACAGCACTCAGGTCTGACAGTGCCCCAGCCCAACAAAGGTACGCCTGACAGCTCCGCAGGAGATGCTTACAGGCATCCTGATGGGAATGACACAGAATTGAATGCCTCTTAATTTTCATCAGGCGTGTCTTAATCATTATTTAGATACTGGATTCTTATCAGGCTTGCCCAAGTGAAGCAATTGTGGGCTAGTCTCATTCCACAGCACTTGAAGGCCTTTTCAAATACTATTTTTTTCCCTTTTTTTTTTTTTTTTTCCCTACTGAAATCCTTGGACTGCTCTGAAGAACAATTTTGAAATAAAACCGCGTGTCCCACAAATAGCTACATTTTATGTTTACTTTCTTTTTTTGTTACCACCAGAGTTTCTTTGTAAGTATGCTTTCAGGATGTAAATTTTATTCCTCAGAAGCACACACTTCTGGTAATCCCCTGGATTAATAAAGATTAAGTTAATCAGTAATCTAATTGCTGTGTGGTGAAATCAAAGCAAGGAGGCTGTGATTTGGTCTGTGTCAAATATCATATAATGGCAGAGCCTGAATTAACACCACCAACACTGTCACAAAGTGCTGTCCCATATGATTCCTCATTTAAAAGCCATGGTCACCTATGCCTTGTTCATTTCCTCAATTACTCAGTACAGGTAGCTAATGTGTTCACACACAAGTTTTTTGACTTCTCTGGAGCCTTGAGCCTGAGAAAATACCAGGTTCAATGCACCTCTTTTTTTTCTTGGCCGTCCTGCATATGGACATCAGTACCATTCTGTCTGAGCTGTTTCTAGACTTGTGCTATTGTACCATTCATTTCCATAGGTATATAGTATACTAATTTGTTGACAATAAAATATTTTCAACACATTTTCAAATAAAATTTTCAAGGACCTTTTATAATATCAACCATAATACATAAAAATTTCTTTTAGAATATAAATGTCTTACTAAGCCATTTGTCTTTAGAATACTCCCACCGCGTTATGGTCTAAATTCATTCTGTCATCAGTTTCTATGACACTGGATAAAATAGGTCTGTTTTCCTGAAAAGATAGATATTAATTCCAACAAAGGTTTATAAAAGCTTTATTATTTCACTAAGATGAAGAGAGACAGTTAAATGCCATAATCTTAGGAACAACCAAATGGAACTTTTAAAGGGAGATAATAAACTTCTACCTTTGAAAGAATATACATCTCTGTCACAGCCAGAATACTTAACAGTTGGGGGATTTTGGTTTTTTGAAGCTCTTTACCTGCCTGACTTTCTCTGCATTCTCATCACTATTTCTGCCAACAGCACTACAGGCATACACAGCTTCATCACAGTGTCTTTCCCACCTGCTGCCTGTAGCTACTCCCGAGACCCTCCTGGGTTTTGTGACCCAACAGCTACAAAAAAGGCCAAATCAATTCAGTCTGAAGAGAACCAAGTAAAAATAACTCAAGAATTTTTGAACACAATTCTGTCCCCTGAGCTGGTTTACTGCTCAGTTCTGCAGTTCTGAGAGCAGCAGTTCTGAGAGGACCAAAGAACAAGCAATGGAAGCAAAGATACAGCAGTGCAGGAGGAGTTTATTAGCCTGCATGGTCAGACCCAGTGCCAGGAGGGAGACTGCCTACTGATGTGGCTTGGGACACACTAAGTGATCCTGATAATTGCAAACAGAGGTACTGAGATCATGCTATCATTAGTTATTAATTTTACTGTTAATAATCTGTTATAACTCTAATGATTATCAAAGGAATAAATCATCTGCAAACAAAAGGCAGGCAAATTATTCTCATGCAGCAGATAACTGTCCTTCAATGTCAGGTCACATTAGCAAAAGAAAATAGTTCAGCTTATATTACTTCCACAGATTTTATTTTTTTAACTCCTAAACTATTTTAGTGTTTCAGGCATTCTTAGCACATTAGCCTTAAACATTCTAGATGCACAAAAACGTATGCAATAAATTTTGGTTTTAATGTGTTTAGATTTTTGTGCAGGAATGTACACATCACTTACTGCAGTTTAGTCTTATGTTTAGGGTGGAGGTTTTTTGCCATTAGCAATCCATTTCAAACTGCCCTCTCAGAGGAGGGCCACAAAGAATCTGAAGTTTTGTTCCACTTTCACAACAGTCAGGACTGCTCACTGCTGTTTCACAAACAGTATTTCCAGGAAGAAGATCTTTTCAGATTTTGTAAAACATTCTCATTTCTCAGAAATATAATTTGGAGCTTCTGCCTGCTTCATAATTTTCAATCTCTGCCTATTCATTACAAGTTCTTATATTTAGATATATAATGGAGTTGTAAGCTTCTTTAAAAATAGAAATCCTTGATAAATAAATACTTAACAACCTTAATCTCTGTCATATGACCATGTTCTTAAAGCTCAATTCAACATAGAGACCATTTTTAAAAGATAATGCATCTGGACCATGGGGGAAAAAATAGCAGTTATTTCCAGTCATCTGATCTCAGACCAAATCTGTAGCCTATGAGACACTAAGAAGGGCATGTTTAGGGAGAGAGACAGAATTCCAGAAGGGGCAATTTCTTGGTCCTCTGTCCCAGTGCCAGCCTAGGCCAGGCGGGCTGTGACCACAATAACAGCTCGTGCTGCTCCATGGATGGGAGCACCACTGTTTTGATTAGGATGGAGCAACACTCGCTGCAGAATTAAGAGCAGTCAGTACTCTTGATTAGAAATTCAGCTAGGATTTTCAAAGATGCCCAGAATTCACATTGCTCTCCTACAGAGCCTTTGATTAATTCCCCTAGTTGGGTCTATGAGGAAGCATCAAGTTGTTCTTCTAATCAGCAGAGGTCCAAGAGCTTTGTATCAAATGCAGAAGGCTCTGGAGACGCCTGGTCTGGCATTCTTCATGAAAACAGTTTCAGTAACCAAAGCATGTAAAAAGTCAGGGAGAAAAAAAAGTAAGAAAATCATGCTGACCTAGGAAAAAAAAAACAACCAGATATTCTGAAATTTCCTTTCTAATAGAAATAAGATGACAGCACTTTCTGTAGAAAAACCACAAAATCTGCAATTTTTATTTTAGGACCTCTGAAACAACTGACTATGGTATTTTGACAGTGTCAGATGTTCAGTTTTGACTTACGGTTTTCTTCTTTATATTCTTGTTTCAACCATAAATAAAATATTTCTATAGCTTTCTCTTGAAAACATAAAAGAAATCAATATCTTCCTACAAAATGCTACGTTTTATCAAATCCATTTTTGACAGAAAATTGCTCTAGCAGAAAGCTCTTCACCAGATCTTTCCCGAAAGTGAAAAATCACTAGCTAACATCTGTTTGACTCTGAAACACTGAATATCTCACAGTCTCAGATTTTTCACATTATCACAAAACATTTTAAAGAAAACTGTTCAAGAAGAAAGGGTTCTATAAGCATTTTGTTGGTCAATTTTTTGAATAAAGTCCTTTCACTAGAACTTTAAATTAAAAATAAAAATCATACATTAGCATAGAACTATAAAAAAGTATCCTTTACTTATAATTTGTGGGTTTATATATTCTAAATAAAGATAGCTTTTATCTTATACCTCTTACTAGTTGGGGGTTCTCCTGACAACTTGGAGTTCTCCTTACTTTGCTTTTCATGCCAAAGTTTACACACAGGCACAATGCTACTATGTCTTGATTTGCTAAAATTGCAAAGAAATATTTATTACAAAATCGCTACAATAGAATTAAAAACAAAAGAGCTAATTTATTTTACTATGCAAAGGCTTTCCAAAAGTGTAAATTCATGTAACATAAGTTTAAAACTGTGTCTGACTTGCTGTTGAAGGCCAGTTATCTGAAGAGTATGTTCCACATCAATATTTTGCACTAAGGGATGATGCTTACAATACCTGAAAACACAAGATAATGATTTTTATTAAACTTTAAGGGGAAAATGCTATAAGGATTTGACAATAGAAAATAAAATTTCTTACTATACCACCAATATAAGGCAATATTTAAAATCATAGCAACCAAATCATCATACACATAAATAATATATAAACTATCCTCACTACACAAGAGCTAGGATATCCATTACTTTTTCCTCCTCACACTTAAAAAGCAGAGGTTAAAAGCATGTGTGTAGGTTTGTAAGCTCAGCAGTTCAGAAGACTAATTGAGTGGAAAGACACAAGCATCAAGCTTGTGAAAGACACAAGCGAGAAAGACAAAAGCTTGTGAAAGACACAAGACCAAAGCCTGTGTGGTCCAAAATCTTGGAAATGAGCCCTCAAGATAAGGGAGGGGAAGAGAGGAACAACGTGGAGATTGCTGTTACAAGAAGTACAGTCCAACATGCAGCATGATGGCAGAATTGACAGCAGGGGAGGCTGTATTTGGGAGGGGACAGCTAGAAGGAAGAGATAAGGATCCACTACAGCAGAGCATCTCCTGTGAGTCCTGTGGCACACTGCCCACGCCCTCAGCACTACAGTCCTTCCTGCTCAGCAAAGGACTGAAAGAAAAGCTGCTACCCACAGGCCTTCTACGCAACACCTCTGCCTTGGTATTAGCAGCTCAATTAAAGTATCACAGCTATCTTAATTATCACGGCTGAGCCGGGTTTCCTCTCCCTAACCACAACTGTTCGCAGTGCCTGGCTGGGGCACTCGTGGTGCCTGGCTGCTCCCCGCTGTATACTCACGGAGGAACAGGCTGGGCTGGTGAGGATCCTGGGGGAGACATGAGGAAAAATGTTGCAAAGCAATACAAGGATTTTTAAGTTTTCATGGTTCTTCATATGCTTGCTAATTGTTACTCCTACAGAAAATTCCTCTCCCTCCCCTGTGTGCCTGGGCACGTTGGCAGCATTCTGAATGCCTGTATTTATTGCCTCGCTGCTGGACTACAGAAAATTAGCAGCTCGGTTTACAAGGGCCGTCAGACACCCTGGCCAGCCCGGGAGCTGCACATTGTTTCCGTGAGAAACTTAGAGCCATGGGATGTTTCCCAGTGAGCAGGGCCAGCCGTGTCCCGCTGGGGCAGCGCCGGGGCCGGAGCCTCAGCAGCCGGGGCGATGCTCGGTGTGTGCGGGGCTGCCCGGCACCCGGGGCGATGCTCGGTGTGTGCGGGGCTGCCCTGGTGCCGGGGCGGTGCTGGGTTTGTGCGGGGCTGCCCGGCACCCGGGGCGGTGCTCGGTGTGTGCGGGGCTGCCCTGGTGCCGGGGCGATGCTGGGTGTGTGCGGGGCTGCCGGGGCGATGCTGGGTGTGTGCGGGGCTGCCCGGCACCCGGAGCGGTGCTCGGTGTGTGCGGGGCTGCCCTGGTGCCGGGGCGGTGCTGGGTGTGTGCGGGGCTGCCCGGCACCCGGGGCGGTGCTCGGTGTGTGCGGGGCTGCCCGGGGATCCGGGGCGGTGCTGGGTGTGTGCGGGGCTGCCCTGGTGCCGGGGCGATGCTGGGTGTGTGCGGGGCTGCCCTGGTGCCGGGGCGGTGCTGGGTGTGTGCGGGGCTGCCCGGCACCCGGGGCGGTGCTGGGTGTGTGCGGGGCTGCCCGGCACCCGGGGCGGTGCTCGGTGTGTGCGGGGCTGCCCGGCACTCGGGGCGATGCTGGGTGTGTGTGCGGGGCTGCCCTGGTGCCGGGGTGATGCTGGGTGTGTGCGGGGCTGCCCTGGTGCTGGGGCGATGCTGGGTGTGTGCAGGGCTGCCCGGGATCCGGAGTGATGCTGGGTGTGTGCGGGGCTGCCCTGCTGCGGCTCACCACTTCCTCTCTCGCCTTGTAGTGAGCTCATGAAGGGGCTGTGGTTGTACTCGGAGCTACCAGCTGGCATTTCACTGCTTGCTCTTGGGTCGCGCTTGTCAGCTTTGCCTTTGAATCCCGAGAGCTGGAAACACATGCACACATTTTTATATAGGCAGCTCTCCCTTCTGATGTAAGCCCATTAGCCCCAGGGGGCTAGAGCCAAGCCTACAAAGTTCCTGTGTCCTCTGCTAATCCAGAGAAGCAGCCTGGACACCCTGACACCCAGCCAGCGTTAGGAAGTTCTCAGGATATGTTCTGTGATTGGCTCCACACAGAAGTGTGGAAGCAGCCCTGAAAAGTAGCTTCAGTGTGTCTGCACAGAAGCATCTTTTTGGTCTGACCTGACTCCATGGTCACATCCTACTCTCAGCTGTAGCTCTTCCAGTGTACAAGAACCAGCACTGGCTTAGAGACTCAGGTTTCAAGCAATTCCCCCAGGAAAAGTTAAGGCTTCAATTACATTACTAAGTTTCATAATCCTGAGAGAGATTAATGGTTTTTTTAAAGCAGATAGGATGACAAATTGTAAGATAAGCTGCAAGGGAGACAGAAGGTTGGCATTAGGAAATCATAGAATCATAGAACAGTTTGGATTGGAAGGGACCTTTAAAGGTCATCTTGTCCAACACCCCTGCAAGGAGCAGGGACATCTGCAACTATATTGGGTTGCTCAGAGTACCATCCAACCTGACCCTGAATGTTTCCAGGGATGGGATGTCAACCACCTCTCTGGCAATCAGTTCCAGTGCTTAACCACCTTCATTATAAGAAATTTCTTCCTTGTATCTAGTCTCAGTCACACCCTTTTGCTGTAAACCATTATGCTTGGTCCTTTCGTTACAGGCCTTAGTAAAAAGTTTGTCTCCATATTTCCTATACGCCTGCTCTAACTGTGCTGATAGCACTGCAGCTGCAGATCCCTGGAGAAATATGTGGAATTACCATCAGCACAGGTTTTCAAGAAGAATTTGGCCATATTTGACCCTGCTCTAAGACAGATACAGAGAACCAAGTGATGTCTCCTTATGATTACCTTCCCGAGCTTCTGGGCTTTTATCTGTGATGCTTATTCTCTCCTCTCAAAGCAGTGAGTTAGACTCTGAGTATTTTAAGACTTAGGTGAAATTAAATTACAGTGCTGTGAAATGCTTTTAGAAAAAGTATAGGAACACTGTTAATGGGAACGTAAGTACTTTTAAATCAGACAATATATCTTAACAAAAATCTCAAATATTTGAAGAAAAGTCAAAAGTGAACATGGGCCAGGTAGTTATCTTTGTTACCTTTTCTGAAGGATTATAGCTAAGTTCATCTCCTGCTTTTATAGTTAATAGGTGCATCTTCACAGTTCTTAAAATGTTACCATAGGATTTTTTTTACAGTTTGCTTTCCTTATTAACTTTGATAATGTAGCATCCTATATTTCCTGAGGATAAAAGACTTTTTTTTTTTCCCCATGGTCTTTGACAGTGCCCAGATGAGGTGGTAACTTACAAACAAATGCATTATTTGCAACCCTTTCATTACCCCATTTATTTTCATAGAATTTTATGGGGGTTTTCTGCTATTTTTGCTTACTCAGAATAGCCAGACAGATGTCTGTTCTTGTTCTGTCAAAAGCATCAGTTGCTTTGTTTTTATTAAATACATTGTTCTCCTGCCAGCAGAGAGCCTTTCCACTCGGTCAAGGACAAAATTCCAGCCAACATTTTTTTAAGAACGTGAACAATGACAAAAATCTTGCCAATAAGAATTGCTTTCCTCTTAGTGTTGAGAGGTCACAAATTTGTTCTAATTTTCTGGCCATTTCCCCTAGAATTTATGTTAGTCACAGAGACTTGCTTCAGTCTCAAAGACTGGATTAAGGAGGAGAAGCAGACTCTTAATTTAATCACGCCATTAATGCTCTGCTTTCTTGCTATGTGCTTCCCCAAAGCCTGTCATTTTAAAAAGTAAAAACTTATTATTCATAGGGCTATTATCTAGACAAAAGAGAACATTCAAATTATGTACTTATTGTTTGATATAGCTGTACCCTGTTGATTTTTAGAAAGTCACATTTCAGCTCAGCAGCTTGCTTCACTCAGCTCAGCTTGTGCTGTATTTTATCTTACAACATCTTACATATTGTCAGTCTGTCATGAAGAACACAGACGCAGCACTGGCTAAAATTAAAAAAGGACAACACTCACTAAATGCATATCTCACTTTCAAACAAAACTGTTGTGACTTCCAAGGTGGAGAAAGGTGTCTGATATTTTTTTCTAATCCTGAACTTCGTGACCTTTGTGAGAAACTGAGATCAGCTATTGAACAATAGCTAAATATATTTTCAATAATTCAGTATGTTTTCAATATGTTTTTCAAATTATATAGATGTGTTTGTTGCAGCCTTGCAGCCCTTGTGGAGGTAAAACTGCCAGTGACTGATTTGTGTTTTCTTCTGGGGATTTCTTCTCTGTTTGAGAGATTAAAATTATACCTAGTAATAATACAGGGTTGTGGATTTATTCCCTGCTCAGTGACCCACTCAGGCAGTTACGAACCTTAAAACTGACTGGACACCCAGCAGCTCAGGTGCTGACGATTGTGGAGAGATTCACCTGTGGTAAAAATGAAATAAGAGGATTTGTGTTTTCCTTTGGAGAAATTATTTCTAAAGAGGATTAGGGCAGGGAGGGAGGAAGTAGAACAGAAAGGATATGATGGCTTTGAGCAAGGGGTGTCACACACAAGAAACTGTATAGTTGCGGAAAATAACCCCCAAAATCAAGTGACAAACTGAGTATTGCACGTGCATTTCTTCTCATATGTATCTATTCTTACAACCATCTTCAGAGCATGTAGACACCACTGCCGTGGACCACAGTCCGGTGTTTTACTAGTCAACGTGTTTTTCAAAGCATTATAGAAAGGAAAAGCTTTCCATAAATGAAAAGCATTGAGAGAATTACCTTGTTTTGAGAGAAACAAAGTCTAGTAGTGCAAAGCTTTCTTCCTGCCTTGGCAAAGATCTCATTCCCAGTATCCCCAGCAGTATTCTCCATTGCCACGATGACATCTGCTGGAGGGGATAGGGTTGAACAAGGATTTTGCTGTCCAAGTGTGAAGGTTTCTAACGTCAGCAGGGTTGGTGTAATTTCAACTCACTGAGGACTACTACAGTATTGAAACGTGTGAAGAGCAACATGACAACGTGAGTGTTCTGGATATTTTAAATTGCAACTCCCTCAAGAGACACGTGAGAAAAAAGGATTAGAAGAAACAATTCAAACCTCATCTAATATGTGTAAATAAAACTGGCTCATCCAGATAATTTTAAATTATTATATGAAAAGAAGCCTGTTAAATATCTCTTGAAAGATTCAAATATGCATTAACTGTACAATAATATGTATTATCGTGGCTCCAAAGATATGCTAACCTGAAGCACAGGTTTGTTAAAACAAAGGAGATATTAGAAATCAGTTATGCAAAACAGTATAAATTAAAAAGAAAACATATGTGATGCTTTACATATGAGGTTTTTAGTTTTCTCCACAATAAAAACACCAGATGATGGCTTGAAAAATAGTGTATATTCTCTCTACATTTTCACTTTATATTTGCAGATGAAAATAGATCTTCACGATAACTGAAAAGGAGAATTGAGAATTAATATGTTTTCTGAAGCATCAGATCTAATTTCTTTTGTTGGAAATGAGTTTCTGCAATTTGTTTAATGAAACTGAAGTCACTACCCATTGTAGATGTTTTCTCAAAATAAAATTTCGCAGGGAAGCGTGGTAGCCTGCAGCTGGCCTGTAGGCCTCACAGTTATAATTAATTCCAGTCTTATAGCTGAAATGTGATTGATTACATAACTACCCTAATTGTGTGACCCAGCCAGTAAGGCCCATTGGAGAGCAGATATTGGCTGGTTGGCCAGGTGGCAACGGGCTCAGCCCATGAGGATTGACTGCACATGCTCATCGATATAAGGAAAAGAGGTCTTAATAAATTGGGCTGTTGCTGCATGATCCTCGTGTGTGTGTCGCTTCC
Organism: Phylloscopus whistleri; assembly: GCA_017589585.1. NCBI lineage: Eukaryota > Metazoa > Chordata > Aves > Passeriformes > Phylloscopidae > Phylloscopus > Phylloscopus whistleri. Next base: position 887,586 of record JADMLD010000231.1, read on the forward strand.
CTGCCTCCTACATATCATTGCCATAGGGGAGCACACTGTCTTGGGTTGCAATATGCAACCAAAAATGTGTATTCTGTTTTCCATCTGCTGAAACTGGTTCGGGAGGTGTTTTTTTTCTTTATCTCTTGTTTAACCCATTCCTCATAACTCCATTCACCTTCTAATGGGCCAGCTGTTAAAACCAGGTAGAGCAATGTTCCTTATCTCTTCCACGACCCATCCTCCCTCCAGGAGGATGTTAATGGGCCATTAAGGCTCACCACATGACTGAAAACATTACATCATCCCATTGTGAGATGCTCCACCCAGTGGGGGGAGCCAACTGTTCCTACCTCAATAAAAACTGAGACTCAGGAACACCAGATATCCTGTTTTCCACTGGATTTCCCAGAGGAAGACCGGACCCATCTCACCACCACTGGACCCTTCTACAGGATCATTTCTACTCCAACAGAACTGCATCTGTTACTCCAGAAGGATTTATTTGGACTGCTTTCAACACCCCGACCAACAGGCTGTCAGGTTGTATTTCTGACTCTATCAGGGTTTCTAGGATTTTTGCTTGTTTGCTTGGGTTTTTTGTACTACTGCATTTGTATTTTTTAGTATTCCTAGTAAAGAACTGTTATTCTTATCCCCATATCTTTGCCTGAAAGCCCCTAATTGCAAAATTATAATCTGGAGGGGGGGGTTACATTCTCTATTCCAAGGGAAGCTTTTCCCTGGCAGATACCTGTCTTTCTAAACCAAGACACACACTCATTTTCCTTTAGGCCCATTCCACTGCCAGACTATGGCTGCACCTTGTCTGCCTCCTCCCAGCCTCCAGAGGTCCACCACCTGCATGAGAGGTGGCATGTGCCAAGTCATTCTATTGTCTTTTTGTGACTCTGTTCTCTTCCTTTTCAATGGACAGGAGCAGAGAATAGTGATGTGGGGCAAATGCTGTGTGATAGCACATGGTGTCTGCAGTCTCAGTCTGTGTCTGGGATGTGTGGATTCTGGCTCTTGTTTCTGAGCAAGTTTATAGAGGAATTTCCCAGGATAGAAGAGCACACAACAGGCCAGATTTTGCCATGAAACCAAGCAAACAAAACTATTCCTGATCAAATAAATTTGCAAATAAATAACCTAAATCCTCATGATTAAATAAACTGGCAAATAAGTCTGCACAAACACAGATTCACTGTAAAAGAGGGCTTTAATTAACAAAAGAGCTTGTTTGCCTCCTGGAGCTCTGGTTGCTTTCCTGTGCAGGAAGAGAAACAGTAACAGGTGCCTGCAGATGAGGGGGTAGTCTGAAATTAATGAATTCTTCAGAAAAATCGCTACATACAAAATGAAAAATTTTTTTCCACATGAAGAAAATCCACTGTAATGAGAGTGAGAGGTGAACACAAGAAAAACATGAAGGCATAGTTTTTGTGGAAGCAAGAAGAGAAAAAATGAGACTAGAGTGAGTATCACAAGGGCCTTTGACAGCAAGGCCCTGGATCTTAAACTTGGCAATAGTTAAAGAGACACTGAAGGCTTCAAATGGCAAAATTAGATCTTGGTACTGACAGCAGTGTGAGATAATGCAGGATAAACTGGGATGAAGCAGTGTCTGCAGCCAGCAGGCCAGCAAGGGAGAGCACCATGTATGATATGTGCTGAGCAGTTACTTGGTCTACAAATGGGTAGGAATCCTGATGTGCCCTTTATCAAACTTCCTGAGCATGCCTGTCCTGGACTTCAACTTGTCTAGAAATCAGAGGCACGTTGGCAAAGTAATTTGGCAGCAGATGACTGCTGCTAAAAGCAGACAGAGGTATTAGGGTTGGCAGGCTGAGAATGTGCTGGGAATAAGCCTTGCAGCTTAGGAACCAGTCACAAGCTGAAAAAACCCCAGTAAATACTATACCTCTATCAAAAAGATAAGTAGATACTTCTAAAGGATTTTACAAAAGGCTTTTTCAAACTACTCCACTTAACCAGCAATGATGTTAAATCACACTTGTAGGAAACACTAGTGCGTTTTCTTTGAAGGATATCACCCACATAGCTGGAGGAATAGTTACAAGAACTACTAGTACATGCAACTATCTAACAGGCTCATTCATAAAATGCTACCCTTAGGTAGCATTATACATATCAAAAAGGAGAAGACAGCAAAAGGTAAAATCACGGATACGGGGCAGGAAAAAACACAAAGGGAAGAATATAGTCCTTTTGTTTTTGTTTTTGTTTTTTCTTTTTTTTAATGGGGAAATGTTGTTTATTAGCGTTGCTATACTTGAAAAATATCTCTGACCCCAGTCTGAGCAGGTTTCTTCCCACATCCCAAGCCTTTAGTTATCATCCTTTTGTGTGTGCGTGATGAAATATCATGATGCTTCTTCTTCCTGCTGGGGTCCTGTCTGCACTTCCAGACTAATAGTTACAACTATCCTAGTCCTTCACACATGGCTGTGCTTCTGTTTTCTCCTGTGTCAGTGGCAGAGATAATGAATGGGCAGCTTAAATCCAGATCTATTACTTACATATGAAAGATAAAAATACCTCTAAAATGGTGAAACTGTCCACATGTACAGCTGGCAGGCTTGCCATTCTCCTGGGCCAGGGAGGCTGTGTTAAGGGAGAATGCCTGAGCATTCTCACACCGTTCAAGGAGTTGCACACACATGACCCAACACTTTAACTGACAGGACTGGAGTTCCTTTACAGAGGGCAGCTCCAGTGAGCCAGTGGATGATCCTTTTTGACTCCTTGTTCATACACACATTCAGTCTCAGGTGTGTTTCCTTGTCCTTCAGTCTCAACCCTGGCTTTCCTGCATCAGAGTCTCAGGCTTTGGATTTTTTAAGAATAAATAATTTAATAGAGTGACACAGCAGCAGAGTCAGCTCGATCTGGGTGTCTCCAGAGAGGGACTGCAAACAAAGACATCCCTGGGCAATTACACCCTTACAATTTATGCACCCATGCCTCATGTGCTCTGTACATGACTTTGTAGTCCAATGGTGATTTGTGGTCTGGGTTGTTCTAACATCATATAGGATTCTTTCTTCATCTCCACACGGGCATTAACTGTTCTTATTTCCTCCAGTTGCACCTTCTGCTGCCAACTGTATCCTCTTTCTCTTCTGGTTTGTGCTTCTTGTGCACCTGCTCACCAACAGAGCATGGGAAACTAAAAACATCCTAGACCTAGGAAAAACATTAATGAGCAACAACTAGATCATCAGTGTGTTATCAATATTATTCTCATACTGAATCCAAAACACAACACTGTACAAACTACTAGGAAAATTAGTAAGAAAACAAATTTATTCCAGCCAAAAGCATAGATGTCAGTGAAAGTTCACAGTTTGTGGCCTAAGACTTCAGCAAATCCAGTTACTCATGCTAAGAAAGTAAAACTAAGCAAATAGCATACGCAATCATTCAACATTATAATTAATAGACTCATTCTATTTAAAACTTACTTATTTAATCTAAACAACTAACATCACTCAACAATTGGGACATATTTAAATTCTCTTTGCAATCTCTCTCCTTCAGTTTTTCTCCACAGAGAACTTTTGAAAGGTTATCTTCCCTTCCTGTGTCTTCTCAAAGGGTTTATAAGTCTTTCAACTCCTTTTGATATTCAAGGTCTCAGACTAAAGTTTGTTTCTCCTTGGAGATTTCATGCCGTGTCCCTGAATCCTGCTAGTTTCACTCATTATCTTTTCAATGTAGGCTTGTCTGTTCTTGTGTGGGAACAATTACATGTTCTTTGTTTGCTGTTCCCACAGCCTCAGGCTAAGTAAGATGAAGAAGGGACACTCAGAATCCGTCCTGTACATGAAGTGTTCTCCCTCGTGATTCAGATCTGTATCTTTCACCACATCCTTACATCTCAGTGCTAATAATTTTATTGCATACCCCCCTTTTTTTTTTTTTTCAGTAACCCATTGTAAGCATCCCAAACCGCTGTCATTCACACTGCTTGGATCAAAGGTCAGCCTAAATGTGACTCTGCACAAAGAACACCATCAATAGACTCTGTTGCATTATGCACATGTCAGCTGCTGAAAGTCCACCTTAGTAATCTGTAAACACTTCACTGTATAACTTAAATGAAGTTTAGAACTGTGAGTATTCTTGCACTGCCAGAGTTTCTTACTTATACAGATGTCCATCCAGAAACTCATTTTGACTAAGTTAAAAGCAAACATATTTTTGTTTCCCCTGAAAAGTTCCCTTTACTTATCTGTCATTTCAACACTGAGAATACAAACTCCTGAGAAAGATGCCACCTCAGTGGGAAGAACTGGAGTGCAACTCCCACGCAGCTGCCCTGATTAGGGAATGGGATCAGCACAATCTAATCTAATGTAGACACAGCCTATCAGAAGTAATTTCTTGTACCAAAGGTCAAACAACTTGCTCCACTGTGATTCTGATACAGCAGTGTTGGTCTGGAAGTTGGTGCTGAAGCTAGTAGAGATCATTATGCCCTTCCAGCACTTTCTCCATTCCCACGTGGAGTTTCCCTTCTTCTCAAGAAAACAGAAAAAAAATAGTCCTTGCAATCAGCAGTGACTGCTCTGAAGCTCCAACTTCTGCAGGGCTGGTTCCTGCTTCACTCTAGATTTGTGTAACTCAAGGTAAATGGGACTAATGTTTTTAGATACTTGGCAAAATGAAGGCATAGTGACTGCCACTTGTGAAATTAAGAATATTTTGAGCAGCCCTTTGAACAACATAGTCATTCTTCTTGCTGGCAATATAGTGCCTGCACTTCTCTGCTATGCTCCATAGATCCTGCATTGGGATATCATGTTTATTGGGCCCTTGAGATCAGAAGTTCTATTTCTCCTCTTACAATCTCATACTTGTCCATGATGTTCATCCAGCTAGAGTCTAATCTGCTTCATAGAGAGCTGCAAGAATCACTTACACGAGCAGCTGCTTGACAGCACACTCCTGCACTACACAGGACAGGAAAAAACATATCCATCTAAAGAAAAACTGAGGAGAATTTTAGACAGATAGATGCAATTTTTCCACTGAAATTCCTCCAAAGAACCACCGTGAGCTGGACTCTCTGTTTTTCTAAGTGGATACAGCTCTGCTGACGTCAGTGGATTTGCAGCTGCTCACAACAACATGAATTTGGCCTTGGATCTAACAATCTTATTGTTTGCAGGGAGGAGAGAGAAGGGTTGTTTGTTTCAGATAAAACTGGGTCAGTGATTGTGTCATAGCCCTGCTCGCTGCCCGGTGGAAACCAGCAAAGCCCCTATTATATCGCAGTAGCACTGGGGAGACACTAACACACTGCCACAACTGAATAAGGGAGATATCGTAGGTCAGTGTGTAACAGGCACTGACTTTTACATACCCATAAAGACTTCCATTAATTTCCTGGAATTTCAGATGATTTTATAAAGGGATAATACACTACTGAAAGCAGCCATACCATTCCCATCATCCGTGCAGCACGTACTTGGTACCATCTGGGCTTGGATACAGACAGATTACTGCATCCTGTAACCTCCTATTTAGTGAGTCTTTCAATCCTTTCTTGGTCACCTCCTCTGTCAGCCCCCAGGGGTTCAGCTATCTGTGCCATGGTCCAGCATGTCCTAACTGCATAATCTTGGCTCGTACTTTCGAGAGAATTGTGAGGTTGTGAACAAAAGCTGTGAGAAAGTTCAGGCAAAAGGAAGGGGAAATTACAGGTAGAGGTTTCTGAATAGGAGTAATTAAGAGGTCCAAGAAAACCCAAGAAGAAGAACACTAAAAAGGAAAGGCAAAAAATATTATAGGTCAGGAAGTACAGAGGTACCACTGCCACTGGAGGGCTCAGTGAAAGATGGCAATCCAGCCACCCTCGTGATTGCTCCAGAAAGCAATTGACTGCAGAACAGCTTCTTTTAATCACCATTGTTTCTTTCAAAACCAGCTTCTTCCTACCCACAAAACAAATGTGCAATCAACTGAACATGACAAATACATCAGTGTCATTATAAGATGATTTCTCAAAGCTGGTTTCTGCCAATAGCACATGCATTATCAACACCAACGATCCCTACTCCTCCAGCAGTCATTCAGCATCCAGGCTACTCCCAGGCTCTCTCCCACCTCTGTCCTATAGAAAACCTCCAAAAACCTCAGCCTGATAAATGACTGGAGAGAGAAGAGTTGGAGGGGCTAGGTATTTCATTTTCTTCAAGTAAATGCTGAAATGACAGAGCTTGCCTGCATAGTGCCTTCGCTTTGCTAACAAACCAGTGTTTTCTGGGTTTCCTCTACAGCCCTTATTCACCCTGGGTCCTGTCAATTCCCGGGAGAGTGGATGAAGTTCAGCTCACTCTTGTGCTAGCCCCAGATGGCACAGGCATGTTAGAACAGGATTGATGAGACCAACAGGACCTATTCCAGCAGTAAGATGGAACAACAGGAATAACAAGAAAGCATCACCACTGTACAGGGTCCTGCTGGCTGCACAGATGGATTCCACAGTCCTTCAGTTGATGCATCAGGTCACACAAAAGAGTCTTTCTCCTTCTGAGCAAGGTGTACCCTTGTGACTATTTTGTGAGACCCTCTATCCTGCACCCACAATAAGCAGGCTCTAGCACATATTTACCTCTTCTCAAAGCCTTCTTTTCTTGCATTAGTCCTCCCATACCTCTCAGAGTGGGAGAACTCAAAACTAGAGCCAAGAGTTTTGAGACAGACAGCAAGCATTAAGCCCATGTATCAGTGGGAATTTGTGAAAATCTATTTTATAGTAGCGTTTTCATAATACAGAACAGTACACAGAAAAAAAGAACAAGTTTCTGTTATCTTACCTGCCAAATCCACAGATAAGTTCTTCATTTGCCTTAAGGTTCCCACATTAACCCTCAGAAAGTATCTTTTACATTCAGACATTCAAATATGTTTTTAACAAGGAGTAAAAATTTTATGAGTCTTAAATGATCACAGGCTAATACTTCTTAACATAATCCAGAATAAATTATAATTGAAATGGCATTTTAATCTTTGTGTGATGTTATTTTAGCTTTTAGCATCAACAACTCAACATTATTTCTTACTGTCATAAAAAAAAAACAGATTGCTTCTAAGGCCGTTGGACAATTATGTGAGTAACACGATACTGTTTATAATTGGATATTTTAGATGGATGTACATGGCTTTGTTCCAAAAAGTTCTAAGTCTCCTGAGGATGACTCACACATTGTTTCCTGAAGGCATCTTCTTCCAGACAGCATTTGGAGTGGAAAAATATGATTTGTTTAAAAACATATATATAGAACTATTATTTATATCATATATATTTATATAATTTATACTTGTGTTTATAATATATAGAACTATTGTTGGGGCATAGAGGCCGTGAGGCCCTTTAAATGAGGGTAGAATTCAACATGACTGTGAAGACAGTTTTGTCATTTCCTCTTTTGCTGCTATTAAAAAATTTATATTTATGCCCTGCTACGACCTTTCCTTATATGACAGCAATCTTTTCTTCTCCTTTTTTTTTTTTTTTTGGTCTGTGAACAAGAAGTAGTTAATTGGCTTATTCAAGTAGAAGGGCCAGAGAAATACCCCTTGTTCACCCTGGGAAATCTGTAAAAAGTTGTGAATTGGAACTGCTGATACCAGCTTTTCTGTTTTGCACCCCTTCATTGGTAGGTGAGATGGCATAAACTTTGCTCAACAGTTAGTGTTACACTCTTTTTCTGTACCTCAGTTTAGCTGTGGGTAAAGCTCGCAGAGACAGTCTCAGATAAAGTCAGTCCTTGGTGTCACTGTTTCTACATTTCTCTCTATGTTCATACTTAAAAAAAAATAAAGATACTGAATTATAAGTTTATGTTGCAAATAGCCACACTCAAAGAGTTCATTTACAGATTTTTACTGGAAGGTCAGATAATGTTTATTATTTGGCTGAAAACAAATCTCTGAACTGATGGAACCCTTGTTGTGGAAAGACTGATGTTCTCTGCAACACAACACAGCAGTTTTACCCATCCATTTGGACTTTTGCACAAACAGTTCCACTATTTCTGATCCAGTTTCCAGCATGGAGGTTAACCTGCTGAGAGCTTAAACAAGTCCAGACACTTAAGCACATACTGCCTGAATTCCCCTACTTAGCAAGAGGATTATTAACACTCGTGGAGAGCCATCCCCGAGAGGAGCTATTTAGGTGTAATAATCTTTGCTGCTAGGTTTCTCCCAAGAAAAGACTAGTTCTCAAAAGGAGAGCACAGCTCTTGGCAGGGACTGGGGTTGTCAGAACATGCTGAAGGGCAGAACACACTGGTAGAAGACAAGGCAATACCCTATTTTATGTTGTCTCTTTAAGGTTATGGTATTTCAAACTCACTAAAAAGAATGTATGTTTAAGTATTCATCAAACTGATGCCCAAGAACTTAAAGCAATAAAATCAAGAAGGTTACTTTTTTCCAATTCACTCCCCTGTACTTTGGGGTTTTTTGGGTTTTTTTTTGTTTTGTTTTGTTTTTTAATCCTAAGATTATTATGACCTTGCTACAAAAATCTCCCTTGCTAGGGTTGCTTGCTTTTCCCTCTCATGGGCAAGGAAGTCTAGGCCATTTTGCAGTATCCAGAAATTTGTCAGCAAGTTGTGACTCTGCAGGCCCAGCCCCTGGCAAGCTCCCATGGGTCACAGAGGGCAGGAGTCTGTGCTACCAGCAGATGGCAAAAACAACCCCAAATCCTCACACTTCACAGATGGGCTTGCCATGTTCAGCTGCTCTACTGCTATGTTAGTACAACCCGGGCTACACTAGTGAACTGGCTTTAGGACACATCAATTTTTTTTTTCCCTTGACAAGGGGACAAAGAAGTGGGCTGGATTAGAAGCCTTGCAGACAGCCTAAGTATTTATTGTTCTTCAGAGCGGAAAATCTAAATGAAGGAAAAGGTCTGGAATGAGTTCCAAATGACACCAAAGCCCGGGAAATACATTCATTTCCAGGAGATGTTAATGACTTTGTGTAACACCTCCTGTGGCAGAATTACCCACTGGCTGGGGTCAGCCAAACAGCAACACAGGGAATATTCTGCTTTCTGTGTCTTGTTTACTTTATCTGTTCCTGAAAGGAGATTGTTTTCAGAGTTTTCATTTGTCACAGTTACTGCCTTTGGCCGGTTCTGGCGATAAATCATCGCCCAATAATCTAGAATGGGAATGCTGGCAAGACAAAGGGCTGCTGTCTGACAGAAGGCACATCCTATCCTGGCTGCCAGGACAAAGCAGCCTGTCACGTCCTCAGCCTGAGCAGTGAAGTACAGAGGAGTAATACTACAACAGCAGTACAATTAAACAGCATTAAATTCAGCTTGGGAGAATGCAGGAGGCACACTTCCAAAGCCAAATGTGTCTCGCTGGAAGTACTTCCTTCATCCAAACTGTTGGAGCCCTGAGCGCCCGGGCAGGCTTTGGTGCCCTGACCACCCTCACCTCAGAACTCCTGCTGGCTGCCCAGGGACTGCAGCTCCTTGTCACCTCAGCTCCTCTGGTGACCACTGGATCATCGGCAGGTCTTGTCACAGCCCTGGCTCTGTTCAGATGTGGGGGAAGGCACCCTGCCCAAGAAGGCATTCACGTGCCAGGATGGAGTCTCCTCCACAGCTGGCTCCCTGCTGGGGCAGCCCTGCTCTTCCTGTTCCCTGGCACAAATGTGCTGCTTTCAGATAAGCATTACTGCTCGGGTGAACAAGCAGTAAAAATTACACAGCACACACAGCAGCTACACAGAGTGAAAAGTGCCAGTTGAGGCTTCAATTGTAAATTATTTCATGGTCCAAGTTTTCAAAGGGGACCTTAATCCTTAATGCAAAAAATGGAAAAAAATAAACCTACACCTACCTTACATCATGAATAAACAAATAAAGTATAAATCCCCTTTAGTCACTCTTCCCTTTGCCTGTAAAGTTTTTATGCAACTGACACATCTGTCAGAACAGAAAATTTGGGATTCCAGGGGATACTGTAAGCCATAGTTCACATCATGGTAAGAAAACAAGAGTTTTCCTTTCATTAGCACTGAAGGCACAAGTTTAAAACTTGAGAGAAAGAAAAAAAAGGGAAGAATTTTATTTTAAAAAAGAGAAATAAAGCCATGTGCAAAGGGTACTTGGATTCTAGAAACAAGCAGTGAGAAAGCCTCCATTCATCCAAGGAAAGAAGTCAGAAGGACCTCTAGTAAACTGTAGAGGAGAGAGTATCCTAGAAATACTTAAAATATGAGGAAACCATTCAGACCAAATTTCCCTCGTGCTCTGGCACAGCTTGGTGGGACAAAACATCCTTGCTCAATAGAGGCCACTGGCACTTAGTAAGACCATGCTCCTGAGAAGACCAGCAGTTACGAATGTACTAGTCAAAACTGGAATATTGATGTCGGGAAGTCTAAATTCTCCCATTGCTCATGGGAGTACAAGGAAATAAACCTTTGATCTTCTTAATGTACACAGTAAGGCACCCTGGCTAATGTGGTGATAAGCTCATTTTCTCCTTGAAGTTTATGTCTCATGTAAGCATCAATGCTACGACTTGTCCTGGCACTCCTTCGGGCATAACACAGTTTAAATTCCTGTATGTAGCTGGATGGAAAAAAAGGAATGCTCTGGAATAAACAAAGAATAGCCTGAGGTTGTTTCGTAAAAAAAAAAAAAAAAAAAAAAAAAAAAATTACGATGGGCTAAGATGAAAAGAATCAGAAACATTACAATTTGGAAAGTATCTTGCCACTGTTTTAGAAATATACCTGAGACCCTCCTGCAGTTCACTTCAAAAAGTTAAACCTGCTGACAACCCCTGGTTTAATACTGTCCCCATCAAGCATCTACTTTCTTCTTTGATGTCCTATTTCCACTAATCCAGTAAAGTCTCATCTGAGCATTTGTCACTGATATTTTTGCTCTCTACTGTGACAAGTTAGTTTGTATTTCTCTAATCCACTGAATGCAAATCAATGACAAACTCAAGAGAACTGGTTTTAAAAGCAGTGTCCACTAAACACATAATTTGGGCTTTATCTGGGCAATCTTTCTTTCATGCCACATATGCCAGCTCCTCTTCAGTCAACGTGCACTGAAAGAAGCTTGTTACCAATCCCAACTTACAGGTTTCTGTCTGATTTCACTGCTTCCCCTGGACTGCTGGCTCTGCTCGTGACAGCAGCACTGCCTGTACCTGTCAGTCATCCACCCCGGGTGAGTAGAGGGCACCTGAGCTGCCACAAAAGCTGGCCAAAGGCATTTGAGTCTCTCACTATGCTGCTGCCAGAAAGGAGATCATAGCGCTGCTAAGTGTCATCACAGAATGAAATCTTTCAGAGAGCATCACTGTGCTTTTCAAGCCAGGTGACTTGGCATGGGAAGAGGGAGTCCTCCTGATCTCCATGAGAAGAGTGCAGGGTTCTCTCAGCAGCATTTTTTTCAAAAGTGGCACTGCAGGTTGGTATGAGATGTTCTCTCTATCCAGCATAACCCTCCCCTTCTCACTCACATTCCTACTAGGACCCACAATTTTCCTCATCTTCCCTATCTTCTCAAACACATACACTTTGCCCACAAAAGGCAGAGGCACTACAGGTGCCCTCCCTGGGAAAGGAAAGGAGGGGCCTTGCAAGCAGTGCTGCTTCATCTGAATGAAGAAAAGGCACATGGAAATGGGTTACTAGTGACAGGCTCAAGGGAAAAAGACACAAAACTGCAACAATGAAAGGTGAATTCATAGCATGGCTGCAGATTCCATACAAAGTCCATATCATTGTGACATAACTCCTGTCCAGGTGTGAGAAAGATAAATTACTTGTAGGTAGAATTGCCTTGTTAAAGTTGAGAGCTTGAGATGCTTTAATGATCTCAGACCTAGAGGGAGGTTGACAAAACCTAAGGGAGAAGAATATACCACCGATAATGGGCACAAAAGATGCAGAACTTACAGGTCACTAGGACATTTGGCAGAACCCCCAAGATAAGGGAGAAATCAGCTCTGACTGGGTAAAAGGTAATTTCAGCACGGGGATCTGCGACCACTGACCCAAGAAACCCACAAATCAAAACAAAAGAAAGACTGGGCATGCAGACTAATTAGCATGAGAAGTGAGAGGATCCTTAACCATAAAAGAAGGAATACTAATTAATTAAAAAATGAGATAACTTGTAGCCAATGAACGTTAACGCCTTTGTTTGCTAAAATGTATAAATAGTGAAAAGTTTTCTTAGTTGGAGTGCTGGCTTTGTGGATTTCCCACTCAGCACCCCTTTCTGTGCAAAACTATAAATAAATTTACTCTGTGTGTGGACTGGCCTCTTGCACAATGGTGAAAGAACTTATTTTGATGACATTACGAGACATCTCATATACTCACATTCAGAGCTTCTACATCTTGTCTTACTTTGTGAATCAGAAAAAAATAAGGCACAGGTGAACTGTTATACTATTTATAAATAAATTATTAATGCCAAAGTAACTGAGTAGCCTTCCTCCTGCCCAAAGAAGCACATGCACCCCAGAGAGAAAAGGATGCTGTAAATATCCTAACTTTCATTTCCAGGATAGCATAAAGGGCTGAATGTGTTACCTTGTGTCATTCTGGATCTATACTGCAAAGTCAGGACTTGCTAATCTTCTCGTTTAAGTACAATATATTTATTACTTCAGCTTCTTGATGGAAAGATCCCTACCACAAGTATGTGTTAGAGACTATTAGATTGAATCATGTTTACTAAACATTCCAGGATGTCTATCTATCTTGCACCAGTCTGTTTAGCAACATTAGTTGATGGCTTAAAATGTAATTTGCTATGTTTTTGAAACCACAGTGGATATGATATTGTGTCTGGCCAACGGTTTTTCTGTCATGAGCATTAGAGGATAATCCTTTTCTATTTTTGATTTTAATTTCAATTTGTGAATTGAGGGATAAAATATCATTAACTATTAGTGTTTGTAGAGTGCTTTGAGAATATCAATGTGTTTAGAAGAGACATGGTACAAGACAACACTTCCATTTGTATTAAATCTGTTACAAACATCCTATTCATTTGAATTATTTTAGTCGAATTTCTCAGCATTCCCAAGGACCTAACTCTTCTTTTCAATCCTTGCATCAAAATTTTGAGTAAGAGATTTCTGTCCCTGAGATTACTGCCCCTGTATTTTCTGCCATCCCTTAAAGATGGTGATTTCTTGGTCTTGAAATCCAGTACCTCTTTATGTTTGGAAGTTTTTCATCATAACATGTTCTTCTTGTATTTGTTTAATTACACATGGCAGTGCATGTATGCATATGTATCCCAATGTAAGATGGACACGGAACTGTTGGAGCAAGTCCAGAAGAGACCACAAGGTTGGTAGGAGGACTGGAGCACTTCCCCTATAAAGTCAGGCTGAGAAAGTTGGAGCTGTTCAGCCTAGAGAAGAGAAGGTTGTGTGGAGACCTCATAGCAACCTTCCAGTACTTGAACAGGGCTTATGGGGCATCCAGAGAGGGACTCTTCATCAGGAACTGTTGAAGATGAGTGATAAGACAAAGAGTAGCGAGGAGAAACTGAAAGAGGGGAATTTTAGGCTAGATATTAGGAATAAATTCATTACTGTGATGGTGGTGAGATATTGAAACAGGTTTCCCAGGGAAATTGTGGGTGGCCCAAGCCCCAACCCTGGCAGTGCTCAAGGCCAGGTTGGATGGGGCTCTGATCAACCTGATCTAGTGGAAGGTGTTGGGACTAGATGATTTTTAAGACCTCTCTAACCCAAGCCATTCTATGGTTCTACGTACACACAATACCTGGTTTTCATCAAAAAGATGGATAGCATCTTACCTCACATAAAATGTCATTTAACCCTGAAAGCATTTCAATTTAAAATAAATCTTTAAAGCAAAAAACTTTCTTTCCTTAAAGTAAAGAACTTTCTCAAACAGCATGCCAGCTTCTTATTGGTAAGGCAACTGCTCCCACCTGCCTTGGTATCATGCTCTGCTCACAGCTCAAAATTCCTTTTGGAGCAGGTGGCCCTTGCTGTTCCCTCACAAGTTGTCCATCTTGTACTGTGGTCTGAAGTAGTGACAACTTCATGAAAGAAAGTGGCTTTGTGGTATGCTGTCCTTTACGGAGTACAGAGGTTCCCCACATCACTGGTTACCTGCAGTGTCAAATCCCACTGAAGCTGCTCGCAGATTTCAGGTGTGGCCAACCCCTCATTTGAGCCTGATCTGGATATGGACGTCACGTTAGCTGCCTGCCGGTGTTACAGGCAGCTCCCTGGATATCTCCTATACACTGATGCCAGTTGTTAGGTCAGAAATGCTGCCCACCCCAGGCACAGAGCAGTACAAAGGGAGGCACCACCCAGAGTGCTGGCAGGGTCTGGAAGTGCTCAAGTCTTGTTTCTCAGTGTAAAAGGAACCAGCACAAAATTCTCTGCTTAAAAGCAGTTCCCCAGGGAAAGGAGGGGTACACCTCTGGTTTTATTTTTCCTCACCACAGCTCGTGTCAGCAAAGGATCCGACCTTGGGAGCAACAAGCTGAACTCCTTAACCTGGCTAACTAATCTTCCAGGACACGGCAGTGCACTCGGGACCCAGCACAGATATTTATCCTCCCAGCACAGCTATTTCTGTGCATCCCACGGATAAAGGAAGCATTTATGATTACCTTCAAGATGAAATTAAAACTCTATAGGTAAACTCTTTATACCATGAAATCTGAAAATGGCCCAAAGTACATTCCCAGTTTTCTCATTTTTTTTTTTTTACAGTTACATGATAAAATCTGGAAAGTCAGGTGATGGCTGTGTCAGTTTTGTTTATTTCAATAAGCAAAGGTCAAATGCACTAAAATTCTTACAGCTTCCATGTAGCAGTAATTGTTAGATGGCAGAACCACAGAATATCAAAGTCCATTTTTTAAAATCTTACCATATGGGACATGATATCAAGAACAAAGTGGCTCATTTCCTTTTACTAACAAAAGAGCTACATGTTATTTCTGCAGGAATCCCTCTCCATTCAAATCATGGCATTAAGCTGTTCACGCCTTGTTATCCGTGGAATTAAAATTGGGAACATCACACAAACGCACAAACAGCAAACTCACACTAAAACGTTGCTTTGGCTGTCACTATCCTATTCAAAAAACGAGAACTAAAGCACTAAACATTTTGGCATTATTTCTGGGAGAGGGGTGGCTGCAGTTGTCAGGACAAAGAGGTTTCCTTCTAGATCACGTTTGTTTCCTTAGCCAGCCCACGTGAGACCGGGACGCACGTCGCCAAGGCGGGACGAGATCCCTCCAGCGGGAGCTGCAGGAACCATTCCTCCCTTGCTCACACCCAGGGGCAGGGGAAGCCCCTCCGCCCCTTGAGCAGAGCAGCCCCATGCTCCTGGGCGGGCGGGGCACGGCAGGGTGTCCAGCAGCACGGCCAGACCCGGGGGCTCCGGGCGCGCCCGTCACGGACCGGGACAGCAGCCCCGGGACGGAACCGCGGCCCCGCGCGGCACCGGCCGCGGCCACGCCCCCGCCGCCGCCTGGCCCCGCCCCCGGAGCGCCGCCCAGCGGGCCACGCCCCCACGCGAAGGCGTGTCCTCCGGGGAAAGCCACGCCCCCAAAGGGCCGCGCCCCTCAGACTGCCGCGCACGCGCCCTCCACGTGAGGCTGCCGAGCCCCTCCCCGCTCTTTGTTTACCCCGCGTGGGGCCGCGCGCCGGCCTATGGCGTCAGCGCGCCGGCCCCGCCCCCAGGCCGCGTCCGCCGCGGCGACAGCGGCGCTCCGGGAGCTGCGCGCGCCCCTCCGGTGTCCCTGTCCCCGCCCCGCCGCCCCTGCCGAGCGCCGGCACGCGCCGTTCGCCGCCCGGCAGCCGGCGGGCGCATGTTCCCGAGCGGGGTCGGCGCGCCGGCGGTGAGCGCGGGCGAGCATGGCCGCGCCCGGGTCGGAGAAGAGCAGCAAGAAGAAGACGGAGAAGAAGCTCGCCGCCCGCGAGGAGGCGAAGCTGCTCGCCTCCTTCATGGGCGTCATGAACGCCATGCGCAAGCAGGTACGGGAGGCGCTCGCCGGGGCCGGGAGCCCGCGGTGTCCGTGCTGCCCTGAGGGCAGGTCCCGCTCCTGCCCCGGCGGTGCCGGGGGTTTCCCGTCTCTTGGGCCCGACTGCGGGAAAAACCCACCGGACCCGGCACCGCCGGTGCCCCAGGGTCTCCGGAGCCGCACAGCCTGGCGAGTTCCGATTTCGTTTGCGCCGGCTCCTTGTGGGTGCTGGAGGCAGAAGGCGGCGTGGATCTGTTTTTCCTTATCTGATAACGCCTTGCGTGTGATAGGGCAGGAGTGAGGCTGTGATTGATGCATGGCCCGGTGTCTCCGGTGAGAGCATTCACGGAGCCCTTTTCGAACTGAAGCCTAAGGGCAGTGGAAAGGCGCTGATGCCGGATTTTTGGGCAGAAACCCTTCCCTGAGCAATACCCTGTGAACAGCGAAACTGCAACAGGAGGAGAGGGATGAGTAGAACCATTGTTTGGTTTCAAAGGTGGCATTTTTGTCTCGAGTACCTCTGGCCGTCGCACTAGGAAGGCAGTGGCAGTGTAGGAGTTTGGTGGCTTCATCCGGCCTCAAACTGTGAACTCTTGGGCTGGTCAGCTTCCGTGGTCAATAGTTTAATGAGCATTAAAGACAGCTCCTCTGTTTACCAATAGAGCAAGAGTGGTAACCAAAATTGCAGTCATACAAGTGCATTTCAGTAGAGCTGTCCAAAATGAAGTAAATACTAATTTTTAATTATTTTTTGTAAAAAGCACTGAAGTAATGGTACAAGAACAGAAGGATGACACATGTAACTCCTTGCATATGAAGAAATCTTTCTTCTCAGAGGAGGATCTAGATGGATTGTGGAACTTTGGTTTGTTTAAAAACAGTGATGTGTAGCCAGAGTTAAAGTTAACTCTGAAGGAAGACCATGTAGGGGCTTCACACTTGGCACTGGCTGAATTCATAACTTCGTTTCTCATTGTGTAGTTCATACCTCTGCCATTGTTTAAAGGAGAATGCTAGATGCTGTTATGATTTGTAAGTAGATAAAGGAGATATTGCCCTACTGTAGACGTATGTGCAGTCCCCAGCACAGGAATTCACAGTACTTTACCTTGTCACTGTTCCAGTGTGTGGTACCACATTGTTCTCAAGTGCCTCATCTTGCAGTAGAGTGGAGTGCCAGCTCTCATGTAGCTATGAGCCACTCCAAACAAGGAGTGAGAGCATCAGGATTAAGTGCTGTGAAGTTTGTGTGTACTTCTGATTCAAATTCCAGAATCTCTTATGCCTAGGGAGGTGCAGCTCCGAGTTTTGCCTGCAAGCTTCTCATCAGGTGAGCTTTACATATCCCACGCAGCGCTGACTGGTACAGAAATTCTTGCAGATTTCATGAAACTCATACTTCTTTTAGGGGATGTTTGTAAGAGGAGCTCAAGTATTACTGAGAGAGTAGGGGAAGGTGTGATTATACAGGATAAATTTGGGAAGTCAGCTGTAGCCAGAGGAAAACACACCAATTTCAGCTCATTAGTTGTGCTAAAGTTGTAAGAGGATTTGTAATCAGCTCTTTCCTCTTGTGTTTTGGTAAGTCAAGAACTATGCTGTAGTTACAAAACCTGAATATGAGTTAAAATTTCCTGTGATGGAAATGTCAAGGAGCACTTGCAGGTCTGGATATTTAGCTCATTAGTTTAATCCTGTAGGAATCTGGGCCGATGGGAACTTAACAGGAGCTCATTTTAAGGAGGCTGCTTTTTGTGGGAGCTGGGATGAAGAGGAATCCTCCATGAGTATGGGAGTTTAGAGTAAACTGTGGACACACTTGCACTCAGTACAGGTGAGATATTGGGGCCAGGTGTGTTTAGTGCTTGGAGGACTTGTTGCTTGTCTCCAGCATTGGTGACCCACACCTTTGTGGATTTTCCAGAGCTATTGGACAGCATGTGCATAAGTCATTTGTTGCAACATTGCAGCTCAGTGGAGGTCAGCCAAGAATGAAGTCATTGGGAATGTAGCTGGGATGGAGCTGCAAGGTGTTGCTGAACCTGTTTTTTGGGAGATGAAGTGCCCTGCAGAAGCTGACGCTCGGGTGTGTCCTTCGGTTGCCACCAGTCACCTGTGGCCAGTGACAACACTTCTGGAAAGGAATGCAGAAATCCTCAGAAGAGCATTAGTTGAAATGGAACCATCACACCCAGAAATATCCCAGGGAAAGGAGTTAAAATGATGGTCTGTTTTGGTTGGCAAATGCACCCAGAGGGGCCTTAGAACATCTGAGGTGTTTCAAATGTTGAGCTGAGTCATTTAATGTGTCTTAGAAATGCAGTGTGGAGCTCAAGCAACAGCTGCAAGTCTTGGCAAAGCTTGGCCATAGGATTTTATGGTATCTTGGACTGCTAGTTTTCAATGCTTCTTTTGAGCCAGAAGTGTTAGAAATTTCAGCTTTTAATGGATTTCCTCTGAAACTTTTCCAGAATGGTCTCTATTTTGTTGTTGTTTCAATCCTAAGTGGCTTAAAACTATATGTCACCCCCATCTAACTTCCATTTAGATGATATTTTTGAAATTATTATTTATATTTTGTCCAGTATGTCCTTTTGAGTATCCTGTAAAAAAAATAAAAACAGGCACGTTTAAAGGAATTGTAAACATGGGTTATCAGCCCTAGATAATATTGTCTCCATGTGGAAAACACTGTTGCAGTTCTAAGCAAGTATATATTTCCCACAGTAGAAATGTTCTTTTCTGGGGCTGGCCTTGGGATGGGTGTATGTAGATGTTTTTGAAAGCAGTTCCATGAACTTAAGGTAATAGTCCAAAATTATTTTCTATTTTTTGGGGGAAGCAGTGCTGCTCAATTTTTCTTTCTTAATAGATAATTATAATTAACTGTAGTATGATATGCATTTATTTCACTCAATATGTTCTTAGAAGAGATAACATTTCAGAATCTATTCAAATTGTGGGGGTTTTTACCCTTTCCCTCCTGAAAGCTTTTATAAGTTCTGTTGTTTACCTTTCTCCTTCTAGAGCATGACAGTTCACATGTAGGGAAGAAACTAGCTGCCTACATATAAAGAGCAAACAAGTGAGAAATAAATTATGTTTTGTTTGGAAGCTAGTTGCTTATCTGGTAGGACCAGTTAAGCCCTTCCACAGAAGTTGTATTTTTTGATACATTTTCTTTAAAATGCTCCATCGAATGCTTTAAACTCATTCATCACTTTGACTCCAGTTGGGAAATAGGATGGCAGTCTTCAGATATGAGGTTCTGTGAATTTTTTTTGAAAATCAGCAGCAGAATAGAGGAGAGCCACTGACAGATGAAAGCAGAGCAATATAAATGCAGCCCCTACTAGATGCTGCAGAGCTTACATTATTGTAGGCTGATGTAAAAGCTACAGGAGATAATTTAATCAGAGTTCATGTTATTCGTGGCCATCCTGTACAAATCCATGGGTAAACTGATGTTTGCTAGTTCTCCAGGCTACTGAACTTTGACTTTCAGAAAACCATTTTATCACATAATGCTCTTGAGTTGTGTGTGTTACAAAAAACAATGAATTTCCATAAGCTGTTTTAAAAGAAATATTGTTGAAATGTTTTCAAAAATGTTGATTTTTCTCTTTTTTTCCCTCTGATTCAGAAAACTCTTTGTGATGTCATTCTTATGGTTCAAGAAAGAAAGATCCCAGCTCACCGTGTTGTGCTCGCTTCAGCCAGTCATTTTTTTAACTTGATGTTTACTAGTAAGTCTTTTGAAAATTGGTTAATTTTAAACTTTCATGATGATATCCTGTTATATTTGTGTCTGTCAACTTGTTTATCTTATGAAAGTGATCAATTTGAGGGATAAGTGTAAGTGAAGATTTCTCATTCTGTGTCCTTCTTCCATTCATCTCTGTTCACCTCTCCCTTCATTTTCCATTTAACTCTTTTGATCGAGTCAAGTGTTACTTCATATATAAGCTGTCTTAGTGACAGGGGCCTATACATTGTATTAGAGTTCATCCCCCTTCCTTGACCTGAAAATTGGGATTTTTTTTTTTGTCCCATTACAGAATTTGTCTGCCATCAGGCACTTCTGCATATAAATTGGGCTTTCAGAGGTTAGAGACATGGTTTAGTGGCTGGAGTGGATGATCTTAGAGATCTTTTCCAGCCTTTAAGTGATTACATCAATTTTGTGATTCTGTAATTCTTTCATTTATGTTTTTTAAAAAAAATTCTGTTATGCACTATCTTATCTTTTGTATGCCTTACCCATGAAGCATAAAATTACTGTAAAATCGAAGTTGAGTGGAAGTAAAGTAGCCATTCATTCCAGTGGGATGGTAACCATCTGTGGACAAACCTGGTGCTATGTCTGGATGTGGGGGAGCTCGGAGTCTCTGTTGTTATCAGCTTGAATGTGCAAATGGCTTTTGACAGTGCTAGTGCAGTCTGGCTGCAGTCAACAACATCTAGGACTTTTTCTACTTAACACAGTTTATCATAGTTCAGATAATACAAGGATGTACTCACACCAGTTATCTTGTTTGTTCCACTGCCTCCTTTCCTGACTTGCATTAGCAATCCTGGGAAAACAGCAATCAACTCTGAGCAGTTTTTAGCAGGTTACCACTTTGTATAATTGCTTTATTTTCTACTGTTTGCAAAGCGTACAATAACTAGAGTGACTTCTTGATTAAAAGTTTGTCTTCTAATCTGTTTGCAGCAAATATGATTGAATCAAAGTCCTTTGAAGTGGAGCTAAAAGATGCAGAACCTGACATTATTGAACAGCTCGTGGAGTTTGCTTATACTGCAAGGTAGTTTTGTTGTTTAAAGCTCATGGAAACCCACCAATTTTCTAGGAAGCCCGCCAATTTTAAATTATAAAATCTTAAAATAATGTTTCTGTGATTCATCTATTTTGTTACCATTAAAATTCTTTCCTTTGTTTAAAGCCTGGTGTGACTAGACCTTCCATCCTTCTTCTCTCTTCCTTTTTATTTAACCAGTAGGAAGCCATACAGACTAAAGAGAATGGTATTTGTCTCCAGAAAGTAACTCAAAGCACTTGAAGCTTTTGACTTCACTGCTGGAGTCAAATGATGTTTCCCATGGTTCTGCAATTCAGATCCTTAACTGATGTCAGCAGGGTCTCTCTTTGTGGTCATAGTGGCTGTGGCACAGAACCATATCCATGAATGTGGTGGTTTCACATTTGCCTGTCTCTGCCAAATTTAGTGCAGTGGTTTGAGTGTCTTTTCTGCTGTGAGATAGGATATATATATATTTATATATATTATACTTTCATCTCAAAACAGGCAGGGTGGATGACTCTTCTGTGAACAGTGTTTCCCTCCTATCTCAGTTTGTCCATGTATCTGGGGGTTTTTGTGGGTTTTCTTTCTCTTCCTACCCCTCCCCCAACAGAACTCCTGCAGATGGCAAGGATTGTAAACAGAACTTAATCAGCTTTAGTCAGACCTGTGGATGGCAGGCCTTTCATTTAATGGGGTTAACTCTCATTAGGGAGGCTTTCTCCTTTCTTTTGAGAGGAATCTTCTTGTATAGTCCATCAGTCTGTGTCAACAGCCTACCCCAGCCACGTGGTTGCCTGTCCTGATACCTAAGCCCTAGACTGTGGCCTCCATAACTTCTCTTGAAGCACTGCCAAACTGGTTATTCTGCTTATGCACTCTGGGCAGATCAGCCAGACCAGTCCTGAGAGAGTTTAGACAGGTTTTGCTGGTGTCTGTTTGGGAGTTGAAAGTGGTTATTAGAAGAGGTTCTGGATTTGGCTTTTTTTTTTTTTTTTTTTTTTTTTCCTCTTTGTGAAAGTGGTTAGTCACACAACTCATAGAAATAGTGTAGGACCACACAGGACCTGTTAAAGGCTTGTTCTTCAGATTCCAGAAGTGGTTGTTCTTTGCCCTGCCTGGGTAAAGTGGAGCAAACAAAAGTAGTTTGGAAAGTCATGAAGGATGTGTGCTTAGATTGTATGTGGAAGATTCTTGGGTAAATAGGAGGGAAATCATTTTTCCATTTACGTGAATTTTTGTAAGTTGCTTTTTTTTATTGCTGCAACTTAGGTCATTTCAGTGATGCTAATTTTACACCTTCTGTTTTGCAGAATCTCAGTTAACAGCAATAATGTCCAGTCTCTACTAGATGCAGCAAACCAGTATCAGATTGAACCTGTGAAAAAAATGTGTGTGGACTTTTTAAAAGAACAAGTTGATGCTTCCAATTGTCTTGGTAAGAGAAATAGATTTAAATTTACTGTTTATTTTTTAACTTTGCTGTATTGTCTATCTGCAGATAAGCAGTAACATTTGGCTAAATCCAGGCGTGTAAAAATAGTTTTTCTCTGAATCTGAGCTGTTGCCCCTTACCACAGGGTCTACTGATTGTGCAAGGTCTCATCCAACTTGGCAGGATGCTGGGGCTTCTTGTTTGTCAGAGAACTGCATGTGTTTAGTGAGGTGGAGCTTTCAGTTGTTACTGTACTTGCAGACAGAATTCAACTGTAACTTTGTAACTTACAGAACTAGCATATCTTTTACAAGTATAAACAGAGTAAGTTTAGGCTACTTTTGATTTTCTTAGCTTTTGATTTTGACTGAAAACAAGGAATGTCATCTGGGCAGGTTTGATATCATGTTCTGTAGCCGTAATGTAAACAATGTTAACAGATAAGGTAAACAACAACTAGAACTAAATACATTTTTGTGCTTAAGATTTGGTGCACTTTATATAATCAGAAATTTAAGAGAAACTTTTTTCAGTTTTTTTTTTATTGACGTTGTTAGGTAATTCTCCTAGTAATATTTCAATCATATTGCAGATGTTTATAGCAGCAATAGAAATGTTTTGCAGAGTATATCTGAATTACAGTGACTCAATTGACGCTTCAATGCAGTACAGCTGCAGCTCTGAAACAACTCCAGGAAGAAAGGCATTACCTAAGGAAAATGCCACTTAGGCTTGCTTTGAGGCATTCTGCCCTGTGGCTTCTGTTAGGTGGAAAATTAATTATGGTTTCCAACACTTGCATACCTTGTTGCTAATTTATTGCAAAAAGATTAAAACAATTTTTCCTTAAGGCATTGTTTTTAAATTGGAACATGTTTTGTGCAGATTCATAAGCAAGTACACAATTCATTAAAAAAAAAGTATGTGAAAGAAACCATGGCTTAATTTGAATCTTGAATTTTTGTGATATGTGTGGATTTTATCTTTCTAGTTTGCATTTTACTACTCTGAGCAGCTCAGACTAATTGCAACCCATATGTTAGTGTGCTGCTTCTACCCCACTTGACATTTCTTCTGTGAGAAGGAAGACTGTGGCATGATGAGAAGTTACTGCTGAAAAGCTCCGTGCTTACATGGTTTTTAATGGCAAAGTTGGCATTGGTGTTTCTCAGCTGCTATTGCTGTTTATACCTTTATGCCAACCTTTTGTCCTTCCAGCAACATCAGCTTGACTTTGTGTTGGTCTGCAGCTACCTGTATAGAAAAGGTCCCAGTTCTCCATGACTCTTGAAGGAAACTGGGCTTGCTTGGTGACTGATGCTGCATGAGCAGGTCAGGAGAGGTTGTAAAACGTGGATCCAGTTTCTCAAGCTGTTCTGGTTAGACATGGTTAGTGTGGCTTGGCTCAGACTTGGTTAAGGTACTGTTGTCTCTTTGTAATTGGGAAAGAAACAGTGAGGAAATGGTGCTGAAGAGACAGTTAATGCAGCAAGTGTTGCAGGTCTGGCCCTCCAATTAGTTCAGTAGGGATAAGGATCAGCAGCTTGTCCCTGTCTTAGTTTGCCTTGGATTGCAGATGAGTTATGATGGCATGTGTTTAATGGCAGGGGGAAAGCATGGTAATAAATATTAAACTGGAATTGTAAGTATCACTGAAACGACAGTAATTTTATTCTATTTTAATATATTAAAGGTAATTGCAGTTCAAGTTTAGAAGGGTTTTTTTCTTAATTCTCCTTCATAGGCATAAGTGTGCTAGCAGAATGCCTAGACTGCCCAGAACTGAAAGCCACTGCAGATGACTTCATCCATCAGCATTTCACTGAGGTTTACAAGACAGATGAGTTTCTTCAGCTTGATGTTAAGCGTGTGACACATCTCCTGAACCAAGATACATTGACAGTGAGGGCAGAAGACCAGGTGAGATTCCTGCTTTGTAGAAACTAAAAGCATTGAACTTAACTATCTTTTTTTTTAATCAAGAACTGGCTTCAGGTATTCAAGTGTCTCACTTCTGATGTTCCTAGAGGATATGATGCACATAGTGCTTGCTAAATTGTGAAATAAAAGGTTCATCCTAACTTGGTCACAACCAAATATTAATAAATATTCACATTTCAAGTGTGGTTTATAGATGTGTTGTTTCAGCAAAGTTGAAGAAAGAAGTCACAGAAGGAACAAGCAGAACAGTTTCTTTTGTCAAGATAGCTGTAGGGCTTCTGATTCATTAGTACATGAGCTAAATTGTTTGTTTTGTAGTGGTTGCTTCTAGATCGGGATTTATGGGCTTTTGGTGAAAGTGGACCACTTCAAAGTGGTGAGCAAAATGCACTTCAATGGATGCAAGTTTCTAGCTGAGTGTGGCCTAGCCCATTTCCAGAGAGCAGTTTTCTGATGGAAACATAACATGCACAGGCCCAGGGAAGGAGGGACTTGGAAGTAAGATGAGTAAAACACTGGCAGTGGTGGATTGCTGGAACACCCTTATTTAGGGACTGGACATAAAAAAGTGTAGGTGGCTGAAAGGAGCCTCAAGTTCACTCAATTAAAATTTTGTAACCTGTGGTAGGAATTACATTCACAGCTGTCCCATCTGGAATGCTTGATTCAGCTTAGAGCACAGCTCTGAACGATTATTTGCCAGCTTGTTCTTCCTACTGCAGGAAAATAGGAAGCATGTAGGTGCCTACACTGCAGCCCAGACAGGTAGGCTGATTGTAGCAATTGAGTGGTACTTGTAGCTGCTGGGCACTTGCAGCTTCTTAGTCAAAGCTGTTGAAAACAAACTGCAGTCTTACCTTTGTAGCTCTGCTGTTCTGGTGCTTGAATTAGGTAACTTAAACTTGTGTGGGTATGGCATCATGAGTTGACTCATACCTCTGAAGTGCAACAGAGGGATGTTGTAGCTGAGATGGTATGCATATCCTCTTGGAAATGGATGTTCTGCTGACTGTGAAGTTTCCATTGACATTACCTCCAACAGGCAGAAGAATTGATTTGAAGCATTAAGGTTTAGTTATTTGTCTTACAGTATGGTGATGTAACGTAGGAAAATAAAAATTAGTAAGAGTGCATAATATCAGTAAGAGGGCATAATATCAGGTGATTGAATATCGTAGTTGGTTTGTTACAGGTATAAATGAGTAATGTCACAGTTCAGCATTCTTGCTGAGTGCTGGGAAGAGTTCAGATCGTGGGATAACATTCTCAGAGCTGGAAGTGTCGTTTGGCTTGCAGCCAAAATGACACTTAAGATTTACATTCTTGACGTTCTGTTGGTAAGGTAGGATGGCGTGCTTTAACCGGGCAGCAGTGGTAGAAATGTTATGTATTCAGCATGGCATCACTAAAATTCCTTTAGGAAACTGGTAGTGTGCAGTAAGAAACTACAGAAGTTTGTCAGTTGTACTACAGGAGTCTTATTTCTCAGAAGCACTGCTAGAAAGTTGACATTTTACTCTGAATTTTATTTTGGTGTGGAGTGTAGTTACATTTAGCAAAAGGGGAAGGTAGCATTAAGTGCTGTCTGTCCCATACAACATTCCTGTTCAAGTCATTCTGTTAAATTTCCTTAGCTGATGGAATTGAGCCTTTAGTTATTGTTTTCTTTGCTCTCCCACATTCCCTGGTGATTTTGCAGAGTTACAACTGGGTGGTCTAGTAGTCCTGAATAATTCTTCCATGAAGTGCCTTTCCATGTTGTGTCTGTCACTCCACACCAACCACTGTGACCAGTTTCAGCTACAGGTGTAGGCAGTGGCTGTGCTGTTACTTACAGTGAGGTTGTCTTGTCAGAGGACACGAAATGAGGAACACACACACAGTCAGGGCAAAAAAGAGAGCGTTTATTTTCTTTGACCTCGATTTATAGAATTTGGACAATGACCAAGGATTGGAGGATGAAGGTTGCCACCTCTCCAACCACACTGGTCAAACTAGCAGTCCATCAACAGTCCCCTCCTTATGAGAAGAATGTAAACATAAAGAAATAGTTACAATAACAATAGATTGTTTAGGAGAAAATCCCTGAGAAACTCCATTACAAAAATGCAAACATCAGAAGGCTGAAAAGAACAGGGTGACAAGGTTGTCCTGCCACTTCAGAGTGGATAAGCTTGCTGTGTCTGAGAACAGCATGGGAGTATCAAAATATACATGTAATCCTGGAATTGTTTTTTTTCATTTCTCCCTGACCCAGCAGACAATTATAAATAGAGCTGATTTCTTGATTATCTTCCCTGTTTTACCTTCCCATTATCTTTTCCTGTGAGGAGGAGAAAAAGAGGAGACACTCTGGTAAATTTACAGTAGTTTGCAGATAAAAACTTGGATTTAAATGATCCCCTAAGACACAACAATAGCAATGTATTTGGATACCCAACATGATGGTTTGGTAAGAAAACCAGTTCATCACCTCAGGAGACTATATCAAGTAGAAGTTATTTCATTTTTGTGAAAGCATTACTGATGTTATGGCACAGAACTTGAAGAGTATTAAATTTAACCTGGTACAGGAGTTAATCACATAAATGTGAATTGCATATTCATGTTTTCCATTTGGAGGGAAAAAAGTTAAACAACAGAAGTAGTAGACTTTTGAAGTTTGTAGATAAGATTTGTTCAGTGGTTGTGCATTTGTTTTACTTGTCTGAGCATTGTCTTTTTGGGCTTGGCTGACTGCTGTTGTAGGAGGTTTTTTGTGGTTTTTTTGAAAGATGGCAATGGGATACATAATAAAATGTTAGTATAGGTTAACCTCCAGCAGGCATTAGAATCAATTCATAGCATTAAGGTTCTGTTACTTGTCTTGCTGTGTGGTGATACGCCTTATCCCTTTCTCTCCTTGTCTCTTGTTCAAGGTTTATGATGCAGCAGTGAGATGGCTGAAGTATGATGAGCCAAATCGCCAGCCGTACATGGTTGATATTCTTGCTAAAGTCCGATTTCCTCTAATATCAAAGAACTTCTTAAGTAAAACAGTTCAGGCTGAACCACTTATTCAGGATAACCCAGAATGCCTTAAAATGGTGATCAGTAAGTTGACCTCTAGCTGAAATCTTTATGATGTTCTGTATGATTAAAAAATTTCTTTGGAAGTTTTTGAAAATTGTTTGCTTTAAAATGCTCTAACATTTTCACTTTAAATCTGTCTGTGTTCCCTCTAGGATGCTGTGTTTAGTTGAAGTTGGATTAGCAGATTATTATGTAAATAAAACTCATCTTATGTAACAGTGTGACTTTCATTTGTTTTCTCCTAGCAAATGGCATGAACTCTATGAGAAGTAATGGAATGGAGATTTTGTCAATGACTCATTAGGGTAACTAAAAGTTAGTCTGCCTTTTGTGACAGGCTCATAACTTCAATAGCGTTCATGTTTGTATGTGCTTAATAAAAGAAATATATCAACATTTTGAATATTTTAAAGCTTTCCTAGGCAAATTAGAATTTTAGGTGTATGTTTTACTGTTTTTATCTATTTTATACTGACCACTGATCCTACAATAATTGATCCTACATTTGCATACTCAGGGTGCAGATGAAATAGGAAACAAGCTTCCCTTTTGTTTTTAGACACTATTTGTAAAATTTTATCATGTAAGAAAGAAAAGCAATTTCAGTAGCAGTTAACTAGTTGGCTTCAATTTAGTGTAGATCTAAAAATCAGTACACAACTGTTTTCCTTCAGACTCAATGGGCAGGATTCAAATTAGCCTATGTGTTGGTAAGTATTTGCTGATATTTGACATCACAGTCATACTTCTTGTGTGACACCGAGTTGGTGTATTGTATAGGAAATAAGGATTTTTGTCTGGTTTTAGTGGCTTGTAATATCACCAATATTTTTGCACTCTTTGGAATGCTTCCTTTCAGGTTTGCTTCCTTTTGACTGTTCCAATGCAGAAATCTTACTTGTTTGTTAATATTGGATAAATGAGCTGATCAATCCATTGGTCCGTGACATGAGTCTGTGTATGTCCTGTTTTCACATGAAGCAGCCAGTTTGGAATAGGGTGTAAATCTGAATGTACGCTCCCACCCTCACATGCTGCTGTGCATTCTTCCATTTTGAATCAAAGCTGTATAGGTGTCATGTAGAAGCTTGGTTTTCATCTTTTCCCTCCCATCCCTGCCTCTGAAACATCCCTATCCATGTATGAGCCAGACTGGATCTGCAGCAGTTGTTGTCTTCCTTGCAGGTGGGATGCGGTATCACCTCCTTTCCCCGGAAGACCGAGAAGAGTTAGTGGAAGGTACCCGCCCAAGAAGAAAAAAACACGATTATCGCATTGCTTTGTTTGGAGGCTCTCAGCCCCAGTCCTGCAGATATTTTAATCCCAAGGTAATCGTTACCTCAGAATGCATTAAGATTCACTGTTTGTAATCTCACCTGTTTTCTTTGCTGATGATATTAACTAAGACGTAATGATCTACACAATGGTGTTAGGAAGGAAGTATTCCCTCCCTCCTGGGTATACACTTGGAAGAATATGGTTCATTAAGTATTTTTAAGTCTGTGTACCTAGATGTGATACTTCATTTCAAATGGAATGATTGTGTTTGTTTCTTAGCAATATTAGATATGGAGAGCTGATCAATCTGTCTGAGTTGAGCATTGAATGGTGTGTGTATTCTGTGGCTGCAAATAAACAAAAGGTCACTAAAACAGGCAATTGGTTAGGAATATATGGAAGTCTGTATGCATGTGCATGCACTTACGTGTTTAGAGATTAACTCAAAGCAGGCTTTTTTAGCACATGTTAAGTTACTGGCTAGTATGTTAGTGTAGAACCCAGTTTTTTTAGGGGATTTTTAGTGCATTTCCTATAAATATACAATCACTTCTAAATCTTCTAAATGGTTCACAATTTTGTTTGTTCTTAACAGTATATAAGGAAAAGAATGGGGTGTCAAGTATTACAAAAGTGGAAAAGAGTGAGTTTTTACAACAAAAACTTAGAGATGGTCAATTTAGAGCAACCAAGTTCTGCCTGAGATTTGTTCCCATGTTTCTTGAATAAAATCAAGCCACAGGAATGGTGTATATTTCAGCTATGCAGACTAAAGGGTCTAAAAACATCAACTGCATGCAGAAGGATTACCCATACCCTGTTTTACCAGGCAAGCACATACAGTAATACAGAACAAATTTGCTATGTAAACATCAGGGCTCTCTTAA
The DNA here is from genome assembly GCA_017589585.1 of Phylloscopus whistleri. Taxonomy (NCBI): domain Eukaryota; kingdom Metazoa; phylum Chordata; class Aves; order Passeriformes; family Phylloscopidae; genus Phylloscopus; species Phylloscopus whistleri. The sequence goes on from JADMLD010000231.1 coordinate 917,052, forward strand.
GTTATGAGAGTCTCTTAAGTCCCATGCATGTAATAGTTTGTTGAAGAAATTCTGGTTCTAACTCAGCATATTAAATGCTTGTTAAAATTTCAAACAGTTTTGTGTGCTGTGTGAACTTTATAGTCAATGTGAGCCCTGTCAAATCTAATTCTGAATGAGTGAGCCTTTGGGGATGTGTTTTGAACTTTTCTTTCACATTCCTTTTGTAAGATAAAATCCAAGCCACCTTCTCTGAGTACCACTCAAGTCTGGGGGAAAAAAATCCAAACCTACCAACTTTGCTGACTTAGCTTGAGAGTCTCTTGATATGTATTCCTATTGGGAATTCAAAATTCTTAACTAATGACTGCCTTTTTTCTTTATACATACTCAAGATAAGCAGCACTTCAACTGGGGGTGAGGAGGTGAGAGGTACAGAGCAGATTATTCTCTCCAAGGTCTAAGTTTGGGAAGCTTTTGATCAGGGCATTCATATCTTTTCAAGCAGTTGTATGGTTTTAGCAAAGAAATCTGTTTTGTAGACAAAAAGTAGTGTCTGTGAAAGTCTACATAAAGCATAGGATAATAGAGCTTTAACTTTCATAGACTACTTATCCAGGTATAACACCAAAAAATAACAGGATTTGGAAGAAATTTTGAAGAATTGCCTGTTAATCAAGACTAACAGCCTTGCATGTGGAATAAGGAAGGGAGAAGGATGGGGCAGGAAAGGAAAATTTTAGAAGTGGGTGATGGGAGATCTTTATTCTAACAAGCATGTGTTCCTTCACTGTTTTCCTAGTGCTTATATGTTTTCTTGGGTACTCTTAGCTAGCCTGTCATGTTTTGTTCAACAGTTTTTACCTAACTTCCAACTCTTAAGCTATTTAAAGGTTCTTTTCTGGATGTTTTGTTTGAGTATTTGATTTTAATCTTCAAACTGTGACAATAGCTTATTAAATGTAACAAACCAAGGATCTAAAACCCCTGCTGAATTACCATTTAACTCACTTTAATTGGTCTCATCAAAAGATGATGGGAGGGTCACAGAACAGAGAATTAAGCTTGTGTATGTACTTTTGCAAGGTTAGGACCTTGGGAGAAATTGGAATTCTGCTTGTCTGTTGATCTGATTGAATAGTGACCTAGTCCTTCACTTCTGTTTTTAATTAAAATCAGAAATTTAATTAAATTTACATGTCACAGAAACAATTCAAAACAGAGGTTATACTTTTCCTGAAGATATTTTATTGGTTGCAATATGAGTTTTTATAGCTATCATATCATATGATAAAACTAGTGCAAAATTTTTAATTTTCACTGGTTCCTTTGCCCACAATATTAGTCTCTAATGCCAATCTTCATTTTCTTGTTGTCAGAAAGGTTTTTTAAATAAGACTGGATTAGATACTGTGTTTTATTTGTTGAGAATGTTAGCAGTATTATTTTAAGACTATATTTGCTATCTTTGTTGCACTGTAACTGGTATTTCTATCGATGCATGTACTTCATCAAGAGAGCAAAATGATGCAACAGGACAGATGCAGATGGGCCTAACACTTGTGGAACAGTCTGGCACTAATTTGAGTAGACATACATGATTTCAGAATACTACTAGAAATCCTACATGTTCTATTAACAGTTGTGGGAAGCATTTTCTTGTTGAATTTTTCACAGAATATTAAAAATTTCCCCAGGTTGGGAATAAAATACTTGTTTTGTTTTATGAATTCTCACTACAGAATGTATATATAATTGAGATTTTGTGTCAGCAATATGCTTATTCTTTTGAAATTACTATCTCTAGTGGCCAGAAATGGTTGGAAATTTTAAATGCTCAGCAGTGCAAAATTCAACAATGGCAAATAAAAAGTAACTTGTGCCTGGCAATGCTATTTCTTGATGATTAAGGAAACCAGCATACCTTTTATGAGGAGATAGTCAGGAAGCTGTTAGTGGGGAGGTTGTCCCCAGTGGGCATGTCTGCTGGTTTTTATGACAAACTTGGAGGAAGAATCAACTGAAAATGAGGAAAAGTCTCAAACGAGAAAAGGTACTTTTTGTAAGTAACTGTGTGTGCCATTCTTGTCACAGGGTCTTGAGGCTCTCAGGAATTCAGGGAGTTTTAATAAGTGATTCAATAAATTGATGAAAGAGAAAAAGGTATAGCTTTTGCCTCTGGTGTCCTGCATTGCAGTTTGATGAAAACAGAGATCAGCAGGGAAAGAGTCACCATATACTTATCTTGGTCTGTCTTTCCCTACTCAGTCCCCCAGAACTGAGACTTGCACTGCCCAGGGCTGTGTGGGTCTTGACTGTGGTATAAAGCAACACTTCTGCATAATTCCTAAATGTGTTAAATTCAAAAACTGAAATCAGTTCTATGTGGTACTGACTAACATTGAAGAGCATTGCAAGAGGATGACCTAAATTGCCTCCTGCTGAAAGAGGAGGATACTGCTGAGTATACTCAAGTTATGGCTTTTCATTTGATAAAGGTATGGATGAAATGGATACATGAACAGAAGCCATAAAAGTGGGTCAGGTCAAAGCCCTTTATAACAGTAAAGGAAAACAACAGGATATTTTGTAAAATTGCCAGAAGTTTGAGCTAGAAAGTATGTTGATCTTGCACAATGCACTGAGACATTTTCTTAAGATTTATGCAGCTATTTATTTTGCCATGCTGTAGTATGGCTTTCCTTTCTAGGATGCCCCAGGACCTGTTTCTCACCATAAAGGGCCACATGCAGCTGACAGCTCTTCTTGATATGGGGGATGCTACAAGAAAAGATTGTAAGATGTTCTGGACTATAACATGCTCTGCCTCTCTTTCTTTGAACCCCCATGTAGGAGTCGCTGTTCTTCCTCATTGACCAAGGTGTTTGAAGTATGTCCTTGCTAAGAAAATGTAATGATGTAACGTCTTGTGTGAACCATTACAGTGAAGGTCATTCAGCAGGTTGAGGTAGACCTTCTTGAGGTGGCACAGATAACAGTTAAGGTCCCATACTTTGCTGTTCAGTATAGGATTCAAGCTATGCTCATGGAATATGTGAGATACTATTACTCAAGAAGTGTTTCTTGTGCTGTATGCTATCCTGGTCTGCCATCAGTTGTTGAGTTTGGTGTTTTTAAGGCTTTGGGCATTACTGCTCGTATTTGATACTTGCTGATTTTGCCAATCTATGCAAAATCAGTTTCTAGGCATCATGACTGCCAGTATTTGTGATGGAGCATTACCCTATTTCTCATGCTATCAACTGTGGATAGCTATAGAACATTTGTGTTTTGTAAATTCTGTAAATAAGCTTCTAGTTGTCATGGTAATAAAGTATGTATCAGAGCTTTTTTACTGAGTTGCTTGTCAATTTGGATATTATCTTCTTTTTCCATTGTCTTTGTATTTTATTATTTCTTAGAATCTGTTACTATATGTAAGATGTCTTTTTCCATTGCTATAAAAGAAAATGCAATCCTACTTTATTGATTACATGCTTTGTTTCTAACATGATAGCAGCAGGAGGTCAATAGTGTTGGAAAAAAACACCAAAACTGTTTTTCAGGGAAGCTGTACTGGGTGCACACAGGGAATGAGGAAATAGAAGTTCATAATGTCATGGTTCATTGCAGCTAACTATGTCTGTGTCTAAGAGAATTTTTTCAAGAGTACGCCTGAGGAATATTCTTCAATAAACAGTGTTCATGTTTGTTTTGAAAAGGAACTTAAAACTGACCATATCTAAATCTCTATGAAAAGCTCTCTGTTTGAAAAACACTCACTGTGCAGGTAAGTGTTATAATCTATTAGACATTACTTGTTCTTTGTAATGCAGGATTACAGCTGGACAGACATCCGATGTCCCTTTGAAAAGCGCAGGGATGCAGCTTGTGTCTTCTGGGACAACGTAGTTTATATTTTGGGTGGTTCCCAGCTCTTCCCTATAAAGCGAATGGACTGCTACAATGTGGTGAAGGATAGCTGGTATTCCAAGCTAGGACCTCCAGCACCTCGAGATAGCCTTGCAGCCTGTGCTGCTGAGGGCAAAATTTATACATCTGGTGGTTCAGAAGTGGGTAAGACACTAAAAATCTTTAAAACAAACAAAAAAGCACAAAGAAAGATAGCTGGAATTTTTTCTGGTTTTTTTGCATGATTTTGTTGACAAGAAACTGCACGTTGCCATGTTAGCCTAATGAGTTTATTTTCCCATGTTTAGGATTTTATCCCCCAGTCCAACAACTATTTCTGTTGTGTTTTGAAAATGGTTTCACTGATTGAAATGAGTAATATCTACGTTAACTGGAGTAAAAATACACTGCAGCTCTTAGAGTTAAATAGGGACAAGATTGGATGGAGCTCTGGGCAACCTGATCTAGCGGAAGGTGTCCCTGTCCGTGGCAGAGGGGTTGGAAATAGATTATCGTTAAGGTCCCTTCCAACCCAAACCATTCTATGATGGTGTGATTCAGTGAAACGTATTTTGGGAGTCCCACTCTTATCTATCTTCTATAAATCCACAGAATTCAGTGTAGTTTAAAATTTTCTGGAATGTGTGACCAGAATAGCTGCATTTCGAAAAAAGGCTGCCTTTTATACAGCATATGCTGGGCCTAATGAGGCCTTTTAAAGGGAAGGAAAGTGTAAAAGAAATCTTTTACAACTACTGCTTTAGGTGGTGAAATTGTACTTGGTCCTGTAAAGGAATTTGTCCAATTTTTCTGTCAAATGACAGAAGGTATCTTCTGTTATTTTGTTATTCTGTTGGTTTGCTTGCACAAATGGAGAAATACTTCCTTTAGATGGTATTCAGCATAGTAAAGAAAAAAAAATAAAGGACCACTGGGATTTTTTTGCTCTCCAAAAAACCTAGAATGTGACTTATGGTGTGGTGTTACACGAACATTTTATTTTGTCCAAACATGATACATCATCAACAACCCAAAGATTGAATGCAGGCATGGTATAGCCATAAAAATAGCTATGCTAATAAAGCTATGTTCTGGGGAATAAAAACAAATGGGAAATAAGTCTTAGAAGGAAGATCCTTTGGAGGTCTGCCTTGCTGCAGAGGGAGGTGAACAGAGGAAAAAATTGTCATGATGGGTGCTTAACATTGATAGGTCACTCAGTGGAGGTTGTCACATTTAGGCCATGTTATCTGACCCCTAAAATATTTTAAGAGGTCTAATGTAGAAGCAGAAAAAGCAGTTCCCAGCTGCCACCTCGTGTGGTGAATGTGAAATAGCACCTTTCCCATTACTTGAAATACGCTTCACTGAGGCCACATTGGGAAACTTGGAACACTACAACGTCTCATAAATCTTCACAGTTTCCCATGTTTCAATTCAGGGGGAATAACAATAGAAACTTTTGATAGTACAGTATATTTTCTAATGCATGGTAAATGTTAATACATTAACATAAATGTTAGTATTGTTAATACAACTATAGTTGAAATTTTAATGTAGCAGTTTTCTTACTAATACACCCTCACATTACTGCACAATTTCACTTTGCTTTCCATAAATATTAATCAAGACAGAATAGTAAAAGCTAAACATTAATAATGGAGTTTATTTTGCCTGTACTTTTTCTTCAGAATTCAGTGAATACTGAAAGTTTGGAAAGGTCTGTCTCTCCTGAATCTAGTATTTTCTAATTTGAAGCAGGCAATTATGTTGAAAGCATTTATCTGATAAAACACTGCAGTGTGTTTAGCTGTAAAGAAGTCTAAAAATTGCATGTTTTTTCATCAACTGAAGAGGTTGGATTACTGTGCCAGTCCATTACAGAAAACATGGCTCATTTCCCTTTCTTGAATTGATAGGAGTCCTGTTCTATTTGCAATAACTAGCAGAGTTTGGAAGCTGAACATATTAGTTTCTTCCACTCTTGTTTCAGTGCAGGAGAAACATTTAACATTATACTGAAAATGGAAGCTTCTACCTGTTAAAAAAAAAAAAAAAAAGACAGGTCTGCTGGATTTTCCATGGATGGGAATTTCTACAACTTCAAAGCAATAAGAACATGTTTTTATATCAAAGAAAACATCTATTTACATCAAAGAAAAAAATGTCCCACTCTGTGCAGTTTTTGGTGATACTGAGAATGACAGGGTGGGGAGTGAACAAATGCACGCTTTATAGGAGTTTGTTTATAGGTTTGTTTTAGTCATTTTGGGTCTGGAAACATAGCATCCTTTTGAAGGTTCAAGTCCTCAGCTAGTAGTAAGTGCTGCTAGTGTCACATGCTTAATTTTTAGAAGTAGAAAGCCAAGGTAAAACAGGCAAGAAAGCAAGAAAAGGCACCTTTAACTGTTTTAGGTGAATATATCTTTTGAAACAAAGGGAAGAAAGATATTCTTTTCTGAGAAAGTTGTATTCAGCTTTCTCTGCCTTGGCTGTGATTGGGTCTCTTACCTGAGCACAAGTTTTGAGCCCCCATGTATCTTTGTTAGGAAAGTTGCTTTTGATGGTTTTCTTGGCTTTTGAGGGAAGAGTACACAGACCCTGCGCTTTTAGACAATGAGTATCTGCCAGTCCTCAGGAAGAAAGGAAGTTGGGCAGAGGTAGCTGTTTTGTGGTGCTAATAATTCCAGGAGTACGTTATGACATAAGCTATCAAATTCCAAAGGCAACTAGTATTCTGGGTATTGGGCAAGTCACATTGCTTAGAAGAAAAAGACTCATTGAAGCTGTAGTGAGTTTACAAAGCTGGTTTCATCTTCACATCTGAAAATTCAGTATATTTCCAAGTAGTAAGAGTAGCATGAGCTGATGACAATGGGATGAGTAATTTATATACATCTCTATTTAGCATTTATTCCCCTCCAAGAAAAAAAAAAACAACACATTTTTTTCTTGTTGTTTTTAAACACAAGTAGCAGTTTTATAAACTTACGTGCACATTTTGGAACAAAAGAGTCAAAATAATTACACATATGTGCTTTCTGAATAATCCCAAGTTTAAAGCTGGCTAGTTCTACTTTTGGAGGCAGGAAAGCAGCTTTCCCTTTTCCACTAACAAAGAAAGCCCCAATTTGATAATTGCTGTTAGACTCTTCTCTTGAAAGACAACCATCAAGATTAATACCACTTTGGTGGGTTTCTATGTTTTTTTAAGGCAATTCTGCACTGTATTTATTTGAATGCTATGACACGAGAACAGAGAGCTGGCACACAAAGCCCAGCATGCTGACTCAGCGATGCAGCCATGGAATGGTAGAGGCCAACGGGCTCATTTATGTGTGCGGAGGGAGCCTGGGAAACAATGTTTCCGGAAGAGTCCTGAATTCCTGTGAAGTGTATGATCCAGCCACAGAAACGTAAGTGTTGTTTTAAGTCAGGTTGGCTTTAGTCACTTGTGTCTTGGCTAGCTCTGGAAATGACTGAAGTATAGCTGACTGCAGGAAGAACTCTGGTAAGGAATTTTTCCTGAGTCAGCATTAAGAAATCAGTTATTTGTAGTTTTGCTTGAAAGATGTTTTTTCTTAAGCAGCTTTCTTCCATATTTTATTTTCCTAATGATAGGTTATACTTGTTTTCTATGAACCAGATGGTGATTTGTCCTTTTCTGTTTGATTTATTTTCCCCAGGTGGACTGAACTGTGTCCAATGATTGAAGCCAGAAAGAATCATGGGCTGGTGTTTGTAAAGGACAAAATATTTGCTGTGGGTGGACAAAATAGTTTAGGTACTTTAATTCTATTAATTCTCTAGCTGGTCACACAAGGTTTCATGGGGGTTTTTTTTCTGTTTCGAAATGAATTCATCCCACTCTGTTCAGCTGAAAAGCTTTGAGCAGCACCATCAAACATGTCCTGTTGTTGTCACATCAGTGTTGCCTTCTTCCTTTCACCTCCCCTCTTCACTGTTACCTTATTTTTCAAATTCTTGTACTAATGACAGTCAAGTTCAGATACGCACCCCAACTGTAGCCCAGTTCTGAAGCAGTTAATACAGCTAAACCAGGCATCTGAGAAATGTTTGTTTGTTTGTTTTTGAAGAGGGGGTTAATTATTCATGTGTTTTCAGAGATTTCAGCATCTTTTTGAGAGACAGGTAAATGTGTAGCCACTATTTTAGGAACTTCAGTCTAAAGACCTAAATCTAGTCCAATATTGTAAAATATGAGACTTCTTTTGACTGCTCTAGCTTTGACATATGATTTAGTTTCATGGCCAGGTCAGTTATGATCTGCCTGTCTCCTTGTCTTTAAAACTTGAAGAATAATACTTTACAAGAAGAATTGAATTTTAATTGCACAGGGTTTCTGAACTGCTTTTCAAAATGGAAAATTCTCATTTATGAGTTTTTTTTAATCACTGTTTATGGTAAGTGGAATACTTGATTTCAGATTAATGCTGTTTTAGAATATAGCTTGATTTTTAAGTGGCTACTGAAACATCATGATTGATTCCTAATGCAAAAATACTAGGTACATTTATTGCATAAACATTTTATCAATCCATAATCTGCCATCTTGCAAAATATAAGTGTATTCACTGAATGCTCCTCTTAGAAGTGTCAAAAAATTGTTCTTGCTGGAATAAAATGAGGAAGAGTTATGTCTGGGGTGAAAAATTCATATCTATTAATATGATAGAGAGATTTCTTAATCTCAGATCTAATAATTCAGTAGTAGAAGTGAAAACTGAGTTAAATAGGGACCAGGATGTTTGTAGCTATTGTCAAGTGTAATTACTAGCGTATTTCCTGAAGAAGCAAATCTTAGTCACAAAATCTACTCTTCTCATAACTTTTGGTTCCTTTGGCCCTTTTCAAAGGGCCTTAGGCTCTTACACGTCAATGATTTTAGTATCATCATAACAAGAGGCCTCCTCTATCAGTAAATGGCTAGTTTTGGTAGAAGTACCCATGAGCCATCTAGAATGAAATGCCATTGCTATAGGGAAGTTTCAGTAATTCCTGAGTTTTAGTCACTAGTCCCAGATCCATCAGAAGTTCAGCATCTAAAGTTCTTCTGTTCATGAAGTAACATGTTGGAATCTCTAGAAAGCATCTAGTGTGAGTTTGTTAGAATACATCTTTCTATCTGCTTTTCACTTTTCTCTGGTTTTGTATTTATACAAGGATAAGCTGCTAGTTTAGAAACTGGGGTGTATTTTCAGATTTGCTTTTTTAACTGTAGGGTTTTTGAAACCTTGAAAATAAAGACTTAAGTTTGCATGCTCTAGTGTAGTCCATACAGTGCAACATAATAAGCAGTTTTCTGTCTCATTGCTTTGTAGGTGGCCTTGATAATGTAGAGTATTACGATATCAAGATGAATGAATGGAAGATGGTGTCTCCAATGCCATGGAAAGGTGTAACAGTGAAGTGTGCTGCAGTGGGATCTATAGTCTATGTCCTGGCTGGTTTTCAGGGTGTTGGTCGCTTAGGGCACATTCTTGAATATAACACTGAAACAGACAAGTGGATAGCCAACTCCAAAGTCCGTGCTTTCCCAGTGACGAGTTGTTTAATCTGTGTTGTAGACACCTGTGGGGCAAATGAAGAAACTCTAGAGATCTGAAGACTGTAGGAGATGGCGGGGCATTCTTCAAGGACTTGGGAAAAGATGGTTTTTGGTGCTTTGCTTCCATGTTTAACTGAATCATGTTAAATTTAGTAACAGGAAAAAATGAGATGCAGTCTTTAAATTTGTATATACAGCATATTGTATCATGTGGATTTTGTCATGCCCATTTTCTTGTCTGTTTTAAAGAGATGGGGATGTGTTTTGAGAATCCACTTACCTATGTGAAATCACATGGCATCTTCCTCTAAAAGGACTGTGGGTGTGGCCACAGACCTAATCCAAATATTTAGAATGCCTCTAAAACATTTGATGAAGAAAAAGTTTCTGGTTAAATGACATTTTACGAAGATCAGTTGCAGAGACACTTCCTTTAATGAAGGTGAGTAAATACAGCTCAGCTCATGAGAAAGAGGAACAACAATTTTTTCTCCTTCATACCTACCTGCAGAAATCTTACTGGGATGAAATGAAGATATTTTCTCAGGAAAGACCAAGGATTGCTGTCTAATAAAGATTCCCGTGTTTCAACAGCTCTCTAGCTCATGATAGCTGCCCTCTTCCAGTGAGTTTCTTCAATCATTTGCATGACTGCTTATCAATTTTTTAAGGTTAGAGAGGCCATACATAGAAATTAGAGAAACACTTTGATGGTCTCTTTGGCCTTTTATGGAGCTTTCACAGAGAGTCTTTTTGATTTTTTTTTTTTTTTTTTTTTTACACTGAGGTAGGGAATGGTGGGGCAAATCAACGAGAATTATGCACTATAATTAGCAAGCTGGAAACTTCAAAACAATTTTCAATCTATCTTCCCAGGCATCAGATTGTAGATGCCAAACCATTAGCAAACATGGGAACAGGAATGAGAAAAGCAAAGTCAATACAACAGATACATTGATTTTCTTCTTGAAAATGACTGTTCTTAAAATGGCATGAACCAAGTCATTAAAGATACTTTACAGAAGTCTTCAGAAGTTGCGCATGGTTATTCATCTCTGGTTTAGAAGCAGAGTTCTGTAAATGCTTCCAGCCCACATGATGGTAAATTTCTTCATGCAGTCTCCAAGTCCAGCATCTCAAGCTCTGGGTGTCATCGACATCGTGTGCCTCTTCCCAGTTCTGGAAAACTGTACAAACTATATCTGTCCTGCTCCCATGCTAGTTTATTTATAGCTGCATCGTAGTTTCATCACCTCTCTTCTCACTTGCTGATTTTTTCAGGTCTGTTTCTATGAGACTAGTGAGTTAACTTCAAACGTTGGTGCTTGCCTACCTCTACCTCGCTGGTGCTGTGGATGTTTAGTCTGGTTTAGTTCTGAAGTTCCTCCAGCTTCTCCTAAGTAAATCCTGGTTTTTCAAAATCAGTGCTTCTTTATAGACTTGCTCCTCGTTTTCTCCCTCATCCTGACAACTCTGCCTGTACAGACAGGACTAGATGCCCTCATGGCCTCCATTGTGGTTCCTGCAACTCCATTCTTTATTCAGCAGTAAGTGAAGGGTGTGCAACTTTTTTTCTGTTTTCCCTTGCCTTTTCACTTCTCCTAGTCACGAAACGAGCTCCTGCTGTCTCCACTCCATGATTCCGAACTACTGGAATCCTGGAGGGAGTTGTGTGCTTTTTCGACTGGACAGGCTCTTTTATCTGTTTTGCATCCGCTTTTAAACTCGCGGCTCCCGTTGTCCTGAGGAGTGAGCAGTCCCCGGCACGCCTGGGCGGCGGCAGCGCGAGTCGAACGCGCTCGTCCTTCGGCTCCGCGGGGCTGCGGCCGCCTCGGGGAGCGGCGCCGGGAGAGGCCCCGAGCGCGGCGGGGCGGGCGGGCCGGACGCGGGGGCTGCGGGCGGCTCCCGCACTGCCCCGCTGCCCGCCCCGGGCGCTCCGTGCGGCCGCTGCCGGCCGGAGCTGCGGAGCAGAGCGGGCTGGGCGCGTCTCGGCCGGGGCTACCGGCGGCAACTCCTGGTTGGGCACTCGCAGGGTTATGCTCTGGAGAAGGGGCTGCGGGATGGGCCACGGGGCCGTGGGAACCCGCTCGGGGATCTGTGCCGCCCGGAGAGTGTGCAGCAGCTGCGGGTTGTTTCCATTCGCACCGGCTTCGGTCTTGGGAAGCTTTGGAAGGCGAGGGACTAAACGGAGAGTCGAAGGCTGAGGTTTCTTGTCCTTATTCCTGCTCTAAGAGAGCCGGCGTTTGCCAATTCATTTGGGGCGGTTACACCTCTGAGGTTCTTTAATGAATCCTTCGGGTCTCCGACTGTAACTGTTCCAGGACCGACAATGTACCAAGGCCTATGTCTTTGTAACTATGGAGGGTGGTTAGAAGTATTAATCTGTTTTCTTGGAAGTCTTTTATTTTTCATGTCTCTGCAGGCTTTTCAGATGTCTCTTCAGAAGAACTGCATCTGGAGTACTATGACAGCAAACAATGTAACTGGGAAATGTGTAAGCAGTTTAAAAATGATGACTCATGGGGACAGTCTTTGGGATAAGACTTGTTACCAATCTCCAGGTGGCAACTCTTATTTATCTTCCAACTCAACAAGATGATCAGAATGCCAAAATATCCTTCAATTCCTGTGCACCAAAGAAAATGCCAAAATAGCAACTGGTCTATGTAGTCTACCCTAACATCATCTTTTTGCCTGAGATCTCAGGCTCAGACTATCCAATCTGATATTGCTCTTTATGTAAAGACATAAAAATTTGATATAAGAGCACCAGTGAGAGTATTTAAATGAAACTTGTATTAATAACAAAAATTTCATCTTTTCACCTTGACGTGGAAGGAAAGCAAAATTCCTCTGTTGGATTAGCGAGGTTTCATTTCTAATTCTAAATATCTTTGTTAGGTTCAGTTGACAGATTACTTTTCTTTTTTTTTTTTTTTTTAAATTCTTCCCCAATAATAAAAATATGCATTTTTCTTTTTGTCTCTATTTTCAGATAGATGCTGTCCAAAAGTTAGCACTACAATGGAAAAATCAGCTACTTCAGTTGAAAGCTTTAAATGCATCAACAAAAGCAGCTTTGGTAAGTGTTCATGAATGGCAGCATGTCTCTATGCCTGATATCATTTTTAATGAAGTAATTTACACAGATGTTAATTATGGTTACAAAGACTTCTGAGATGTGGCAATTGCGCTGTGCCACCTGGGCATAGTCTCTGGACTCCTGAAATCAGTGAACTGCAGCTGGTATAATAAACCCCTTCAGTTAACTGGGGAAAACGTGCATAGGGATGGTTCCATGGTAGCAAGGCAGCAGCTGGATCCCAGCTTTGGAATACTCTGATTGCAAGCCACATGAAAGCAACCAGAGCTTAAGTTTGGGATCTGGTCATGTGCACGACCAGGAAAAGAGGCCAATCCCCACCACACCTTTTTTCCTGTGCTGATGTTGACCCTTCCAAGAGAGGATCCGCATTCTGGACCAGAATTGCTCTCCAGGACAGCTTAGGATAAATGGAGCATTTGGCCAATGCCAGAATTGAGAGATAGGTGGGAGAAAAAACTTCTGGATAACCTGTGAATATAGAAAGAGTCATTGGTCCTGCAAAGGTGACAAACACTTGTGAATGGAGATGGTTTTTGAGAAGGAAATGCTTGTGTTAAAGCCCATATGAAAGAAATAATGAGGGAGAGAGAGGAAGTGGCTCTACTTGAGTGCAGTCTGCATGAAGTGCAGTAAAGGTTGAGTACTACAATTCCAGCCTGTGGCCTCTTCAGTGTTGAAGTTGGACAAGCAGGATTTGGGCTTTAGCACAGGAGATGGGATATGCTGAGGACAGACAACAGAGTGTGTCAAAGCTGTGCCCTAAATACAGTCACAGAGCACAACCTGGAACAGTAAGAGGTGAGAAGGAGAGCTGCCAGAGGGGATCACTGACTGACAGGCCAAAATCGATCAGTTGGAACAGATTTGAGTGTGTATGGCCTTGGAGCACTTAAAGCACTGCAAGAACAGGCAGTTGTGGGGAGTGATCACTGTTCAGCATGGTCTGAGTTGGATTCAATAGGACTCTATTGAGTTGGATTCAATAGGGCAGCTCTATTTTTGTTTCAAATAGTTCCTCAGAGAGTTCCCTGTTTTGGAATCTAGTTTTCATGTACATCTCTGGAATTTTTTCAGCTCTCTGCTTTCAAGACCACAGGCACTCAACCAGCACCTGCCTTTGGAATGGGAGGACAGCAAACCTCAAGCTTTGGGCTGTCAAGTGAGTTCCTGTTCTAAGAAGCAAACCATTTAAACTTTTTCTGTAGTTTGCTGCTGCATCTTTGAAAAACAGCACTGGTGTAGTGTAGTGTCCCTGGGGCACCCATTCTAACATTTCTTGTAAATTCTCTGCTTGCAGGCTTTCCCGTGAGCAGCAGCAGTGCCAGTGCCAGCAGTTTCTCCTTTAAAAGCAGTTCCAGCCTCATCAGCTCAGCATCATCTGGGAGCAGCCCTGCTGCTGGGAGCTCCTCTGCTGCTGCAAACGCTCCTGCATTTGGGACAACGTCCTCTCCTAGCGCACCCCAACCCCTGGGCTTTGGCAGCCCGGCCGCTCCATCCGCAGCCTCCTTCTCCTTTAAAACAGCTGCCACAGCTGGGGGCTTTGGCACTTCTGGCTTTGCAGCCTTTGGCAGTGCTTCTGCTGTGAACTCTGCAAGCACCACTGCGCTCCCAGCCTTTGGAGCCTTCGGTGCCCCCGCAGCCGCTTCTGCCTCTCCTGCCAGCGGTGCTTTATTCGGACAGAGCGCCAGCGCCTCTGGACATCCTGGCACCTCAGCCTCTGCTGCAGCCACCAACTCCAGCCCTGCCTCAGAGAAGCTATTCACACCCAAGAGTGAATTATCAGCTGAAGAGTGGCAGCAGTTTGAAGCAAAGGAGTTCACCATTGGAAAGATTCCTCTTAAGCCACCACCATTAGAACTTTTAAATGCTTTTGACCTTTTAAGTTTATTCAGAAATGTTGTTAATTTTTATTTCCTCTCTCAATTTTCTTCTGCAGTTATAAATTTGCAAGTATAAACTTTTGAACGTTATTTTGGGATGGACTTTTTACATCTGAGAGATGAACTGTTGAAACTAAAATGGAACATTTCTGTATGCTGTCCTGTGAAATTCTGTGCAAAGACTGTATGAAAAATACAGTGTCAAAAGAAAGACTGTTTCAGTCAGGTATTTAAAACCTACTCCTGGATCATTTTATTATCTTCAAATGTACACTCCATGGGTTGTAGGACTGGCCACAAAAGCTTTTTTCTCCATTGCCCCAACAATTGGTATTGTAACTTTATTGGTGAGCCCTTACTGATAGTTATTACTGAATGTGTGCCTTTGCTGTCTATCAAAAATCTGTTGTTTTATTTCCCAGCTTTACTGAAACTAGATAATCTGTGATGGGTGCCTCCATACTTTCCTCCAGTCCCCTTCATTCATTACCAAAATCCTTCAGCATCCTAATGTTTACATCTTTAAGCTGACCCTTCCTGTTCACAAATGGCATGTGAATTCAGGTCAAAAGGAGGGGCCATTTCAGACCCCACAAACCCTGCCTATCCTTTTGCCTTTTCTAATACCATTCTCTTTTCATCCATATTAAAAAGGGGTTCAATACAGCCTGCATATCCCACCAATTATGGTTATGAGTCAGCATGATAGTTTCCAAAAGCTGATACATTCCTTCAGGCTTCTCTCATTATGAACCAACAGAGCATTTCCAATTCAAAAAATCAAAACTCATGCAAGGAACATGTCCAGAAAAAAATGGTTGATGCTCTGCCCCCACTGTTGTCTTACCACTCACTGGGTATGTCTCTGAGTCCAGCTCACAACAAAACTAAAATCCTTATGTCATGTGCTCTTTATTTTGATCTGTATCCTCTTTATCTATCTCCACCGTGCTGTTATAGGGGTGTGGAACGAAGGGAACTAACATTTGCACATAAAACCTAAACCCCTTTTCCAACATTCACTGTAAGATAATATTAATCTGCAATGACACATTTTCCCCATACTCCAGTTTATAAAGTGGCCACCAGTCATGACAATATCTCTTCATTTTATCTTTAGTCACTGGATCTCCCTTAAACATATTCCAGTTTTTGGGGATGCATCCTAGACAGCTATGGGGAGGAATTGTGGATTGGCATGTTCCCATCATTAAATTTAATAACATTCAAGTTACCCAATTCCTTTACCCTTAGGTTCAGACCTTCAGTAGTTACATGACCCCAATCCCCCTGACTGGTTACACTGATAAACATATACCATTTGAAAGAGGAACACTAGTGCACCTACCAATCCAAGAATTCTATTCTCCTTTGGTACTTGAGTCTCTCTGCAGCATTGCACCTTTGAGTTGCTCACCACCTTGGTACTGGAGAGGATTTGGTGGAGTCCCTGATCAGTACATGATGCTGTCCTGTCTCATCCAATTCTCCATTGCCAGGGGAAGCAAGATGGTCTAGTCAAGGCTTTTGGCCATCCCATCTGGATGGCCAGAACTCCCAAATATGGATTCTACTGGGTGCAAGAAGCAGATTCACACACAGAGTAGAGTTCATAGAATATCCTGAGTTGGGAGGGATCCACAAGGCTCATCAAAGTCCAACTTCTGGCCTTGCAAAGGATCTTCCTCAAAAGTCACACCATGTGCCTGAGCTCCGTCAGGTTAGTGCTGTGACCATTTCCCTGGGGAGCTTTCTCTAGTGCCCAACCACCCTCTGGGTGCAGAACCTTTTTCTAGTATCCAACCTAAACCTCCTCTAACAGAGCTTCAGGCCATTTCCTCAGGTCCTGTCACTGGTCACCAGTGAGAAGAGATCAGTGCCTGCCCCTCTGCATCCTAAGAAGTTGTAGACTGCAACTCAGTCTAATCTTGTCCAGGCTGAACAAACCAAGTGCCCTCAGCTGCTCCTCATATGGCTTCCCCTCAAGGCCCTCCTTGATCTGTGTTGCCCTCTTTGGATGCTCTCTAACAGCTTCTGATCCTTCTTCTACTGGGGTGCTCAAAACTGCCCCAGGACCTGAAATGAAGCTGCCCCAGTGCAGAGCCAAGTGGGACAATCCCCCCTTGCCTGGCAGGCAATGCTGTGCTGGATGCACAGAGACCTTTGTTACATGGCTGTGCACATGGGTGCTGGCTGGTGAATCCCTAAATGTAGCACAGCCTCTGTGTGCCAGCCACCCGCTTGTACTTGTTCCAAACAGCAACAGGTCAACATCTCCCATATAGACACAACAATCTGAGGCTATACTGTACCTACAGTGAGAGGGGTAGAGAAAATGGCCTTGACCTGAGACAGGGGAGATTCAGGTTAGATATTAGAAAAAGGTTTCTCACTGTTAGGGTGGTCAGGCATTGGAATAGGCTGCCCAGGGAGGTGGCTGTTGCAATATGTGGTACAATTTTCTTAAGAAAGGATGTTGTTTAATGCTTGATCTTTTATACTTTCAAGCCTAATCAACAAGAAGGGAGATTTAATCCCTGAAACAGATAGCAGCTGGCAAGCTCTATATGATTCTCATTAGAAAAACAAATTACTTCTAGGTAGAATTGCCTTGTTAAGGTTCAGGGCTGGACATATTTTAGTGGTCTCTGACCTGGGTGAGGTTAACCAAGCTTGGGAAGAAGGACATACCACTGACAGTGGACACCAAGAATGCAGAATTCATGGGCCACAAGGACATTTGTCAGAACCCCCAAGATAAGAAAGAAACTACTAAAAACAACTCAGCAACTGTGCTGAAACCAGTTCTGACTGGGTAAAAGGTAATTCCAGCAGGGGGATCTGTGACCACTGGCTCATGGGCCACCAACCCAAGAAACCCATGGGCCCACAAAAAGAGAAAGACTGAGCATGCAGACTAATTGGCATGAGAAGTGAGAGAATAATTAACCAATAGAAGATAGAATACAAATTAATAAGAGACCTGTGTAACTTGCAGCCAATGAACATTAATTCGTTTGTTTGCTAAAATGTATAAATATCAAAAAGTTTTGACGGTGTGCTTGATCTGTGGAATCCCATCTAACACCCAGGCTTGTGCAACTTTGAAATAGTCTTTCAAATGCGTAATTATTGGCTTGTCAGTGGGTAATGAATCCAAATTTTGCTGACAACATCACCAACCCCGGGGGTGTTTAAGGATCTGCTGGGTGATGTGGTTTAGTGGATTAGAGTGGTAGTGATGGGTTGGTGGTTGGACTGGATGATCCTAAAGGTCTCTTCCAACCCTGGTAATTCTGTAGCCATGGGCTGTACCTTTCCTTAGTCTCCCCGTAAAGATAGAGCACAAAAGCGTTTTACGGCGCAGGCTGTCTGGAGAAGGGGCTTATGTGAGAGAGGGGCGGTTACAGCCGCGGGTGCGTATTACTGTGTCAGTGACCGGAGGCTTGCACAGCACAAACCAAATCCGATTTGGCTTTATCAGCAGCTTGTTACTGTGTTATCCCTTGGTTTGACTGGATTTTCGTGCCGGCCCACTCTCGCCGCTCGGGGCTGAGCCCAGCACGGCCTCACGCGGGCGGCTCGCGGCCCGCCCGGCGCACGGGCCGCACGTCAGAGCCGCGCGACGGCGGGGCGGCCATGGGCGTCTGCCAGTTCTTCCTGCGGGGCTACTGCCGCTTCGGGGAGCGCTGCTGGAACGAGCACCCCCGCGGCGGTGCCGGCCGCCCCGGAGCCGCCCCGGCCCACGGTACCCGCACCGCGCCGGGACGGGCCGGGAGGGCGGGCCGGAGGCGGGGCTGCCCGTCCCGGGGCCCTCCGTGCGGCCGCTGCCGGCGGGAGCTCCGGAGCAGAGCGGGCCGGGCGCGTCTCGGCCGGGGCTGTGGGCAGCAGCCTCTGGTTCGGCACTCGCCGAGTTGAGCTCTGGCGAAGGGTCTGGAGCACGAGTCCGGGAGCGGCTGAGGGTGCTGGGGGTGTTTAGCCTGGAGAAAAGGAGACTTGGGGGCGGTTTATCGCTTTCCGCAAATGCCTGAGAAGAGGCCATAGCCGGCGGGGTTTGGTCTCTTCTCTCAAGCAGCCAGCGACAGGAGGAGACACAGCCTTAAGCTGCACCAGGGGAGGTTTGGGTTGGACATTCACAGAAAGGGTGACGAAACATTGGAGTGTGCTGCCCGTGGAGGTGGTGGAGTCACTGTCCCTGGAGGTGTTTAAGACTGGATATGCCATGGTTTAGTTGACAAGGCGCTGTTTGGTCATAGATTGAACTCGATGGTCTCGGAGCTCTTTTCCAACTTAACTGATCTTGTGATTCTGCGACTGCGGGATGTGCCACAAGGCACTGGAAAAACGGCTTGGAAAACTGTTCTCATGAGCAGCGAGCGAGTTTCCAGCAGTTGTGTGTTGTACCCAGTGAAGGCTGTTTCCATTCTCATCAGCTCTGGGTGTTCGGGAGCTTTGGGAAGGAAAGGGACACGACAGAGAGCTGAAGGTGGCAGTGATGGCACGGCAGGAACTCACTGCAGCCGCCTGTCCTTATTCCTGCTGGAAGGGGGGTCGGGGTTTGTCTGTAACAACACACACAGGTGTATCCAAGGTCTCAAAACAAAACTCAGGAGTTCCCTGTGCTGGAGCAGAGCCCCTGCTGTAGCTACGGAGGCAGGAACCCCTAACATAAATTACAGTGTGTTAAATTTAATTTTTTTCTGCTGGGGTAGTTACTTCATAGAACAACCTAAGCAAAACTGAGCCAGTGTCTTTCTGCAGTGCTGCAAGTTGTTGTTGGCATGGTGATCTAGTTGAAGATGTCTCTGCTCATTAAGGCTCAGGGGAAATCAAACTAGATGACTTTTAAAGGCCCCTTCCAACGCAAACTGTTCCGTTTGAGAAGCAGGACTTGAGAACTACCTTGGGTAACTCACTAGCTAAGCTGACTAAATAATTAGGTTAACTCGTTAGGAAAGAATTATGGTTTCATTTCAAACTTTTTATTGCCACTGTAAGACTAGTTATACTTACAGGTTTTGTTGCTATTGATTTATATTTTAATGATTAAAAATTTCTGTTGTTTCCTTTTTTGTTTTTTGGTTTTTTGGTTTTTTTTAATTGGAAGTCTCTAGCGGAAGAGGAGGAGGATGGGGTACCTCTAACCAGAGATACAGTAATGTTATCCAGCCATCTTCCTTCAAGTCTGATACGTGGGGTGGCAGCAGAGATCATGGAAGAGGATTTTTTGGCTCCCCTGACTTTGGATCGTCAGGCGGCAGCAGCAGAAACACAGACTTCTCACACAACAGGTTCTCTGCCTTAGCCAACAGTCAGAGTGCTGCTGATGGCTCTAAAGATGAAGAGGAGAGACTTCTGTAAGTTATCTGTCTTACTGAAAGCATTTATAATGAGCAGGTTGAAAGCTTACTGACTTCCTGGAGATAATGCAGAGGACAGGAGAAAGCTGGGACACGGGAAGAAACATAGAGAACATCACCTCATTTGGTTCTCTGCAATGATGCTGGCATGGGGAGGAAGTGATCCTTGTTTGGGACCTGGACTGGGCAGATAGTCAACTGTGATATTAGTAAGATGGCATGGTATTTACCTTGTGGTGAGGGGGATGAGGAAGGAAACAGATTGCAGTGCTTGTAAATAAGAAATCAGAACCCCTTTAAGAAAATGGGTTATTTTACTTGGTTTTTTGACTCTTAAGACAACAAATCCAACAGCAGAACTATTGAAACCTGGTTTCACAGAGGTGTATGTTATAATCAGTTACAAGTGACCAGCACCTGCAGCTGCAGGGCAGGTACTGAGAAGCAGCAGACAGTGTGATTTCCCAAAGAAGCAAGGTTTTGGAAACACTTTCCATTACTTTTTTAAGATTACATTAAGAAAATGCTTGGTTTTCATGGTAGCAGGTTTTTGACTTGGAATTCAATTGTTTGAATTGGTTGTTACTGGCATTTTTGGTTTGACCGTGCAATTTCACCTTCATCTGTGATTTTGTTTTCTTTGTTAGTGAATGTGTAGTGAAAGACATGGAAATTTGGGAATCTTCTGGACAATGGATATTTTCATGTTACTCACCAATGAAAGAAGAGCTGAATGTCTCAGGTAGGTAATGTTTTCAGTGTTGTGTATTGCTGCTGTTTAGGATGTTTTTGTGACTTGCCCACACTGTTTTACCTCTGTGCAACCATTTAAAAGGTGATGACTTGCCTTGTGATACAACAGAAAGGAATATTTTAGTTGATGGCAAATTCATTTTGGACATTCACACCTCTGACACTCTGTAATGAATCTTTTTTTTGTCTCTGACTGTAACTCTCTTAAGACAGACAATGTATCAAAGTCCATGTCTTTGTAACTGTAGAGGGCAGCTGGAAGTATGAATCTGTTTCCTTGGAGGTTTTTGACTATTCCTGTCGTTGCAGGCTTTTCAGATGTCTCACCAGAAGAGCTGCGTCTGGAGTATTATGACAGCAGAGCAAACAATATCATTGGGAATTATGTAAGCATTTAAATGTTGCTGGTGTGGACTCTTGGGACAGGACTTGTTACTGTTCATCAGGAGGCAACTCTTGATTCATTTATCTCCCAACTCTAGGAGATGCTAGAATATTTTTCAATTCTTGTGCATCAAAGTGAATGCAAAAATAGCTGCTAGACACTCCTTGAGTTAATCTTGTCCCTGCTCCTGTGTGTTATTTGTAGAAGTTACTTGAATCCTGTCTCAGAAGTTTAGTAGCTTATATGCTGTTAGTCAGTTGTTATAGGTTATAATTCAATTATTCAATTGTTATAGGTGGTTATTTGGTGCTTTAAATAGAAGACTGGGCAAGTTCATTTGACCTTGTTCTTTTCCATACCTTTGTTGCAGGGAATTAATGATGAAAATAGCAGATACTTCTTTTCTAGAAACAGATATGTATGTACTCATTTGGATGTAAGGCATATGTTTTTATATAAAACATCTCTCAATGTATATATATCATTCCTTCCTTGTAGTCCTGTCAATACCAAGCAAGCTAGCAGAGTTTAATGTTGTGCCAGGAAGGAAATTAGGCTGTTGGATAGATGCAAGTACAAATTAATTCAAACTAAAATTAACTCTTTCCTCTTCTTGGTTCTGTGTTACATAAGGAATTGCTCTTGTCACCACTCTTGCTTCGTATGTTTAGATTTACCAGAATTGCATTTTGAGAGACAGGAGATACTTTAAAACTTCAAGTAAAATAATAAACCAAAATAATAAAAAATAACAGACAATAAGCAATATGCTATACATGGCTATTGAAATAAATAAATAAATAAATGGTAAATGCAAGTTTGAGAGCAGTACATGCAGGTTTTCCTAATGTTTAAGTACAGCATGTCTTTCCCATGTTTCTATTCTTAAACTGGGTCAAAATCTGAATTTTCCAGTTTGCTTTATAGGAGCAGATACCAAGCAACATGTGACTAGACACAAAAGAATTATTGATGTTTTTGATGTGAGACTCTTTTGAAACATTATGGATTTTGTCTACAAAAAGATTACTCATTCCGTTTCTGCACTTGTGACACTCATTTTATGTGTTTTACTTCTTTAGGTTTTAAGGAAAATTCAGTTATGCCAGGCATCAAATTAGATGTGTTACTAAACTTAAGTATAAACGTAGGAAATTCAGGTTTGAAATTCCTGAAAGGTTGTTTGAAGACTTTTCAGGTTTTTGCTTAATACTAAATCACAAGTTATCAAGACACAGATACCATTTATTGCTGCATTGTTCTGTGCAGTTATCTGATGGATCACACAAAGGGGGTTGATTGAAATTAAGGAAGTTCATCAAAACGAACTATTTTAGGATGATTCTATTGAACTGTTCTGAATGACAGTGTTTTGAAAGTGAGTATTTTTTTTTCTGAAAATGTGGAAGAAGCTAAGGTAAATCTTAGGACTTCAGCCTAGTGAGTGAGTGCAGAAATGGAAAGGCCAGATTGAAGGGTTTGTTCTCATATATATAAAACCTGCATATCTTGTCTTGTGTTATTTTTTCCCCAAGCATCTAATTCAAAAAAAAATTGAACTTGGATTTGAAAAGTCCCAGAACTTTTCTGAACAATACCCCTGTGTAAAGGAAAAGGGTTGATTTAAGGACAATAGTAAGAGAGTTTAAAGGAATTCTCTGTTAAAAACTAAGACAGCTCATCACATTGAAGTTTCAGGAAAGAAAATATCTTCTCGGGTTAATGGAATTTCTTTTCTAATTCTAGATGTCTTTTTTCCATTCAGTTGCCAGATGACTTTTGGTTTTAAGTTTTCAGGAATAAAAACATGCTTTTATTTACCCCTTTTCAGATAGATGCTGTCCAAAAGTTAGCACTACAATGGAAAAATCGGCTACTTCAGTTGAAAGCTTTAAATGCATCAACAAAAGCAGCTTTGGTAAGTGTTCATGAATGGCAGCATGTCTCTATGCCTGATATCATTTTTAATGAAGTAATTTACACAGATGTTAATTATGGTTACAAAGACTTCTGGGATGTGGCAATTGTGCTGTGCCACCTGGGCATAGTCTCTGGACTCCTGAAATCAGCGAACTGCAGCTGGTATAATAAACCCCTTCAGTTAACTGGGGAAAACGTGCATAGGGATGGTTCCATGGTAGCAAGGCAGCAGCTGGATCCCAGCTTTGGAATACTCTGATTGCAAGCCATATGAAAGCAACCAGAGCTTAAGTCTGAGATCTGGTCATGTGCATGACCAGGAAGAGGCCAATCCCCACCACACCTTTTTTCCTGTGCTGATGTTGACTCTTCCAAGAGAGGATCCGCATTCTGGACCAGAATTGCTCTCCAGGACAGCTTAGGATAAATGGAGCATTTGGCCAATGCCAGAATTGAGAGATAGGTGGGAGAAAAAAACTTCTGGATAACCTGTGAATATAGAAAGAGTCATTGGTCCTGCAAAGGTGACAAACACTTGTGAGTGGAGATGGTTTTTCAGAAGGAAATGCTTGAGTTAAAGCCCATATGAAAGAAATAATCAGGGAGAGAGAGGAAGTGGCTCTACTTGAGTGCAGTCTGCATGAAGTGCAGTAAAGGTTGAGTACTACAATCCCAGCCTGTGGCCTCTTCAGTGTTGAAGTTGGACAAGCAGGATTTGGGCTTTAGCACAGGAGATGGGATATGCTGAGGACAGGCAACAGAGTGTGTCAAAGCTGTGCCCTAAATACAGTCACAGAGCACAACCTGGAACAGTAAGAGGTGAGAAGGAGAGCTGCCAGAGGGGATCACTGACTGACAGGCCAAAATCGATCAGTTGTAACAGATTTGTGTTTCTGGAGGGTTTTGCAAAGAGGAGTGTGTATGGCCTTGGAGCACTTAAAGCACTGCAAGAACAGGCAGTTGTGGGGAGTGATCACTGTCCAGCATGGTCTGAGTTGGATTCAATAGGGCAGCTCTATTTTTGTTTCAAATAGTTCCTCAGAGAGAGTTCCCTGTTTTGGAGTCTGGTTTTCATGCACATCTCTGGAATTTTTTCAGCTCTCTGCTTTCAAGACCACAGGCACTCAACCAGCACCTGCCTTTGGAATGGGAGGACAGCAAACCTCAAGCTTTGGGCTGTCAAGTGAGTTCCTGTTCTAAGAAGCAAACCATTTAAACTTTTTCTGTAGTTTGCTGCTGCATCTTTGAAAAACAGCACTGGTGTAGTGTAGTGTCCCTGGGGCACCCATTCTAACATTTCTTGTAAATTCTCTGCTTGCAGGCTTTCCCGTGAGCAGCAGCAGTGCCAGTGCCAGCAGTTTCTCCTTTAAAAGCAGTTCCAGCCTCATCAGCCCAGCATCATCTGGGAGCAGCCCTGCTGCTGGGAGCTCCTCTGCTGCTGCAAACGCTCCTGCATTTGGGACAACGCCCTCTCCTAGTGCACCCCAACCCCTGGGCTTTGGCAGCCCGGCCGCTCCATCCGCAGCCTCCTTCTCCTTTAAAACAGCTGCCACAGCTGGGGGCTTGGGCACTTCTGGCTTTGCAGCCTTTGGCAGTGCTTCTGCTGTGAACTCTGCAAGCACCACTGCGCTCCCAGCCTTTGGAGCCTTCAGTGCCCCCGCAGCCGCTTCTGCCTCTCCTGCCAGCGGTGCTTTATTCGGACAGAGCGCCAGCGCCTCTGGACATCCTGGCACCTCAGCCTCTGCTGCAGCCACCAACTCCAGCCCTGCCTCAGAGAAGCTATTCACACCCAAGAGTGAATTATCAGCTGGAGAGTGGCAGCAGTTTGAAGCAAAGGAGTTCACCATTGGAAAGATTCCTCTTAAGCCACCACCATTAGAACTTTTAAATGCTTTTGACCTTTTAAGTTTATTCAGAAATAACATGTTTTGAAATGAAATAAAATGCTACTATTAACTTTTATCTGTCAAGTCTCCTGCAGGAATAAATTTACAAGTATAAACACATGGACATTGTATTTTATAATTTCTTGGTTATTTTGGGACAGAATTTTTACATCTAAGAAATGAACTCTTAAAAATAAAATGGATCATTTCCTTCTGTTTGTTGTTCTGTGAAATTCTGGGGAAACACTGTATATAAAAAGGTTGTGTCAAAAGAAACAGTGCTTTGGTCAAGTGTTAACAGCCTACTGTGAATGGAACCCTAGAAGGACACATGCAGTGCAAGTGCTTGGTGTTGGACAGCCTTGCCTTCTGCCTCTTCAAAGGTTTGTGCAGCCTTGGAGGA
Source organism: Phylloscopus whistleri (assembly GCA_017589585.1). Taxonomy (NCBI): domain Eukaryota; kingdom Metazoa; phylum Chordata; class Aves; order Passeriformes; family Phylloscopidae; genus Phylloscopus; species Phylloscopus whistleri. Next base: position 942,205 of record JADMLD010000231.1, read on the forward strand.
TTGTGTGTCGAGAGAGAGGGATGGCTCCTGTGTGGTCTGTGCCACACTACACCTTTCTGTCCCCTGGGAGCCAGTGCCCTGTCCCAGTTGACACAATTCAGCTGCCAATTACTAGTGAGGTTGCCAAGCCTGCAGGAATTTCATATCGTTGGGAGGGGACAGCCCTGCAAGCATTCAGCTGCAGAGGGAGCTTGTGGGTTGTTTTTTTGATGCCTCTTAGGTGAAACTTGGTCTGCCTTTCTGTGAACAAAGGCATTTTGTTGTCAGGTTCTCAAAACTTGATGGGTGCATATACTAATGTTACCTCTTCTGAAGTCATAATATTAAGGGATCAATTTTGTTGCTAAGATGCTCCAAAGCAGGAGTCAGGAAACTCCCAGAGGATGTCCTAGACTCAGGGAAGGAGAACATTTGCTGTTGACCAGGCCCTCCACTTAGAAGTCTATAATTGCCAAACCTCATCTTTAAGAGGAAAGCAAATGTTTACTTCAGGATACACATAACTAAATCAATGTTTTTGTAATAAATGTTTTAAATGGAAGTATTTTGCTTTAAAAAACGTGTAGGGCCATAAAAATCTGGTTATTCTCCTGCACACACCCAAAATATTGGCTAGATGTTCCCAAACATCCTTCTAACCCATGGAGGCCTAGGGGAAGAAGGGGATTTTTAAGTGTTAGATGACATTGCCATTAATAAACAAAGATTAAGTGAGGTATTCCTAATTCCGGTGACAAGAAATAAAAAAGTTTGATCAATTGTGATTTTAAGAATCATCTCACACTTAAAAGTTTTTAAAATATTATTATTACAGAGGTACTAGTATTTGGTGTTTTCACAAACAGGCTTCTGAGCATCTGAAAAGATGGCAGGGAGCAGTGTGATATGACTTACCTGGCAAAAGGCAAGCTGTATGGTTGGCTGCAGAAGTAAGGATAAGAATAGGATAGAAGAGAAGGGAATAGTATTACTCTAGGGGGCTCACTAAACTGCAGAAAATAGGCAACAATTTATTAGACCAAAGAAATCTATCCCAATATTTGCTATTTTTTTTTTCTGTTTGTCCTTTTCTGGTTTTGGTATACTTGATATCAAAGTTGGTTGCAAGCACAGAGGGGGCTAAATAATGCCTTCTATTAGCTACAATTCTTTCATTTATTTAACTTCTCCTTTTTGCAACTGGTTTTTTGTTTGTATGGTATATGGCTGCTCCCCAGATAGTCATAATATTGTGGTCTGGCATATAAAAACATATATAGGGTGGCAGCAAACTCACAGATGTCACTTACTGTATTTTGATTTAGAACAGAAAACATGAGGTGAATGTCCAAGCAAAGATGTGTAATGTCCTGATTAGCTGAAAATCTTCGTCTGTGAAATAGGCTGGAACATTCAAGCTCCATGTGACATTTTCAAGTACTTCCCTTACTTTGAAATAACAGGATTTATGAGTCACTGAAATTCCTGCAGTGTGGTGCAAACAACTAATTTGAAGAATGAAGTTTTGGTTTTCAAGAGAACATGGATTAATCCCCAGACAGCAGCACTTGAGGCTGGCTGTATACAGGAGAAAAACTCTGCACTGCCCCAGCTGAGGAAGCAACCCAGCATCTAACAAATAGAATTTTCTCTGCCCTTTTTGCTCACATACTAGCAGCATTGGCAGACCTCAAAATGTGATTTAGCAGCTGAGAAGAAAAAAAAAAACAACAAAACCATGAACCTCAGAAAGCATTACAATTAGGTCTTAAAATTAAACCTCACAGTAGCCCCATGCTCTGTAGTTTCACAATGTGCAGCAGCAAGTGGCATGGTAGCCTTACACTGAATGAGGGAAGATAGACTGCAAATAATCAGCTGACTGGATTTAAGCCTCAGAGAACAAGGTAAGGGCATCCACAACAATAAATTAACAACAACCAGAAGGCTAAGGAAAGAAGAGCTTTCATAAATGCACCTGGGAAAGGAAAGGAATATGAAAAGCCTATTAATACAGGAACACTGAATTGAGATTGATAAGACTGAAATGGTGGAAATCTATTTAAAAAGTACTTGAAATGAGGGATGGTTGAAAATCAATAAGGATGTCATGCAGTAACTGATGAAAACAAGTAAGAAAATATTTGTGAAATGTGAGCTTACTGCAGCATAGTGGGAGTCCAGATAATTTGCTGTACGGGTCAGTAAGGGAATCAGATAATGGACTTGCTACAGTTCTGGTAAGTGATATCCCTCAGATAAGTGGCAGAACACCAGGGATGTGCTAGGAAAAAACATACCTCAGTGAGCAAAGGTACTTAATTTGTTGATAGTTACAAATAATTTGAGAAGATTGTAAAGACAGATCAACTGGCTTTTAGTAAGTATCAAATGCTTATTTGCTACAAGCATTTAGGAGGTTTCAGAGGTTTATATGACCATGATTAGGGTTAGTGATTAATCAGAAACATCTACGAGTGAATGCTCTTGTTTCTAGTCCACCTCCCATGTCTCAATGTAGAGGATAGACAGAGAGAGATTTACCTGGGCAACAGTGGAGGAAAAAAGCCACAAATTGTATTTAGACAATTTGTCTAAACTGTTATCTACTTAGATATCAATTTAAGTAGATATTTATTTGTGTTTGACCCAATATGAGCCTAATGTAAGCTGAAGGGAAAGTCTGGACTACTAGTGTTCAGAGTGGGAGCAAACTGTAGAGCTGAAAGGTGCTGACAGTGAGATCTGAAGCCATAGTGGCTCAGATCAGTAAAATGTAGTTTGAGCTGTAGGAATCTCCTACAGCTGCAGCAATGCTGTGCTTAGTTCTGAGCCTGCAATTGCCAGAGAGCTGCAAGACGAGTAGAAGGAGATTCAGAGTGCAAGCAAAGCCATTGGAAATGAGAATTCAGGAGGGAACTTAAGAGCTGAATATTGACTGTTTGGTGAAAGCAGAGGCTGCAACATGCAATGACTGTCTTTTTGAAAGGGTACCCTCTCAGGAAGGAGGAAACAGGACTTTTCTAGTAACTAGAATATTGTGCTATTTTCACAGACTTGTCTTAGACAGGAAGTTTTCCACTGGGAAAAGCCCTGTTCTACACCTCTGTTAGGATCTGGCCAAGCCAAAACCAGAACACGAGAACCAAGCCCCTGCTTGTCAGGACTAGCAGTACATGTCCTCAGGGATGCAGCAGTCAGCATCAGTAGATTTGATCCCTTCCTTTTGAACCAAAATACACTGATACTTTTGCAGAGAGTGACAGGATTGCAACACTGAGCATTTGGGGTAGGGAGCTCTATGTGCCTGCCACCTCTCCTGGGAATGACTCCGGGTGCTTGCCATAAAGAGGGAACCTCTCTCCACTGAGTTTAAAGAGGCAGATTAACTCTAATCCTGGGAGTGAATATGCCTCTTGGTCTTGAAACTTACACTTGCCTTGAAACTCTCACTTGCAATTGCCTGTTTCTCCTGTTAAGAATAGCTAAGTAAAAAACCAGAGTTGTTCTTAGCACCTGAGTCTTAGGCAATATGCTTATTTAATCTCCAACACTCTTGCAAATTTTCAGTATCACGCAACAGGCACCTTGGTGGGACTTAATCTCTTGGAAAAAAACAATGACAGATCTTAAAATGGAGTGAAGAAGAACAAGAAGAACAAGATATAAATGTCAGTAGGCTGATGAACTTTTTAGTTCAGGTACATGGATTGTTTTGTCTTTCCTCCACAGCCAGTAGGATTTGTTCTTACCATGTCACATGAGGGACATAAGAAACAAGTTTTATGCTTTTCCCCTTCCAGCAAGCAGGTCTGTTACGTTGCTAATTGCATGGTAGCAATCAGAAATGCAATCTGGCAGTTTTAAAATACCTGCAGCAATTATATCCTGTTCCACCTGAATTTCTATTTTGTTGTGGCAGTGGGTTCTTAGCAAATTAAATGCATTCTGGTCAAGGAAAGCTTCTGTTCTTCAATGGAGCCTTATCTTTGCAAGTCACATGAAGTATTCCCATTGCATATGCCCTACAAACTAACTAGATTAGTTCTAATTATACCAAATAAACCAACCTTCCTGTGCAAATCAAACAAGCAACATTTGCATATGTGCATGTAAAACCATGTCACATCACTTTTAAGAAGAGACTGAGGTACAGTTTTGATCTCTGATAGCTTTTCTATCAGAGAAAAGGCTGTGGTGATTTTCTGACAAGCATCTGTGCATCTCTGCTTGTGATGCAGTTCAGTATTAAGGCATTCTTTATAGGAACGTGAAATTTTGTTACTGCAGTTTACTTATGCAAGTATGGGCTTCTCTTGAAGTACCAGCAATGATGAAATAGAACTAAGATAATATAAAACTGAAAAAAAAGTTTATAACCACGGGTTGCATTCAAAAAAAAAAAAATGCTGGTATCACTTACTATTCCTGTATGATAAATGGACAATAGACGAGGTGAAGAAGAACCTTCTGTATTCAGGGTACATGAACTCTTTGGGGAAGAAGAGAGCCTTCAGCATTCTCCCATAGCTTTGCTCAGGAGCTCCCATGGGCTGGGGAGCCAACAGACCCTTGCAAAGTGGAGCACTGCTTGAACTTCACCCCAGGAGCTTGGCAGAGCCTAAAAGAAAGCCCTAGCCTGCAGGCAGACCTGCCTGACTTGAGATAAGGCCTTTTCAAATTTTACTGCAGATCCTTCTGCCTGGAGTTTGGTTCAGATATCTCTGTCTAACCTACCTGACTTGCTGGAGACTGATTTCTTTACTCCCTGCCCATGTACCTCCCATTCCTTCAAGCTCTTGCATACAAGGTCCCCTGCACTTGCCTACATGGAGTCGTGCATCCCTCAGCCTCCCTGTGCAGGTTTTGCAGAGGGAAGTGCCCACCAGGAACCCCTCCTCTCCAGAAGTCTCTGCCTCTACCTGAAGGCTGCGTGGGAACTCCCATGATATCAGGACACAGCATTCATGATGTGAGACACCTCCAAGGCAGCCCAAGCACACAAGCAGAGCTGCACATCACAGTGGGTGCTGATACAGCTCCAGCATGGCCTGTCCTTCCAGCTGGTGCTGTTTCAAGGTTCTGTCCCATCCGTGCCCTTTGCTCACATACTCAAACCCCACATCACATGGCATATCTAGCAAAATGATTCCCACTCAACCTTTGATCATGCTCTATAACCACTGGGCAACTCCTCCTGCCTGCTCTTCCCAGACAGCTGCCTCTGCCTGCACTTCTCAGGAGTAGTGCATCTAGAAACTCAGGGGCACTAAACTCCTCCCTGACCACGACAGGAGAATGCTTCTGCTTCTCCAGGCACTTGTCTGAAATACATTTAAAGGTTTCTTTTCTCCGAAAGAACACTGGCACAGTGATGTACCTTCCTGTCTGGCTTGTGCTCTAGTCCCTCACCCTTCAGTGCACTGGGGACAGAGGGGGCACCACATTTTGTCATCCATCAGGTGTACAGCCCAGGAAAGGAGGAGACACCTCTGGGCCTCCACACAGGAATGACTGTAGCCTGTCTGCAAACAGTTGCATCATTGTGTCTGATAACAATCAGATTAACTTTCTCCTATTTTTCCCTTCTGAGCATTGCTGTATAGAAGAGAGGAAAAGACAGGGAAAAAAGGGCACAAAATACTCAGGCAAGTTTGCTAAAATTCATGATACTGTCAGGGGAAAAAACCCAGACACCCTAACTTTGGGTTGCATGGCTGAAACACAAGCCCATCCTCCTTCTCACAGCAAAGCTTCAGAGCAGCACCTGTCAAGGAGCACACATTATACAAGTAACACAAGCAATCTAAGTTGGCTCTTGCAGAAGGAAATACATATGGTTGCCAATAATAGGTCCATACTGAAGTAACCAAGGTATGTTGGCCACCTGATGACATATAAGGCTGTCCTGTCTGTTGAAAAAAAACAAGGATCTCTCTCTGACCTTTTCTTATGTATTTATCTACTTTGTTTTGGAAAAACATTGGATAACATTAAAGGTACTAGCAGAGCATCTCAATATTACAGACAGTATTGAAGAACAATCAAATAAGTGCACAGAAGACTCTCCATGATCACTGCTGAAATAAACTAGTTCTGGCAGCAAATTTCTACTTAAGTGGTCATTGGACAGATTCCATCCTTAGGATGATCTATTTTGAGAAGCTTTATTCTTCCAACAACAACAGAAACAGTCACGAACAGAGGGAGTCCTATAAAGTAACTGAAGGCTACATGAGAACAATATGTGGGGGTTTTTGTTGTTGTTTTAAAAAATCTGTTAGAGTGTGTGTGACTGAAATAAAATAGCTGTGCATCCAAAATCATTTCCTTGGAAGTCTGTATATATTGCAGTGCTTGGTGTACAGGAGGAGGAAATGAATTGCATTTTACAGCATTCCCACCTCTGATGCTGGGCCTGTGATGATTCACAGGGCCCTGGAGGTCAGCCAGGGGACTCGGTAGCCACAAAGCCCCAGTGCACACTGTGCTTCTGCCGTGCTCTGCTCAGCTCTCACAGACCCTCAGTGTGGACTCGTCTTTAGAGAAGATGCCCCAGGGTTGTGGTGCTGGCTGCTATCCAGCTAAAAAATTCCCCAAGAAAGCAGGACTCCCAAATACCAATTTTAGTCTTTGACATAGAGTACAGGAGCCACTGCTGAGGTCCAATTCATTATGCTTTCTGGTTTATGTCCAAATTACTCAATTTTAGCAGGTTTCCTAAAAAAATTACATGGTTTTGATTGTACCATCTGATCATCTGTCTATGGTTCCTTCTGCACCAGCTATTTTTTTTAACCCCATAGTAAATTTTCAGGAAATTAATTTTCAAAGACAACCCTATTCTCCTAGCTATAGTACGAATTGGCAAGGAAGGAAAAGGAGGCCAAACTCAGCTGCTATGAATGCTGCTAGCAACTGTCTGGCTGATCAGCACGCATGGAAATCTGGTATCTAGAGTAGTTTACCAGACTTCTGCTTCATTAGGGTATTAAAGAGGACGAAAGGCACCAAACTATAGGAAACTAAGTTTCATACACACATTCTGTGGCTCAAAACCATCTTGTTTCAAGTATCAAAGCAAGATTCTCCCATGTTCAAACATGAAGTTGACCTAGGAAAAAGGAGCTATGTAAGTTCAGATGCTCAGAACCAGAGCTCATAACTTCACCCTGGGAACTGCCAACTTGCTGCCAGTTTCATAATTAATGGGAATCAATGAAATTATCCATGATCCAAGAGCTTTGCAGATGGACCTCAGGTTTCCTCTCTCAGGATTCCTAGGATCCTGCCATTGTAGAACCTTCCAGCCTCCCAGAACTTATGAGAGAAACAGGATCATTGCAGAAGAGCTTCTACAATGAAACAGAAACCATGAATAATCTTTCACTTAAATGAAACTGGAAATAACAACCTGATCAAAATAAATCACCCATTATTATATTTTTTGCCTTCTGATCAGTTTCTAGAAATAATTGTGCACTAACCCATTAGTGTATCACTAACCTTTTATCCTGTCATATGACTCAGTATATTAATTTGCTTGCTCTTTCATTTGGCAGAGAATGGCATTTCTGCCAAAGCATATGAAATTTCTCAAGACATTTCACATATCCTGATTATTTTGAAGAAACTGCTGGCTCAGTTCAGCTGAGGAAATTTGCATACTCATTCATCTTCTAATCTTAAATGTAACTTACTCTGTAAGGCTTAAGGTACAGGAGAGTGCGATTGTGACTGAACAAATCCAGACAACAGGAAATGTTTTTCCCTGAAGATTGCCTCTATTCAAACTGGAGAGAGTTGTCCATCCATCAGCATATGGATCCTCCTTTATTCCACAGGGCAACCATGGCCCCCTGAAAAGGATCCAAAACATTCAAGGCAACCCAAGTCCGAGTAAGAATATTTAGACTCACCAGGAAACTGGAGCTTGGGCAGACTCCAGAGCAGGCTCTGAGGGGCTCTTCAAAGGAAACACCACTGAACTGTAAGCACAAGTCCTCTAACTTGATGCAGGTTCTGCCTGCTCATATTCCATCATCTCCAGATGATTGTGACTGTAATCACACAAGGCTTGATAAAACTTCTGAAACAGTCAGGCAAGACTTCACCCATTTAAGTGTAAGAGAAAGCAAAGAGCACAAAAACAGCAGATCAAGCCTTCATCCCTCTTGCCTCACCCCTGGAATACCTGCACTGCCCGGGGACAGAACTTCCTTCCCATCTGCTTCAGCTGTGGCCCATTATATCCTGAGAGGGTAAAAGAAAGGAAGCAGGAGTTGAGAAGTCCCTTGCAGTGACAGTGAGAAAAGGATGACTCTGGCAGTTTGCTTGGGTCCCCAGCAGGGAGGGGATTGCATCTCTATGCACTTTCTCCTCTCTGTGAGCACACAGGCCCCTCTGAGGTCCATGTCCTGGATCATCAAAGCATTGCTCTAATCATACAAATCAGGTGTACATTGCTGCCTGTTCTCATTCTCTGCTGCCACATTCTCCCTGCCCCCCAAGTGTTGTTGTCTGTGTTGGCCAAATTGAAAACCACCAAGGAGTCCCTGCTGACCCTATGGCTACCAGAAGAGATTGGGTTAATACAAGAGCACCCTTTGCTAAAAATCAATGAATTATATACATAATAGGAACGTACTTAGGTTGCATTTGTCCAGAGCACCAAAGCCAGCATGGTGGAAGACTGGCTGAGAGAGCACATGAAAATGCTCCTACAATTCTGGTGCTTGGATGGTCATTATATAGTGATGAAATGCTTAGCACAAAGCAGTGATAGCTGATTATGCCTGCTAAATACTGCTGTGGTTCCAACACTAAGTGGTTCTATTAGCAAGTTCGTTTTGCCAGTTCTTAATTGCAGTGAAACCTGGGAAGATAAAAACATCAAAGGAATCCTTTTAGCTAACCAGATAAGTCTTGTCTTTATTCTTATGACCTTTTAAAATTTCTCACCCAATTCAATTTGAAAACCTGCTGTAGGCTGTTAGAATTTAAATTAATATATGCTTATTTGGAGACTTTAAAGGTAAATGAAAGGTTACATATACTGGACAAAATCACTTCTTTTTAATGATTTCCAGGTACAGAAGAAATAGAATTAAATAGCCTTCTGGTTGCCCAAATTGTCCATTATAATCCCCCTGGCCAGCAATTTTTTAGCTGAATTTAAAAACTCTCACTAAAGATTGTGATGTACCTTGAAGATGTATCTGCCTGCTCTCAGCCCTACCTCTGCAAATTATTATTAGCAAAAAAAACTGTGTCCACCAACTTTCTCTACACAATCTTCTGCAAAAGCATTAAAGACTGACTTAAACACCAAAGGAGCTGGGATTCAGAAAGGAACTCAACCAAAGGTCACTAATGGGAAACAGACCCTTACAGACATTACAGTGGCCCTTACAGCCTCTGAAATGGCTCTAAACTGAGGTCTAGCAGAAGAACTCATCCAGTGCAATGAGTAAGGATGGAGTGTCTTTTAAATTGCCTGCTTTGTTTCAGTCTATATTTGCTCTTATTTAAATAATGGATAGTTCTCATTTACATTCTAACCAGAATTAAGAGCCAAAGCCTTTCTTATCATGGATGCTCGTTTCAACAAAACTCATCTCAAAGCTCTGGATGACTCGGTGGTCCCCACCCAACAGGAAATCACCTTTCCTCTTTTGTAAATAACCTGAAACTTTTCCTTTTCAATTTCAAAATAGTATCCATTACAAATACATTTTGAGAGAGAGTCCTGCATAATTGAAAACACAAAGAAAGCATTCAGATACCATGATTGGAATGAAAACTATAAAACATGTTGTAGATCAATAAAAGACAAGAGTTTGCACATCCCTCCGTTTTCAGTGCAGAGTTGTGATGAGAAGTTAGGTTCTGTAATGTGAGCAAAAATTTCAAGGAGATCATCTTTTCTGGAGTTTTGGACTTCTGTCTGTATGACCAGACTCTGTTGAAGCTTTCCAACAAATGTCACCTGAAGTCCAAAGCATGTCACTATGGAACCACTTAAATGTCCTCCCTGTGCCTTCCAGTACTCTCAAATAATGTCCTTAAGCCCTACTATGTTTGACTGCAAAAATTTCATAATGCAGTTGGCTCCTTAATTTTTATTTAAAGTTGCTGTAGTTCTAAAAGCCTTGAGGACATGGCAGAAAATTCTTAATTAATACTTTGTGATTTCCATACAGTTTTCTACACAATTTGGCTAGCCAGAAACATTTTAGCTGCTTAAACAAAGGAGGAGGTGTCAGTGTTATATCAATCCCAGACAGAGATTGTATTAGCTCCTGGGAAGACGATGCTGGCTTATCCAGAGGGAAGGGGAGCTGGTTTATGAGGTTTTGTTGGGCTGCTAAACACAATGTCACTTTCTTTCAGAATCTTCCCATTTCATACGAACTGAAGAAATAAATTGAATTTGCCTTCAAATGTGTTCAATCACTGCCAGCACATGTCCTTAACAGAGCATCAGGGGTGCTGGGGGAATGTAGGGGGGCAGAAATACACTGCCATTCCTCAGCACACTGGGCAGAGCCTTGAGGGTGGTTATCGCTAACTACAGATATAGCTGCATGGTATTTTACATATTGTTATACTTGCAGAGCTCATTTTGCTTAAAGTATTACTAACTAACCCTCCCTTCACTTGATTTTCCTCCCTCGCTTGTAGAATTATTAATAAATTTTTTACTCAAAGACTAAAGTGGTAAAGGAGTCTCCTTCATATTCATGCATCTTTTTCACAGCTGCAGAAGATGTTTGGAACACTCCACTTCATTGTGCTTTCCCTCTCAGTTTGCATGGCTGAGATGAAGATGATGATGAACCCTTGTCTTACAGACATTGTGCAAAGCATCCTCAGACAGAATTGTTGTTTTTAACACTATTTTTTGAAAATTCTCTCTCCCTTCTGTCCTCGGTCACAAGGCCCTGAGCATTTACTCTGAAGCTTTCCACCATGCTCCACTTAGACAAGGAGATTTGCATGATAACTCACTTTTGTGCTAAGTGTTAAGACACGAGCAAAATATTAAAGCAAACAAACTGACCTTACTGTTCTGATAGTTCATCTGCAGTTTAACAAGAAAATTTTGAGATTTCTTGTCAGGTAAAGACATCTACCAGAACCCAGAGCTGGATTTCTTCTGAGGTATTGGTGAAAACCACACCCATGCAAAATGTGGCTGCTGCTGACAGTGCTCCAGCCTGGTGATGTGGTGCCTCAGTGGTGCTCCTCACTCACAGAACCATGGATTCACTTGGAAAAGACCTTTAAGGTCCTCATGTCCAACGTTAACCCAGAACTGCCAAGGCCACTTCTCACCCCACTGTCAGGTGACAGCACCACTCCAGCAATGACATCCAATGGCATTCTCACTGTGGGCTTCATTTCCTGATTTTCACTCATCAGTAACCTTCAGCTGAGTTTTTCTACTTGGAAGATTATTTAGGCCTAAAATATAAACATTTATATGTTCAAAAGTAAAAATAGAGGGTTACAGAAGAGGAAGAGATATAAATGTGTATCTGGGTGAAATCCATTTATTTGGCTGCCAAAATAGGTAAACAGCTTCATAATTTGCTCCTGGTTTCAGACTTTTGAATTTCATCCTAGACAAGTAAACAGCATGAAAAGGTAAAGAAGCTCTGACTTCCCATTATATTCTAAGTAAAACAAATATACCCATTTGGGTTATATACTACATTTATTTACTTCTGTCAATGTCTCACTTAAATTTCTTGATTTCTTCTTGATCTGAATAAAATTCAAACACATGGAAAGGTATTAGTAATTAATTAGTGTTCTCTCAGCACCCATGTGATGTTTTTATTTGCTACCAGAACACCGACAAAAGTTGAACTGATAAAAAAATTGCTGAGTGAAGAATTATTTATAACTTGAGTTTCCTTGGCCTCTATGTCTTAGCAAAAACTGGTCTTTCTTGTTTTTATTTTTCATTCTACAACACACCATTCAATAACTAGTTTTGCTTGCCAAAAGTTCTTTTGTATTATGGAATAACAGAAGTAAGTACTCTGAAATGTAACAGAGCAATCAGTAACTAAGAGATCAAATATCTATTTTCATTTCATCGTTTTGTTCTTAATTCATAAAAACTTATTTTTGCCTTCATCCAAATACCACTCACTACAACAGCAGCATGAAAAGTCAATGTGAATTTATAGAGGTTTGAATGTACAATCCATTTTCCTCCTCTTCACTAATGCTTCTCTTCACTTTCTTTTCTTCAGCTCTATTCCATTTTTTACACTTTGATGCCAGACACAGTACAGGACTAAATTCAGACTTTTCACATTGGATATAATAACCTTTACTGAAAGGAACGGCAACGACCACACACTGGACATGAATTTTTTTAATAACTGTTCCCCTTCTTTCCATGAGCAGCAGAACTGAACCATTTGCAGTGAAGCCTCTTATGTTGGGCACCAAAGAGCTTTCCCTTCCTCCCAGACCACTGGGTACAGCAATGCTCCAAGCAAGCAGCTGCAATTAAGCAGCGTAGCTGAGGAAAGATTTGTTAAGCTATTTTGCTCTTTTTGGGGAGACAGTTTAAATTATAGATCTAAGAAGCAGATTTTTCTAATACATGATGGACACACTTTTTCTGTAATGATTCTAATCATGTTATATAGTACTTCCCATGCTGGGCTCATCATTCTGGTGATCAGTGCAGTCCACATGCTAGACAGATTTTACCCTCAATATTTCACTTAAGCCAGGGATTGCAAGTAGGCTGCTGTATTAAATCAATTTTTTGGTTCTCACACGGTAACACAGTAAAGCCATGTTAGATTTTCCAGTATTGGCAAAGAAAGCTGAAATAAAATAACCATATTCCAATGCAGATTTAAAACAGAATCAGTGCAAATTTACTGCTCCTATCACAGAGAATATTAATAAAGGATATGGGTGTTCATTTAAGATGAACTCAGAAGACTAACTCCAATATATTTAATATATTTCCCTGCCTACATGTGATCAGAACTTTTAAAGATTATTATGTAATGCATTTGGGAACAGGGCACTAAAAATACACATTTGTCCCAGTCAAGCAGCAGTTCCTGTTGAAGTTTCTGCAAAGCAGGAGCCCCTCCAGCTGTGGGGCAGGGCAGTAACCCATGCTGATTTGGGGGCTGCATTACCAGCCTGAGTGCCAGCAGAACATCAGGGCCTGATCCTGCCACCTGTTACTCTGCAGCAGCTGAAGATGAGTCCAGGTGGTGATGGATGAGTGGGAATGGGTAAGTTATGGACAGCCAGGCTGCTCCTCCTGTGCCTGACTGGTTAACCCATGGCCCTGGCAAACCATGACCACTCTGTGCAAATGGCAGCAGGCAAACTTGGAAAAGCCCAACCCAAACCAAACTCTGCATGATCTTTTTCCTTCTATTTCCCTCCAGGCCCCCCAATGAGTCCTCCTCAACTCTGTCAGCTACAGAAGGTTGATCCAGGTGGATTTAAGTCCTAAGGTGATGGCAACACCTCACTAGGAGCACAACAGCTCCACTTGCTCAGTTTGCCTCCCTTTTATGCCATAAATATTAGTATCTTAATGGGGCACTTAGATAGAAGGCTGGTTGCTTTGTAATATATTCATCTTTTTCTCCTCTCTCCATTGCCTGTATATTCACTATTTGTTCTAGTCTCTAAGGAAGAGGTTACTCTCTGAATTACTGCTATGAGTCAGTGGGAATACAGTCCAAAAATGCAGCATTTTACCCATTTTTTTGATGTTAACACATTAAAGAGTATGTTACGCTGAAGTTCAGCTGCCAGCATTTTCATTAATTCTGACTCCTATTTCAGGGAAGTGCTGAGGTTATTTCTTAAGCAGTCAAGGCAATTTCACTGGACCATAAAACAACTGAGCTTCTGTGGTGAACTCTTATCCCTTGCCCATAATAAATGAAACATAGCATATACAGGGAGTAAGCTGTAACTGAGTATGTTCAATTTACCTTATTTCTTAGAAAAGCTTTAAAGGAGCTTTAGCTGTGAGACTACTTCTCCTTCAGTGTCCTCTCACCAAAGAGACTACATAGCAGATGTTCTTGTTAAGTATATTCTCTTTGATAGGTTACTTTTTTGGCTGGGTTTACTGGTTTGATTGTTTCTGGTTAACTTTTTTTTTTTTAAGAAAATTTTCTTAATCTTCTTCCTAAAAATCTTCTTCCTAGCCAAAATATCAACTAATGTTTTTAGAAAAAAACCAGAACTTTTCAGCAAAAATTTGATTGCCCTCTTGAGCTGAATGATACGAAATCAATCTTTTAACACATCTCTGAGCAACAGGGAAGCCTGAATCAATTTCATTAAAATATGATGAAAAATATGGGTCTCGTCCAGCTATAATTGTGTGCTTTCACTGCAATTATCTACTGTCCTGATTGGAAGGGGTCTGTGCCTCAATGAACCATGGTGACTATAAAATACATCATTAACAATTCATTAAATCAATATGAGAAAAGTAGCGGAGGAAAACCAATGTCCAGATTGTAAATTGACACTGGCAGCTGCAAAACTGGAAGTGGGTCAGCTGAGGTGCACATGGAACAGGCCAGAAGATTACAGAGACTTTGGAAGACCATGGGCTACCACAGCAGAGCACTGGGACTGCCAGGATAGCTACACATCCTCCTTGAACTGTCATCATAGTTAAAAAACCACAAAAAACCTATCCAGAGACAATAAATAAACTTACTTCCTTTGCACAACTTTAAAAAAATGTGTGTGGTGCAATCAGGACAGTCAGTATCTGTTACTGTGCATTTTCTTTGACTGATGGCCATCTGCACGGATCAGCTACCATGGGCAGGGGGGACAAGTCCTCCTGTGATGATGAGTGGGCCAGGGCACTCTGTGGGTCTGTGTCTTGAAGCTGAACTCTTGTGGGGATTTACTGATGTCAAAGTGCTGCAGATGATTTCTTGGCTTCCCCCACCTTCCCCACAAGCTGCTTTCATGAGGCATTTTGGGGCACTGTCACACACACAGCTATGACTGAGCAGGGAGTTTAGCATTTGTACGGAGGGACCAAAAAAAAAAAAAGCAGAGAGATGGCAGGCTCATTCAAGCCTGCCCTCAAGAGCAAATCTGGCCAAAAATTATTTGTATCACAAAAAAAATTCTGTATCTTTCAAGGTGCAACTTGAGGCCATTTCTTATTATCCTGTTGCTGCCACCTGGAAGAAGAGACTGACCAGCTCCTGCAACAACCTCCTTTCAGGTAGCTGTAGAGAGAGATAAGGTCACCCGTGGGCCTTACCTCATGCTGTGGTCATTCCTTGTTCCTATGCTGTGGTCAAATGCCAAGTTTGGAAAAGAACTTTAAAATTGGAAACAATTTTAGATTGGATATTAGGAAACATTTCTCCACAGAATGGGTTGTCAAGCATTGGAACAGGCTGCCCAGGAAGTGATGGAGTCACCATCCCATGAGGTATTTAACAGATGTGTGGCTGTGTTATTAGGGACATGGTTAACAGTGGACTTGGCAGTGCTGGGTTAATAGTTGGACTCAATGATCTTAAAAGTCTTCTCCAACCTAAACCACTCTATGATCCTATGACCAATCCTAACACAGGATACTGAGAAATGTATGACTGCTAGGAAACACCTTCCCATTAAAACGTGGTAAAATGCATAGCTTTAGCTACTACAAAGGCAAAAAAATAAGGGCACTGGAATTACTAAAAGCCTGTTTGATCAGTTGCAAGGGTTAATTGATTTTTCAGTGACAAACAGAGATAGATGATCCTAGAAACTGATCAGGAGCTCTTTTCATTCCAGGTACAAGAAGAATTGCAGACTGCTAAGGCAGCTTTGTTTACATGTTTGGTTCAATCAGCTGATGCCCACTGTCCCAAGTGAAGTAAGGCACAGATGATTTCTTCCCAGAAAGGGGATTTGTCAAGCCCTAAGCAGAGTTTCCTGCTGTTCTCTCAGAGCAGTGAGAGATCACTGGTGATGGCAGACAATATTTACCTAAGCGTACCTGGTTGCCAAACCAAGATTGTCTTGTTTTCCTTTACTTTCTTGGCCAAAAGCCAAGTCCATACTTCAAATCCCCCCCTTTTTTCTTTTCCTTTCCTTTCCTTTCTTTTTTTTTTTCCTTTGCACTTTTTTCTTTTTTTACAGTTCCTGTGAACAGTGATAAACAATTCCTGTATTCGTGTTGCATTGATGGCAGTGTGATAGCAGTTTGAGCATGCCAGCTCTGTCAGTCTAGACATGCAGGTACACATGATGTGTTCACACCCTGTCATCTGACAGCCCTTCAGGTAGCAGAGATGTGTATCTCCTCAATGAGATTTAATAACTGAGCTGCTAAAGCTGTGAAGTACCAAGCACTTCCTGCCCACGCACGTCTTTGTCAGATGAAGCCCTAAATCTCCCTGAATGTGTATTTCTTTGCTGGGAGAATGTTTAGGACATATTTCAAACCTTTTAGGATATATTTTCAAACCTTTATAGCTGCCTGATTCAATTCACTTGTTTAAATTGCAAAGCTGTTTCTCAGAGACCAAGAATAATAATGTAGAAACTATAAAGGTAATTTAAGATCTGATGATGACCCACAGGTTTCAAGCAACCCTTCAGTGTTTCAGACACTCATTTTCAGAGAGTCAGCTATGGCTAGGACACTTAGAGAAGTCAGCTCAGTTTTCAAATGGTCCCTTCAGTCTTATTATACTTTTCTTAGCTTTTAATTTTTTTCACTTCCTTTACATTCCTGTTCCCCCTAGCTCTTTCTTCCCTTCTCCTCTCCTCTTGTGAATGTTGCCTGCAGCCACAGCACAAGTGGACCCAAATATTTTCTGTGCCAGCCCTGCAGGAATATGTAATCTAAGGCCCAAGAGCAGAGGAGGAAAAACGTGAAGGACTGGAGTGTCACAGTAAAGCCACCTTTTAGTTATTACCCAGCCCTGGTGGGTTTGGATTCCTCTAACCACAGGCCTGATCCTCAGCGCCTCTGAAGTCTATTTACAACATGTTTAATAATTTCTACCAGCTGGTTCTTATTGAGACTGTCACTCAAAATTTATGTAACAATTTCATGTATCGAATAACATGGCAAAAAACTCCATCGTAACCAACTTTATTGTTTTTAGGCTGATAAATTTTTGGTTTTAATTAACAGGCATTTGTTGTCAGCAGTTTTCCTCTGGAGGTTCTCAAAACCCTCTTGGGAATGAGCATTCAAACTTCCTTTCTCCCCAGCAGACTTTGGATCAGGCTCCCAGTGCTGAACCACAGTGTTTGAAGGTCACTTTTCACTTCTAGGATCAACAACCTGGAAACAAAGGAGTGCAATTAAAGCTAATGTCCCACATGGTTTAAAAAAATAATTGTGAATGCCTTCGAAACCTGACATTTCAACTGGGAATGTAGCTGATTGAATAACAACAAAAAAAGCAACAATCACATGAGGACGCTGCAGTCATATGATTTTTTTGCACAGTCAGTCACAGCTTTGACTTCGATTTATGCTCCCCCTTGTTTCTGTCAGATAATGAGGGCTTAGTTTAAACAAGCCTGTGCCCCTAAGGCTATTGCTGTCACTGCTCCTTGGCTGGCAGCAGGAGGGAGGGTTAGCTCCAGCAAGGAGGATGCTAAAGGATGGATTCTACATGTGCAAGATCCACAGGACTGGACACCAGAGCCTGCATTACTGAGAGAAATGCTGGCTAGGGTGCTCTGCGTGATGGCAATAACTTACACAGTTATTGCCAGAAAACACTAGAAAAATAGAAGAAACCACCAAAAAATGTAGTCAGAGTTCTAAAATCCCTTTCCATTGGGCAATGTCTTCATTCTGTTGACAGTGCCTTGGAATTATGGACTTCCACCTGCCCTGCCCAAAATAAAAGTGGTTTGCTGTTGCCCAGCTCACTGGTTTCTGGCTAGCCAGTGCTATTCCTTGGGACCACTGAAACTACTACTCAGTTCTCTCTTGAGGACTCTACTTGGCTCTGTGCCTTGCCACCTTACCACAGCTTGTTCTTTGCTGCACACAACAGCAAGAAACTTCAAAAGGCTGCCAGGGCTTCAGTTAAAATCAGCTGCTACACTGCCTATAGAAGAACACCTGGGCTGGGGAAGCACACTGAACCTGAATTTGAACCACTAGGTGCAGTGTTTGCCAATCCACACTGCTCCTCTGGAGCTACTGCTTATACCTCATTTTTAGACTGGGCAGCAAAGTCTATTTTTTGTTTATCACTACAATCCATGAAGTTTATACAATCAGTTGTCTGTGTGTGGGTCATGGCAGCTTGGGAGCTAGGTATTGAGTGGCCATCACCCCACAGGGGCTGTGATGGCACCTCTAGCCATGGTTGGATTGTATAGGCACGTACCCACTAAACGTTTAAATAGCATTTTCCTTAACAATCAACTCTGATCAGGAGCCAAGTCAAGAGATGTGTTTGAATTGGCCATTTTCCATTTAGTTTAGAGTTGCACAGGATATGAGGTGAGCCATGTGGTTACGTAGTGATGGGTTCATCAAATGCAGTGAGCTGTTGCAGTAACACTTGCAAATCAGGCTGGGGCAAGAGTTAATTTGGATTTCTGGAAATAAGTATTCCTAATTTAAAAACAAATTAAGTACAAAAATTGATCACAGCGCAAAACTAGTATAAAAATGCCTGTGGGGTGAATGGTGTGGCTCCAAACAGGTCTCTCAGAAATCCCAGGCAATGCTGAAAGCAAAGGGAGTGAGTCATAAGCACATGAGCTGAAAGAAGCTGAAGACAAAATCATGCATCTCTGCTTAATTCCATCACATGATGAGTCCCGGGGCCCTTCATTTAATCGGAGAGCGGAGCGGCGCAGAAACTCCATTCTCCCCTCGCAGCGAGGACCGGAGCAGTGTCCGTGCGCAGGCTGCGGCCACGCTGCTCCTCGGCGGCTGCTGGGCCGGCCCGGGCTCTCGGGAACCATGAGCGGTGTTCGCCACCCCCTGCGAGTGCTGCTGCTGGCCGAAGCCGTGCTCTGCGCTGCCGCCACACGTGAGTGCTCCCCTCGCCCGGCTCCCCTGCCTCGGCGCCTTCCACCTCCCCAGCCAGCGCAGGAAAAGCGGCTGCTCCCAGCACCTGTGCTGGTTGCTGGAGCCGTGCCTGCCACCCGGTAGGCGACAGCCGGTTCCACCCCAGGGTTGCCTGGCTCTGGGTGGAAATGCTGCCTGAGCTGGAGAAGTGTGCTGAGAAGTGCTCAGTGATCTGTTCCCTGTGCTCCACAGGTAGATGGAGCTGACTGGAGCTAAACCTCGGCTCTTGGCAGCAAATTCTTAGCGCTGAGCCCCCAGTTCAAGCATGGCTAAACAGCAGATGCAGAATGGACTTTGCACAGTTGGCTTGGCTCAGCTGTGGCTGAGAGAGGCCAGGTCAGAAACCGTGCTCCCCACTGGGACACTTGGACCCGTGGATCTCTAACCTCAAGGAGCCCAGCCAAGGAATTAGATCTGCAAGCCACAGTGGGCAGGGAGTGGGCTGATCTGCTTCTTTCCGGGCTCCCAATTTGACTCAAGTCTTAGGATGACTCCCTGAGCTCAGGGCTGGGAATGTAGAAATGAGATTTTAAGTTCAAATTCCAGAATATACGGTATGGAAATTGAAAACCTTAAGAGCTGAAGTCCATCTGAGCATTCATCTAGCCTTGTACCTGCCTCCAATGGAATAGTACTGGATGTATAACTGAGCAGGTCAGGACACTTTCCCAGCTTCTGATGATTTATAGCATTTACAGAATTGCCTCTGTCAGATGCAGAGTCATTGTATTTTACAGTTTTTACTAGACTTCTTCCATCTGTTCATGCATTTGGGTTTTCATTGCAACACGTGTAAATTTTTGGGACACGAAAAAATTTCACACCTTAATTGTGCCTTATGTGAAGAAGTACCTTTCATGTGCTTAGAATCTGTAACCTGCTGGTTTCATTTGATTCTCCTTAACTTTTGTGCTTCCAGCTTCTTCCTCCATGCTGTTCATGATTCTGTTTTTATATTCTCCTCTGTCACCTCTTCTCCAGGCTTCAAGACACAGTCTATTTAGCTGTTCCTCATATGGAAACAATTCTATCCCTTTGTAGCGTCCTCGCCACCTCTCTCTGTGTTTTTTCAGTTCTTTTATAGTGATTGAGCTGCAGAGAACAGAGCATACAGTACTCAAGGCATGGCATTATAAAATGCTGTAATGATGTTCTCATCTTTGTTCTCTATCCAGCCTTTTCCTAGGTTTTCAACTACCATGAGTACTGCATTCAAAACTGTAAAGCTGCAAGACCCCGTTTCTGAGTTTAGAGCTAGTTTAGAGCCCCTCATTCTCAAAGCAAGGTTACATTTAGCTCTGTTGAATTTCATAGTTTTATTCTTGAGTCATCGAGTTTCATACAGTCCTCCCCTCTATTACTTTAATGCACAGTCTTCAGCAGATTAAAGAACTTTGCTGTTTACCTGTTTTTTAGATTATTAACATTTTAAATTATTTGAACAATGGAGTAAACTGGGCACTTATTCGTAACTTTTTAAATATCCTAACTAATCATTTATTCATGTGAAATCCTTCATTCTTATCCCACGGTAACTTAATTGCTTTATGTTCCTTTAGCAAGGGACCTCATCAAGTGCTGTCTGGAACTCAAGCAGACTGTAACAAGCAGGTCAGCCTTGTTCCCATGCTCTCTGTCTCCCTCACAAAACTCAGAATATGTTTGTGAGCAACGCACTCCTTTTATGGCAAATCATATTAATGTCCTGTACCTACTTACTCTGTTCTTCACTGCTGTTCCTACCAGCTTCTCCAACTTGAGCCCCAAAGGGTTTTTTAAATCCTCTAAATCTTCCCTGGAAGTGTTTTTAAAAACTGTCATCGCATTTGCCAATTTTTGTTTCTCAGTCACTGAAGCAGTGTTAAGCAAGATGTTACATGCTATGGTTAATAGCTCATTTATTTCACTCTTGAATAACTTCCATACTTGGGCCATCCTATCTAGACAACTTTGTCATTTTGTTGATTTGTTCTGTAACTGGGTTTTTCGTGCCAACACTTCATTTTGAGAAATATTCTATGTCATTGTAAAAAAATTCTGTAACAGAAACCCCCATGTTCTTCCTTTGTGAATGAAAATATAAACCAGTTGACCTATTTGAGTTTTGTGCTACCGTTTTACCTTTCCTGAATGCTTCTTTTGCATCTACATCATCTTTTGGCCCTATACTTCCTGGCAAGCTTCCCAACTTAGTTTATATTTGGGAGAAAAAAATAATTTGTAGTTTTTATGTTTTTGCAAGTTGTTCCTCAAATTCTTTTTTGTCCTGCTTTAATATATTTCTATACATAACTTCAGAAAGTTTATGTTACAGTCTGGTGCCATTCCATCAGCTTTTTTACTTCTAATACACTTTCATCCTCTTTAGCTGGGTCATCTTTCTATTTCTGCTGTCCTAACATTGGCTTTCATTCTCTCTTTCATGGCTAATACACTTTCACAGGAAATACTGAACTTGTCTTTGCTACATTTTTCACCAAAATGAAAGCCAAAATGAGAAAGAAGAAAGTCAATCAAAATATAAGATCTTTTCCCCTATGATCACCTCACCAAAACTATTACAGGAATCTGTTCCTTGGAGCATAACATTACTCTATTTTGAACTGAATTGCTCTAATTTTGGTTACGACCAACATCCGTTCTTGAGTGGTTTTCATTGTTAATAAAGAAATACATTAAAGCTTTTTGCTCCTTTAAATTCAACAACTGAAAATCTTCAATTCCATGTGTTAGAGAAACTAGTGCAGAAGTCCTTCCTCATCTGAAAAAACATCTTTGTCTTGTCTTGAAGCTTGTGAAATGTTTTATATTTGATTGAAATACACAAAGTACATCAGAGAGGCAAAGAAATACCTAAGCAGCTTGTGATTTAGAAGCAGTGACAACAGCTATTACTGGACTAGAAAATGAATTCTAAATTCAAGGATTGTTAATGAAAACTCAAAATTAAAAGCATTTATAAAATTAAAAGTGCTCCAGCTATTTTTGATAAATTGAACATTTGGGGGGAAAAATGATTGAAAAGTTTTGATCTGACAAAATCAAAACATTTTTATTCATTAAATATTTTTAGATAAAATCAAGGAGAATGGGAAAAATAAATTACAAAAGTTATGTAGCCATTTACTTTTGAATGAGACATTAATTTAATGATACCTAAAGTATAATTGAACTTGCTAAGCCTTTGTGAAGTACTTTTATAGTTGCTAATTTGTTTTTTTCCTGAGCAAAGTTTCTGAACGGCAATATTACCAAACTCTTCTTCTGACCAAGACTCAAAACAATACAGCATGTGATACAGGTCATTAAGTAAATACCAGTCCTAATGTTATGCCTGCTCACACCAAAATATATTAAATCTGCAGGAAAGATTTGATTCAAGTGATTTAAGTAAGACTGCAGGGAGTTCCTGTAGGGCAAAAGACTGTGGGAGATTGTGTCTCTGAGTGCAAAATCTGTTCTTTTCCTCAAACAGTTCAGTCCTCAAGACTGGGGGAGAGAGCTACCAGCATCAGCTCAGAGATGAGATGGGACTGGCCAAGGGATATTCTCCCTGCCCAGCAGAAATAAAACACCAAGAGAAAGCAGCTCCTGCCTCTTCTTCTGAGCTGTTTCTCTCTTGCAGTAAAATTAGGAGCCACCCACCTCCAAAGACTGTGCTTAAACTGGCTACACCTGCTCTGTATCTTTTCCAAAGCTTGGAGAAATTCCAACACAACCGGTTAGGTTACAGCACACAGGGCAATTCTTCCCCTTCTTACAGGTCTCTGCATTTTCCTTGAAGTCATCCAGAACTTTGTTGCACTTGGGTATAAATCTCAGTAGCATTCTGCATCAGCTGTACTTTTACAATAAAGCCATGGAAAGCAGAAATCCTAACTCCCTTAATGTTGTGACAGAATGGCACACCCAGCAGTTACCTTACCTGATTAACATGGCAGAGCTCTCTGAAGCCTCCAGGCTTTCATGGCACTATGCCTATGAGCCCTCTTATTAACATATTTTTATGGCATCCTACAGTGGCCAACGTGTTGCTACAGGTTGCTTGGATATTTATGTTGCTTTTCACTATGTGTCCTTTGTGACAGAAAGAGGGATCCTAGAAGCCTGGGAAAAGTTTGAGCACATCATTTGTAGTAATATGAGAAGAAAGAGGTTATTGAAGTTATTTAATATCTGAGCCATTTTTAAATAAAAGGCATGAAGCTAATATGTTATTGTTGTTATATTATAAACACATTGAATTTACTATTCAGCTCTAAATTTCCTTTTCTGGAAATACCAGCTTCTGTTATAATTGGTTCCACCCCTCCCACCCAAACCACCAGCCAACTCGCCAAAGGAGCTGCACTGGGTCAAAACTAATTCTTGGCACAACTTCCACTAGAGCACAACTCAAACACAGAATGAATTTATCCTGTTAGCCTTTTACTTGTAGATTTATTACCAGGCAAAGCAGTCAGAAATCAAGCAACCTCTGTGCAGAGAGCCTGACTGTTGCAGGGTTATGTAAATTCTTGCAAACCATTCCTCTGATATGGTCAAAACATTGTAAACATTTTTATTCTTTGTCTGGGAAGTTTGCAATACTGCAAGTAGAAAAAAAAGTCAGTCTGACAGTGGTGGAATTGTCTTTATGCTGATTATAGTTGATGTAAGTGTTTATAGCTGCAATGATAAAATTCCATCATTTTCTACTGGTGGAAAGTTTTCTACCAGCACACGATTAAAGTTCAGCACAAGAGTAATGTTTTTATAGAGTAGTAGGGAAAATTGCATTACATTTACACTGATGTTTGGCTTTCTCTCTAGGGTTTCAGGATGTGTTGAGCCATGGAAACACTTCTCCTGTCACATCCTACAAGAAGCTACAAGGCTGGTCTAGTGATCAAAATAAATGGAATGAAAAACTTTATCCTTTCTGGGAAGAAGGAAATCCCAGATGGAAGGACTGCTGGAAAGGTGATAGCACGTACACATTTCAAAGAAACTTGAAAAACTGGCCAGAAAATCCACCACAGTGCAGAGTGCAGGTGCTATAGTGCATTTTCATAGGGGCAATATCCACTGCTGCACAGAATGGCAAGTTAGAGGTGATTTGGTTTGATACCATTCCCAGTGGGTTGTCTGAGGAAGCAGAACAGTGAGTTCTAACATAAAATGCTTTCCCATTATGACTAATCTCAGACATTAATACTTATCAAGAAGTGTTGATGGTCAGGGCTCCAGCACAATCCACTGTGAAACATGCCCTGGAGGACAGGCAGCTTCAACTGCTACCTCAGTAGGGCACGTGGGCTTCAGACTGACAGCTTCAGCAAAGACCATGCCTATTGTCAACTGGTCTGAGCTGAGGACCAATGACTATCCCTGGGGAGAAACAAAAATTTTCTCCTTGAAATATATTGGCCCCACAGGTGGAAAACTATATTCTTAGCTCTAGGAAGAAAATTAACAGCAGACCAGTAAGTGATATGGGGGCATACACTGAGTCCGTCTTGATTGTTTGAAGTTGGGGTTTTGGTAATAGCACAAGTGACTTAGCAGAGGAAACCCTTAGAGTAATCAATAAAGCATTTCTAATGTAAACAGTGCACAGTTGATGGTAGCTTCTGCTCCCATGCACCCTTTACTGCAGTGAAGACCAATTTTCTTTTGCACAGGTGGAAGGGTGACAGCCAAATTGGACAGTGACAGCCCAGCACTGGTAGGATCCAACGTGACCTTTGTTGTGACTCTCCAGCTTCCCAAGTGCCAGACAGAAGACAATGATGGCAACATAGTATACAGGAGAAACTGTACCCGGGGTAGGTAATGGCAATTTCCCTGCACCTCGCTCACATCTGCCTGGTGCTGCTGTGAGTGTGTCACTGAGCTTTGAAAGCACCACAGGCACACCCAATGAACAGTAGCTGTGCTGGATTGAACTGAGAACTGAGAACTGATAACACTTACCTGTGCATACCCAGCCTCTGCCACACCAGTTTCTTTCCTAAGAAGATCACTATGGTATTTTTAGTGCTTTGCTTCACTGTATATACACTGACCAGGTAATTTGAGACTGACCATCGTTATAAACTTGCCTTCCCAAAACAGTCACATAATCTGAGTTCCCAACAGAACTGTTGCTGCTTTTCAGCTCAGGCACAATGTTGCAGTGTCACACTGTTTTCTTTCAAACTTATAAAGCTGTCAATTTATAAAATTGAGAGGTTTTTTTCAATTATGAATCGTAGAACTCAGTAACCGTATCGCACAAAAGATTAAATCTCACACTTCCACATTTTACAAATTAAAAAACAAACAAATATTTAAAAATCAAGCAATATTTTCCTCAGAAAATCATCCTTTTTCATCTTATTTACTACTACATGGAGAAAAAAGCTTATCACGATTCCAGTGTTTTAAGTTGCTGGATCTAGAACAAAACATGCTGTTGTACCTTTCATTCTCTGAATCCATAAATGTTCAACCAACAGTTGAAACAGTTGATCAGTTTTTTTACTGATCAAAGTAATTTTCATTTCAAGGCATATCAGCAAGTTTTTTTGTCAGCCTAAGTTCCAGTTAACTGTCTAATATTTTGTTAGCACTTATATCCATACTCTACTTAATATCTGCTATGCTGTTTGGGGGAGGAAACTTCCTATTTACTATTCAGAAAATGACAGAAATTCATGTCTAAGTTATTTAAAGGTGCCATAGAAAACTTTTCTGACACAACAAACTAAGTCATTTCTTTACAGTGCTTTCACAGCCACTCTTTGTACTTAAAATTTTAAATTCTGCCTGCCAAATATTTAGGTAGCCCCATCATCCTAGGCAAAACAGCAGCACTGTGTAGTTTTTGGGCAAGCACTTCTAAATTGTGTCTGGCCTATAAGACAGTAAAGGTTGTTCTTTTTTAACTTCTGAATAAAATAGCACCAAGACAAAACCATTTTGTGTTTACATTAAAACAAAAAAAAAGCACAACTTCAGAAGAAAAGAATTAATATCAGTCTAAAAACACCCCACTTCACCTGTTGCTGTAACCTGCAGTGCTTGCCTCCTGTTTCCTGACTCTCTGCACATTTCTCAGTTGGCCAGAACATGTCCTATTTCTATCCTTAGATCCTCCAGCCTCCATGGATCAGCAAGTCTATATCTACAACTGGACTGAATGGACTGACAACTGTGCCTGGGAAAACTGCACAAGCAACCACAGCCACAATGTATTCCCAGATGGACGTCCTTTCCCTCATCACCCTGGCTGGAGGAGAAGGAATTTTGTCTATGTGTTTCACACTTTTGGTTAGTACTGCAACACATGCCTTGGCTGGGGTGGTGCTGCAACCCTTATATTCTCTTTGTACACAACTCATTTGTCAAGTATGTTTTACTAAAAGCACTTTAAAAATTATTCCACACTCTTGAGTGGCAATACTGAATTAATTCCCCACTTTTCCAGAGAGGCCATCAGGTGTTTGGTCTAAAAATCATGGATTACCAGAAGATTCTCCTCAAACCTGCATTTGCAATACTAGCACTGAAGAAAATTAATTTCCTTTCAGTAATACTCAAGATATTTTTCTAGGAAAAGAGAGAATCTGAGCAGGTCAGTCAGACAATTTATTGACAGCTCACTGTCACTTAAGACTTTTAGATTTAAGAGAGAACACAGTGCTGTATATCACCAATTTAACAGTGCAGCACTTCTTGTCTCTAGGGAGGTGAGAACTGCCACTGGCTGTGTTGCTGCTCTGGTCACAGACGCTGATTTTCAGTGTTTTCTGCTCCTGAGTATGTAATGGTTGGGCTATTCTTGCCATTGGCTACATACTAAACCTTAGTGCCTTCAGTTCGCCTGGATAAATTAGTATTATTGTCAGTATCAGTATCAGTAATAATAATATTCCAAATTTTATGCAGAGGTGATACTATTTACCTACCTCAGTCAGATGTTAAAAAGACAAATAATTGAATATATAAAAATGGTTCTAGAGTACGAAGCAAGAGGTACTGTATCTTCTGGCTACGCTGAAAGTAAACACAAGATCACTTAAAATGCCTCACACCATCTGCTACATAAACCTAATGACTTAATGTAATGTAACTGCTTTGGAAAGATGTCTTGGCAATTTTTTCTTGGACTGCTCTTGGAAATTCGGGACATCTTGAAAATTTGAAAATTTTGAAAAACCAGAATTTAAGTGAGTAACCAAATTGTAAAAGTATCCAGTCCTTCGAAAACACCTGTCAGATTATTGGAAGACATTTCTAAACTAATAATTTTGATTTTGACAGTCTAAGATTCTCAGAGACTTTGCCTCCCATAAACCAACTTGTAGTGAGGCTGAGGGGGAAAATGTTAAGTTCATGTTCTGTTTCAGGTCAGTATTACCAAACAACCGGAAGATCTTCAACGAAGTTTTCAGTCAACACAGCAAATATCACTCTTGGCAAACACGGGATGGCAGTGTCCATTTACAGGAGAGGGCACTCGGGATTCGTTCCGGTTGCCAGAGCAAAAACTGTCTACTCTGTAACAGGTGAGAGTGCTGGGATCTACTGTAATGAAATGCTGGGGGTATGTGGTGCTTAGCTGTTAAAGAAATTCAGCACAAGCATCATCTGGCATGAAAAGAAGACATTCTCCTGAGTAAGGTTTTTAGCATGGAGGTGGAATCTCTGGTAAATTGCCTTGAGTAGTTTAAGTAACCTTTTTGTGTAGCTCAGTAGTGACCCCTCTGCTTTGTAATGGAAAACGATTTACAAGAGATAATGCAATCTTCCACAGATGTCTGTGATTCCTCATTTGTTCCCATATTTTTCTGGCTGTTTACTACTGACATTCACTCCTCAGGTCATAAATCAAATTAAAGTAGAAACCTGTGTTAAAGATACCATGTTTACACCTCACGTTCTGGCTGTTGCTGTTCAGGGGCTTTGGAACTGTTTATTGTTTGCAGCCAGGTATCTCTGCTTTATTCATTTACCTCTTTTTTCTCCCCTCCAGACAAAATCCCAGTATTTGTGAGTATGTCCCAAAAACATGACCGCAACATCTCAGACTCCATTTTCATCAAAGACTCACCAATTACATTTGATGTGAAGATCCACGATCCCAGCTACTATCTGAATAATTCTGCCATCTCCTACAAGTGGAACTTTGGAGATGGAAGTGGCTTATTTGTAGCCAGCGGTTCTAGTACATCTCACACCTACACTCTGCAAGGAAACTTCACTCTGAATTTAACTGTCCAAGCCATTATACCTGTACCTTGTAGGCCAGTAACACCCACTGCACCACCTCCCACTGCAGCAGGTAAGCATTTATCAAACAGCACTGGCATTAGGAGCTATGTTAAAACTCCACATTCTGATGTTTTAAGTTAATATCTTTAGTAGTTTTACTGTCATCATGAAAGAGATGCAAGCCTCTGAAAACTTTCTATTAAATTGGCTTAGAGACAGAATCAATAAGCATAAAGTCTTCTGGGATTCTATGGTAGGGATCACTTACACATTTAATTCCTTATGCATCCAGTTCTATCACCACACTTACAGCATACAAAGGTCTTCAGGTGAACATAAATGTAAGTTTGTATTATCTCTGCCACACCTGGTCAGGGGATTTTAGCCTTGTCTACTCAGGGTCATCTCCTGAGATAAGATGTAAATTTCAAGTGAGAAAAAGGAATTTCAGAACACTCTTATAGCAAATTCCTTTCTGGATTGCATTAACTTCCATCCAAAATTAAATGAGATTGGATTGAACTAGAAAAACCTAGTCATATTCAAAAATATGGGATTTCCACATGGCATTAACCCATAACAGCTTTTCCACTTTAAATTTATTGACTAACATATTTCAGAATAACTTTTATTATGTTCAGCATTGGTTTATCATCGCAGAGGGTTTTAAGGTTTGCAGAAGGCCTGCAGTTTCAGCTATAATACCACTACTGTGGAATTGTAAATGTGGCTATATTTTTCAAATTTCATATTTTTAATATGTGCTCTTACCAAAATATGGAGTGAGAATGAAAAATGAAAGGAAAAATATAATTTTCACTACTTCCTCTCTTCATTTTTCCACTAGCTGTAATGTAGAGCAGTGGGAAAATACCAGCTTTTAAAAAAGCATTTTAAATGTTTTATTGGTCTTTGGATTTCTTATAAAATTGATTTGGGATTTTAAAGAAGTATTTAATTGTAATATACCTCGTAGTCTCCCTTTTATTTCACAGAGATGGGTGACTAGCCAGGTGGCTTTTGGAGTGAGGCTCCCCAGGCCACTCCAGGGTTCTAAAGCTGGGCACATGTATTTTCTTTAGGAATTATTGCCATGAGCTCATAACACAGATGCATACATGACTGCACAGCTGCAAACCAAAGTCACTGACAGCCCATGGAATGAAGGCAGCTGGAACATGTGGCTGTGTTCAGAATATCCCTAAGCAGAGCTTGTTCTAAAGTTTCATATCAATTTCTTCTCCCTCAAACAGTTACAACTGGACCATCTTCTGATTCTGACTCTTCTCCCACTGTCGAGTCAGTGGAGGATAATCCTGATGGAGGTTGCCATATTTACAGAAATGGATACTATGAAAGTGGTATTGATGTTGTAGGTAAGGATGTGGGTCAACACCTGAACAGAGGAATGGTGTTAACAATGAACAACAATGCCTGGTAGAAATAATGTTTATTTAGACACATTTTTACCAATTACATGAGATCCACAAAAAGATCCTTAGCTGAGAGTTTTAAGGATGAATGTACAGACATCTAACTGGCTGACTTTGGTTTCTGCCTGCACTGAGGTTATGGCCCCTTGCTTTCAGACACATGAGGCTGGGCCTTGGTCTGGATGCCTAGTGATGGCTGACCCCATGTGCTGGTGGGGATGTGCATTGTGTCACTCCTTTCTATATCACCAGCTTCTGAACATGCCACAGCAGGAGCACATGGGCTAGGGAGGAGGTTTACATAAGGTTGAAATGGCCTTTGAATGCAGAGAAATCTCATGCAGGTGGAAGTGATTTAGCAAAATAAGGAAGTAAATAAAAATAATGAGGGGGGAAAAAGGCAGACCAGAAAGGAGCAGCCCCTTTGGGAAAGCACTGGAAAATTTCTCAGCTTTCAAAGCCTTCAAGAGGAGTGTTAAGGGAGGGAGGAAGTTATGGAAAACAAGACCTGAACTGAGCATCAGCCAAACACTTGAGGTTCAGTACACATAGACTTCAAAGCTTGTAATGTATCCTACAGTTGATATGTGTTTCCTCTCCCAGAGGGAATCCTTGAGGTAAATATTATTCAGATGACAAGCATCCAGATGACAGAAAGTCAAGCTGAAAACTCAGTGGTTGACTTTGTTGTTACCTGCCAAGGGAGGTAAGTGTGTGAATGAAGCTGTCAATCTTTCCTGTTTAAAACTAATTAGTTGCTGGAATGCTCTATGCACTCAGATGCAGATGTATGAACAAAATTTGGGAACTGCAATCTTTCTATTTCTTGATGGGAACTAAAGATAATGCAAGTCTCATTTTTAAACTATGCCAACAGAGGCTACTGCCAGGGACTTAGGATTCAGAGCAAACATCCAGTCTCAGTAAAAATAAGGAACTGATTGTGGGAAGAAACAATTTATAGTCTCCTGGCCAAGACAAGATTTCAGCACTTACAGTAAAATGGGAAGCAGTTTACGGATATTGTAAGGAAATCCCTTCTTTTTGGCCATGAGTTTTTGACACTTGGAGTAAATGGGGGGTCCAAGCAACTTCTTGGATGCAAAAACACTGGACTAATATTCCTAGGCCTTAGAAGTTTAGAGTTGAGAGACTAAGAAATACAAGAAACACCAGTTGTGGTAATACAACTGGAGTACAATTAACCTCTCTTAAAGGAAGAGTTTTCTTTTCCAGCACATGATACTACTTAAAAGAATCTGCATTCCTTTCTTAACGATGTGTATTAAAGGTAATGGACTTTATAAATTGATTTGAAGCAGGTAATCCTGTGATCACCATAAAATGTTAAATGATAAGCAAAACAAGCAGATAATTATACAGATTGTATACATGCATTCTATATAAAATCCACATGTACATATATGCATGTATAGATATGCGAAAAAATACATACAGTATTAATAAAACACGCTTAAATCACAATAGTGCCACTGATTTCAACAGGCACCAGCATTAAACTGGTGCACCAGTGCAATGAGTCTGTGAACTGGGATAACTGGGCTGGCAGGACTCCACAGATGCGATGTGCTCTCTCTCCCCACGCCAGTCTCCCCACAGATGTCTGCACGGTGGTTTCTGACCCCACGTGCCAGGTGTCCAAGAGCGTGGTGTGCGACCCCATCGTCGTCACGGATGAATGTTTACTCACCATCAGGAGAGCTTTTGAGGAACCTGGGACATACTGTATAAACATCACCCTGGGTGATGACTCAAGCCAAGCCCTTGCCAGTGCCCTGATTTCTGTAAATGGAGGTGAGTCCATAAAGAGCAGATGTGGGTCGTTGGTGAAAAGCTTCTCCCTGTGGTCATTTCCCTGCATGGGGAAAGAGCACAGGAATACATAGGGGGGTTCTTATCATGCCTGGAAGCCTCAGCTGAGACTGCACCAGCTTGACTAAGAGTCCATGCAAAGATAAAATGATGATTATTTCCCTGGGGAAATGTTAGCTGTTAGACCTTGGTTTGACTTCTGTTTACAATCCAATGAGTACAGTAATTATGCAAACTATTCAGTATCACAGAATATGAACAGTTCTTAAGCCATAATGTAATTTTCCACAGAAAAATGTTGGGCAGAGAAGCAGGTGGGGAACATGCCAGCCAGCCCACTCCACACATGGAGAGATAGCAGAAACAGAGGGAATTCACCTCACTTGAGACAGAATCAAAGTCTGCAGCCTAGCTGGCTGCCCTGGACCCTCTTAACTGCCCATGGGCCTTGACATGTTTTTATTTCTACATGAGGATAAGATGAATCATGTTCTGGAATGATCTCTGTAACATCCAGTGACTACAGAGTCTGCCCAGGGTAATTGTTTCTGAAGAGGAGCTTTACCTTTGGTTGGATAAGTATCACTGTGTCTATCTCATAGTTATCAAAGCAGTCTTTGACAGAACCAGCTATTAAACTCAGCCTCCATCAGAAGTCTAAAAGATCGTGCTGCCTCTCTGCTCCCACTTCATTGCCCTCCTGACTTCCTATTACAGTGTCCTAGTGACTCCTTTGAACTCTCTAATTACTATCAGCCAAGCAACTGACCCTTTGCAGTCATTTTCCATAGTATTTTTGATGATTTTATTTAATCTAGGTGTAAGTTTATCTGTACTGAAATCAGTTTATTATGAATAAGGCACAAAGCCTGATCTGTACGTGCATTCTGGCTCCTAAAGGTGAAACTAAGCATGCAGAAGGGTTTTTCTCAACTGTATTCACAGAGACTAGCTTTAGACCAATAAGGCTGGTCTGTCTAGGTTTCCTCCAGAGGGCAAAGCTGAGTTGTACTTTGGGGCTTCTGCTATAATCAAAGCAGAATTAGGATCTAAGGTTGCTTTAAGTCACCTTCTGGATGAGCCCATCTGATTTTGTCAAACAGTTATCCTACAGTTGGTATAAACATTTCCCCAGCACAACAAATGGCAAGGATCAAATTATCTTCACCTTGTGGGGAGCCAACAGGGCCCTTCATTCCCCTCCATGCTGGAAGGGTAGTCCTGTGTCTGAGGAGTGGGGCTCACATGAGAACACTGGCAAAGCACAATTCACCTTCTGGTGGAATCAAGAATTACATGGATTAGGATGTGAAAGCACCACCTCCTGCCAGTCACTGACCTCCAATGCTTACCATATTAGAATTATTAACTGTGCTTCAGTTCATACAGCAATAAGTAAAAATGGCATTTTCTTTGGAAAGTCTGTCTCACTGTAAAATAGAGGCTAACTTTTAATCAACCTTTCTGAACTATAGGAGCATCATCTGGAACAACAGAAGGTGTCTTTATCTTCCTTGGCTTGTTGGCAGTGTTTGCTACCATTGGGGCATTTGTCCTTTACAAGTAAGTTGCTAGTTTCTATGATTAAAAACAGTTCAAAGAACTGTCAAAATATTATTTAAATTAATGAACCAAACAATATAAATTTGCTTTAGCTACATTTTTGTTTCTTTACTATTGCAGCTCACAAATATTCTGGCAAATATTCAAGAAAATGAGATTACTGGTTTAGGCCACAAAATCATTGGAAAACATGCAGATGTTAAGGACTTTCAGGAAAAAAATTACATTCTGTGCCCATAAGCACAAACAGTAATACTTGCAATCCTGGGAACTCCATGTAAGCAGAAAGCAAACTCAAACTGCATGATGTGATTTCTACATGCAGTGAAGCCAAACAAATTCTTCATTAAATAACTGATGAATAAATTCTTTGGGGAAATTTTTTTGGGAAAAAACCACACGCAGGCCAGTAGTTAACAGGAGCACATGTTGCTGCATTATTAGTTTGCAAGTTTCTCATGAGACTTTGAGACTGCACGAAGACTCCTGAGTCAAGTGTCTGCTCACCCTTCCCAGAGAATGGTGAGAAACACACACTTCCATGGAGCAGCAGTACCCCAGTACTCCTTCTCCCTACCCAGGCCCCTGCCACCACTACTGACCTATACCTATAATGCTGCCAGACATTAGGTGGGATTGAACAGGGAAGGAGGAGAGAGAATGCATGATGAACACACAATTAGTGCTTTGGTCACATGCTAAATGTGGCCTCTCCTTTAAAAGTCTTTCAGCAACTAACTGTGCACATTCCTTGCAGGAGATACAAGCAATACAAGCCTATTGAGAGGAGTGCAGAACAAACAGAGAAGCAGGAGGGATTTACTGCTTACTTCAGCACTTTCAAAGCCATTTTCTTCCCTAATAGCACTGAGAGAAATCCTCTGCTGAAGACTAAGCCAGGCATTGTATAAACCTTTCGTGTAACACTGACTATTAGATTAAGTACAAGACTTGTATCTGAACTGTACTTTAATGGGGCTTTCTTGTTGTTATAAAAAACCCCAGGGAGTAAGGTGAAAGCACATATAGATGGGATGGTAATTTTGGGGGCTTGGTGCAATTAGCAATATTAAAGTAGTCCTTTGTAGAAAAACAAGGAGGTAGTTTTAAGCACTTACTGTTCTTGCTTGTGATGTAGGATACACTCTTCTGAATTACTAATACCCCCCACCCATGCACACTTATCTGGCTTTTCTTATTTCTAGGTTAACAACCTGCAAAATTAATCACATCCATAATCTGGAAGGGGGGGGGGAAGGTTAATAGAAAAAAAAAAAGACAAAAACCCCCACCAACCAACCAACTTGTAAACACTTAGTTTTTATTGCTACTTACTGCCTTAGCAGGACTCATGTCTTTGCTGTTAGGAGAGACATGGGGGGCAGGCACGTGTTATGTCTGTGGAATGAGACGTGCCATGGCCTATTCCCAGGCATTGGCACTGAACTGCTGCCACTGTTACACTGTTCAGGAGGTCCTAGCACAGACTTGCCCCAGGCAGGCCAGCTCCCCACCAAGCAAACCCTAGATTCTGGGAACCACCAGAGGCACAGCCCCCCCACTGTGAGTTTGGCAGCAGCCACCCTGTTTTTCAGGGTTCAATAGCATGGGTGCAGCTCATTAAATGCCAGCTGGCCCCAGGGCCACAAAACAGGGCTGGACACACTTAGCTCCCCACTGGACATGGCTACTACCAGTGCACGAGTCTCACTATAAACTAGACCACAGACATGCCAGCAACAAGATGAGGCCCATCAGCTTGGCTCTCCCTGTTCAAACTTTGAGTCCCATATAAAATTCTGAGTTGCAACTGCTGGTGCTTTGTCTCCTTTGCTTCCACTGGTCTTGAGACACTGGACTGGCACCACTGCTCCCAGGGGGCAGATATGGTCCATGTCCAACGAAGGGTCAGCAGAACAAGGGGTCTAGCAGGAAGGGGTAGCATTCAGCTGCCTTCTCTCCTTTTCTTTTCATTTCTGTCTTTCCTGCTGTAATGAGACATTAATTTCTGTTTGCTCCTCCATCCCTCTGACCACGAAATAAATGAAAACCCCAAGATAAATAAAACACTCTGCTCCAGTTTCTGCTTTTATATGACACACCTTAGAAAATGTAAACTTATGAAAAATCAGTGTGCCTTCACTAGTTCACTCTAGCTGCACTTCTGTTAAAAGAACTCGTTCTGAGGCCTTCCACAAGTGATCTGGCCTCGTAGCCACACATGCTCATCACTCAGCATCATGACATTTCACAATGTGAGACCAGCACAAACTGCTGAAGGCTGGCTCAGTGGATGATGAGAATAGGAGAGCATCTTATTTGCAGAAAGGGAAGAGGTTGCTAAAAAGGTTCATGGAGATGAGCAAACAGACCAAAAATTCTTTATAGTTCATGTTTCATAAAACTCCTGCTGTTAGTAAAGGCTACAGCCAAAATGGAGGCTGGGAAAATGACCTTACACACTCCATTTCTAAACACTGAATTCTTTGAAGATCTGTATTTCAATATAATTAGCTTATTTACCATGTCTTGAAACATCTCTGATACATACTGTTTTCCGTTCCTGTGGCAATATATAATTATAAACACACTTTCCTACTATTTTAGCAAATCTTCCAAATGCTTATCATTTGTAATCTGGGTCTAGTCTTCACTGCCCATTCCCAGTGTGCACAGACACCTTTCAATGACTTAAGGATATTTAAAAAATGCAGATTCCAACACACCTCTGAGATTAGTTCTTCAGCTCTAAAATTCAACAGCCTCTTTTCTTCTTTTTTTTCCAGGTTCTCCCATTATTTTCATTCTTTTGTGGCTATTTCAGTTATATTATTAAAAGCAGTGTATTTGCTATTGTTCTGTCTTCCTTATACGTAACATCTTATTGTCTAAGAACTAGCATCTCAAATTATTTTCTGACTTAAACAGGAAACACATTTTCTGCAAAAACTACTGTCTAAGTGTTATATCCTGTGTTATCAGTCAGGCAGGACTGTAATTTGTATTTGTTGCTCTAGCTTGAGGCAGGACAGGGGTTTAGTGGAAAGCTTAAGATGACCTGTAATGAAGCATGAAAACATAAAATCTGTCACAGCTTAGGATCAGACTACCACCTGGGGTACATGCAGAAATCATCCTGTTTCTGCAAAATGCTGAATCTTAGATGCTCAGAGACATCTTAAGCTTTTGCATAGAAAACAGCTTTCAGGGATATATTACGAACTTTTTTATACTTTAACCTAAGTATTAGGAATATCTTGCACTATCTTCCTTTAAGTGTCATGTCAGAATACTACATTTTTATATTACAATTTTGCCTTTTCAGCTGTAGCTTCTATTTCATACATCTTTACTTTTATACAATGGAATTTAACTGCTGCACTGACAAATAAACCATGTAATGATTTTAAAGAGTTCATTGTTTTGTCTCAGAAGGAGAAACTGCGAGATAAGCAACTTGATTACTTACCCAATTATTGATCAAAAGAGTGTCTACCTTCATAAAACACAGGATTTGCCTTACCCTCAGTTCATACCTGGCTCTACCATGGGTTATCAAGCTGATTTTGCAGTCTCCCTTCAAGTGTACTCAGAGCAATGGCACCACAAACCTGAGAAGCAAGGAGACTTTCTTAACACCCAGATGACACAATTTCAGAACAGATCAGGATACAAATGAACTTCATGCCCTTCAAAGGCAAGAACAGCTGACAAACAACAGATTTGTGAATGTCAGCAAATGTTACAAGACAGGTTTCAGGCATTCCCTTTGGAGAAATAACATCAAGAATGACATCAAACAGAAATGTACATTGTCTTCATAGAAAGAACATCTTTTCAATCATGTCTTCAAGAGAAACAGAAACATCAGTTGGGTAGCAAGTTTGTTAAGAATTACTTTAAAAACTGAGCTGTTATTTCAAACCACTTGTTATGTCCCCCCCGTCCTTTTTTCTTGAGTATTTTTTATAGCACACAATTAAGGCTCATCAGATGTGGCATTTTTTTCTTACCAAAAGTATTTTTAAACTGAAACCAAGGCTAAAAAACACCAGTCCCTGAGGGAATTGTAGAGGAATGAAACAAACTATGCAAGAGCCATCTGTGGTTTATTAGTACAAACAATCACCTCCAGCCTCATGCAGCATAGTCAGATTTTCTTTTACGATAAAGCTTTTATCACTACAGGTCTTTATAATTCACACAGAATTCCTTAATACCAGATTTGTTAGGTTGGAAGGAACCTCTGGAGATCTACTCCAGATCCCCAGCCAAGGCAGGGTCACCTACAGCAAATTACACAGGAATGTGTCCAGGTGGGCTTGGAATGTCTCCAAAAGGGGAGACTCCATCACCGCCCTGTGCAGCCTGTTATGAATTAATGGGCCAGGAGACCAGCTCCTTTGAAAAGGCCTTTATTAGAAATCAGCTCTGGGTAGGGGGCTCGGGGGCTGCGCCTGCCGCCGCTGCTCCCTGTGGACACCGTGGAGGAGGAGGTGCTGACGATTCTGCTGCTGGTGCTGCAGAGTCGGGATTCTTGCCCTCGCAGGAGCTTCCAAAGAATCTCCCTTTACTCGTGTGCTCTCGGGGGGGTCACCTCTCTCCAGTTCTCTTCAGGTCATGGCGAGAAGGTAACCAAAAATACCTGCTACCTGCAGGTAGCTGGACTTGTGCATTGCACAGTATTATCCTCCTTAGGTCTAGTTTTTGTGTTGACTCGTTGTTTTAGGGGGTTTTCTGGGGTTCAGCTTGCTGAATCAGTGCATCTTGGGAGCAGGGTGTCCTAATCTCCATATTGGGCGGGGTCAGCAGCCCCCACTGGGAAGCAGGTACAGGATTCTTCCCGACGGGGTGGGGACAGCCCGGTGACTCAGGGAAAAAGGGTGGAATCCCCCCCGGGTGGGGGCACCCCGAGACCCAGGGGAGAAAGGGTATAAAACTCAGGGTACAACAAGTAAAAATTTTAGGGATACATTCAATTTGAACAGCTTGAATAGGTAAGTAACATTGCATCTTTCATTTACAGCAAAACATTACTTCTGACAGCCTTCGCAGACAGCCCCTGGGGGCAGGGCTCGCCTCTCGGCCTTTTCTCTTTAGGCCGGCGAGTTAATAGGCTGTTTTAACATTACAATCAAACTATTTAACATTACAACTTGGGAGTATACAGCTTGGGTTTTTGTATTTCTTTCAATCCCCCCTCTAATTCTTTGATCGGGCTTTTGTCCGCATCAATTGGCTATTTCTGATTTAAGGGAATAACTTTGTTTTAATTCTTGGTATTGGTTATAAATTCTTTTTGCTGTACTTAGTTGTTCTTCTTGGGGTTTTAATTTAATTGTATTCGTGGGTTTCTGCATACAGTGGAAGAGTAGGAGACTGGCAAAGGCACTAATTGCAATGAACACTACTTTTTTCCACCATGAGTTGTCCCACCAGTCTATATTAATTAGGGGCTTCCATTCTTGGGTACTTGCAATTTTTTTTATTTCCTTGGAAATATTTCTTATTGCTTTACTCTCATAATTGACTGCTAGTTTAAGTTGATTAACTACTGCTCTTGTTTGTGTCAATTGGTTATTGATATGTTCAAGGGCAAGGGCTGTTGTGTTTGATATTCTTATTAATACTGTTTGTAATTTGATAATTTTATTCAACATGTAAATTGGAGTTTGGTACCCCCATGTTTTATCTTGTGCCCAAGTTGCTGGTTTATATATCTTTTCTATTTCTTTTGGTGTCCATATTTTATTCTCCCATGTTTGGGTGTTGCTTATACTAATTACAGTTCTTTTTCTTTGGCTATTTCTCTTTAAATTGCTATATAAGGGTTCTCAATATTTTGAAGTTTCTCTGATTCTCCAAAGAGGATTGCTTTTTTTATTAGTGCAGTTATGTGAATCATAACTTTTATTATAGACACACTTTGATTTTCTTTTTTCAATAGACCAATATTTCTCTGGTTCATCTATTTCACTCTTTTTTACTACTAGTGGTTTTTCTTTTATTAGATTTGCGACTCTTTTTGGATTTTCTAACTCTTTAAAACAGAACCATTCTCTGATAGGGCACTCTCCAGTCAGGCACTGCTTAAACATAGCAGCTTTTCCAATCCAGTATTGTTTTTGACAGGTGGATAATTGGGTCATGTTAAAGCATGTGGGATTCACATGGGTGTGAACTCTTATAAGGGATTGTAGATTCTCCCCATGGCATTTGGAGCAAGCTCCATCTGCAAATTTGCTTATTACCAGGACTACTATCAGTCTCTCCAAGAGTCTAGTATGAACCATTTTATTTGTGGGCCCTCTGGTCTCACCTGGGCTTGCCTCTTGGGTCGGAGAGTTTTTTCTCTTCATCATATCAACAGGACTATTATCAGTCCCTCCAAGAGTCCAGTATGAACCGGCCCCGTCTCTTTGGTCTCACCTGGTCTTGCCTCTTGGGTTTGGGGATTTCTTAGGCTGGATTTGTGGAGTCCTCTCTTGTTTATTCCCACTTTTTTCTTAGTTTTATTTAGTTCCTTTTGGGTGTGCCCTATGAGAGATTTAATTTTTAGAATTACTGCTACTTATCATTTTTTTACATTAACACTCTGTGACTCATTACAATAACTTTGCATTTAACTATTATTTTACACTTCTATATTAACACTTTTTTTAACTTCTTATAACAATGTGGATTTTCAGCAATGGTAACAACAACTTGTAATAACTGTTATTGTCTCTTATTGTTTTTAACTGGCTTTCGGTTGTTTCTTGAGAGTTATTTTGAGGGTGTCTGGATCTCGAGTGACAGTCCACTCAGAGGGAACTCTTGTTGGGGTTACAGGGTCAGAGGGATCTCTCGGGGGTGGTAATGGTCTTTTCACTCTGGTGATGTGAGTCCAACTCTTTTCTTGGGTTCGCACAGCAGTATGAGTAGTGAGTAGAACTTGGAACGGACCTTCAAATTTAGGGGTTAATGGGGTGGTATTCCAGGACTTAATTAAAACCCAGTCTCCTGGTTTTATTTGGTGCATGTCAGTGTCTAAGGGAGAGGTTTGAGGAAGATACCCTCTTCTTTTAAGATCTGCCAATGTCTTTCCAATTGTTTTTACATATTCTTGGGTAGCGGCCTCTCCTTCCAAATAATTCCCAGTGCTATAGGGGGTTAGTAAGAAGGGGAGTCCAAACATCATCTCATATGGTGAAGCCCCTATGTCGGATCTCGGTCGGACCCGGATTCGCAGAAGGGCCAGGGGCAAACACTTGAGCCAATTCATTCTTGTTTCGGTTATCAATTTGGTTAATACATTTTTGAGGGTTTTATTCATCCTCTCAACTCTCCCTGAACTTTGGGGATGCCAGGGTGTCAATTATGTTCTAGGGCGGGTATGGGCTCCCCTGAGAGGAATTGTGCAGGGTTTAAACTTTTGGATGTGATTAATTCTAGATTTTCAGCATTTGTCAGAATTACTTCATATTTTAGGATCCTTGAGTCTGTTAACCATTGTTGGGCTTTTTGACTCAACACTGCTCTGAGATCGTGGGGGGTGTGTGCAATGATTTTTCCTTGTAGTGTTAGCTTTTGTGCTTCTTCTACAAGGACTGCTGTAGCTGCCACAGCTTGAAGACAAGCTGGCCATCCCCTTGCAACTGGGTCTAGGAGCTTAGAAAGGTATGCAACAGGCTTTTTGTGTCCTCCCCACTCTTGGGTTAACACCCCATAGGCTGTTCTCTCTTCTGCATTTATGAATAAGTCAAACTTCTTCTTAAGGTCAGGAAGACTAAGAACTGGGGCTGAGGATAACTTGGCTTTTAGATTTTCTAACTGTTCTTCATTCTCAGCTGTCCATGTTACAGGTTCAGGTTGGACTAGTTTTTCATATAGAAATTTGACACACTGTGAGTATTTTTCTATCCATAGTTTACAATAGCCAAATAGTCCCAATAGTTTTCTTACATCTCTTTTCGTGGTTGGAGCTGAGATGGACAGTATACCTGAGATTCTCTCAGGGCTCAGTTTTTTATACCCTTTCCCAATGAGGTGTCCAAGATAGGTTACTTGTGATTCTACAAACTGCAATTTGTTTTTAGATACTTTAAGGCCTTTTTCCCCTAGGAAATTTAGGAGTTTAATGCTGGCTCCTCTTACTTTATCTTGCTCCTTCCCTGATAGTAGGAGGTCATCTACATACTGTAGGATTTGTACGTTATCTCCAGGAGTGAATTGCCCTAACAGCTCTTCTAGAGCTTGTCCAAATAGAGTTGGACTCTCAGTAAAACCTTGGGGAAGTCGGGTCCACCTTAGCTGCTGCTTTCTCTGACTTTCGGGGCACTCCCACTCAAAGGCAAACCAATTTCGGCTCTCTTTAGCTAAGGGGCAGGCCCAAAAAGCATCCTTTAGGTCTATTACAGTGAACCAGCTGTGTTCTCTAGGGATTCTGCTTAAAAGGGTGTAGGGATTTGATACCACTGGGTATCTTGTAATTGTCCTTTTATTTACTTCTCTTAAGTCTTGCACAAGCCTAAATTTATTTTCTGTCTTTTTTACTGCCAAAATGGGGGTGTTATGGGGGGACATACAGGGTTCTAATATTCTTTCAGTTAACAGATGATTTATAATTGGTGTTAACCCCTTTTTACCTTCTATAGAAATAGGATATTGTTTCACTCTTATAGGGGGTATTTCTTCTTGCATCTTTATTCTTATAGGTGGGATGTTTAGGTATCCATACTTCCCCTCTTCAGCCCATACTTCTGGATTTATTTCATTCAAATCTTTAACAGTTATTTTCATCATCTGGACTACCATTTTACCCTCTTTAGGAAGAATCCCTACCCCTAACTGAACTTGCAAGTCTCTTCCGAGTAAATTACTGTCCAATTTAGGCAAGTATATGAGATCAGTGACACATTTTTTTGAATTTTCTTTGATCTCCACATTTTCTAAGACAGAAGCCCGGAAGGGTTTCCCTTCTGCTCCTAAGACATCACATGTCCGTTTCCCAACTGTAATTCCAATTGGAAGCTGATTAACACTAGATTTGTCTGCACCAGTATCTACTAAAAACTCAAATTCTTCATGATGGGGACCTACTTCAAATTTTACCATGGGCTCTTCTTGATGTTTCATTGGGTCCCCTAATATATAGAGCTCATGACACCCCTAATCTCCATTACCTTCTCCTTTTAAGAACTTCTCCAATGCCTCTTGCTCTTTTATAATAGCATTGTCCAAGGGTACCTTTTTGCAATATCTCCTTATGTGACCCACTTCGCCACAGTAGTGGCATATTCGGGTTTCTTTTGGTCTCAGAGGGGTGTTCCAAGGCAATAGCAGTTTTTCTCTGCCTCTCTCTGATGGAGGTTTTACATTTCTCTTTTCTTGTAAGTCTCTATTATCTCTGACACTTTCTTTGGCCACAGCTACCATAATTCTAGCTTTCGTCTTTGCTTTTTCATCTTCTCTCCTCAGATAAACTTTTAAGGCTTCTCTTAATAAGTCATTTATCCCCTTTTCCTGCCAGTCTTCCACCTTTTCTAGTTTTCTCCTTATATCTGGCCAGGATTTTGTAACAAACTGTAATTTTAAAAACACTTGTCCCTCGGGGCTATCTGGATCTAAGTTAGAATACTGCTGGAAGTTCTTTCTCAGTCTGTTTAACCAGGCTGCTGGGGTCTCATCTTTCTCCTGGGCTCCATCAAAGGCTAGTTTTGTGTTATTACTCCGGGGGACTGATTCCTTGATGCCTCTTATCATCAAGTTTCTGTAATCTTCTATATTTCGTATACCCTCCCCCATGTTTGGGTTCCACCTGGGGTCAACTAGTGGCAACTTCTGGTCTCCTGGGAGGCCCATCCTATTTTCCCTTTCCCAAACTCGTATGCCAGCTGTTCTAATCAGCCGAACTTCTTCTGGATTAAAAAGTATGTTTAATATCGAATTTAACTCACTCCACGTATAAATGCTCGGGCCTAAGAACTGATCTATTTGCTTAGCAATCCCCACAGGGTCTTCAACTAGATTCCCCAGCTCTTTCTTAAAACTTCTAACTTCTGAAGCTGTCAGAGGTGCATTTACAAACCCTACTCCTCCAGCTACTCCACCCATAGGGACTTCCCTTAGGGGGAAGAGTTTTGTTTTTGACTTGGTGCCACAGTAGGGTCCTTTTGGGGTTTCTAGAAAATTAGTCTCATTGGCTGGCAAGTCCAGCTCCCAGTTGTGTGGGGGTGCAGGGATGGTAGATGGTGAAGGGGAGTGGCCTAGGCTAGTGTTAGGAGAGGTTAAGGACAGGGCTGCAGGGTAGAAGGGATTAGTACTTGAGATAGTTGGGTTAGATTGAGGTGGTGGAGCTGTCGGGGGTAATCCTGTTGGGGTGCAAGCTGGAGAAGGAGTAGGGATTATGGTTTGGAGAGATGGGGAGGGGTTCACAGGTAAAGCTGGAGGGTTAGCAGAAATAGTTTGGGGTATCCCAGGGTAGACTGGAGGAGGGGGCAAATGATCGAGAGGGTCCCAATTATGACTGTTTTCTTCTCTTTTCTCTTTTTCATTTTTTTTCTTTTCCTCTTGTAGCTTACAAATCTTAGCTGTTTCACCTTCGGTTCTATGTGGCTGCCAGCAGGCAGCATAAAGGATCTGCTCAGAATCTGAATCCTTTCGAGATTTCAGATACTGGTTTAATTGGGAGCACATCCAAGGGTCTTTAGTTCCACACCATGGCCATTTTTCGGGTAAATTTAAAGTGGGCCAAACCTCTATACAATAATGAATCATTTTAACTTTATTCAAACTTTTAGTGGCTTCATCAGTACTCCATAGTTCTAACATTTGTTTTAGTGGACTATCTGGAGGAATGTTTTTTATCTTCTCCTTTTCTTTTTTTCTCAGGCTGTTCTTGTCTACTTATGTATGCTCCCATTCTCACTGGTAATTTTTACTCACTCTATGAACACCTGTCAGTGGCCTCAGTAACAAAAGTAGCCCGGAAAACCCGCCCTTAGGGTCTCGGCCACTACTCAAGGTCTGGGCACCACCTCT
The DNA here is from genome assembly GCA_017589585.1 of Phylloscopus whistleri. Taxonomy (NCBI): domain Eukaryota; kingdom Metazoa; phylum Chordata; class Aves; order Passeriformes; family Phylloscopidae; genus Phylloscopus; species Phylloscopus whistleri. Next base: position 986,362 of record JADMLD010000231.1, read on the forward strand.
GCCAGCGTTCTGGGTGCCCCGTGGTAGCCTGATAACCCGCCCTTAGGGTCTCAGCACTACTTCCAGCCAGCACCCCTCATTCACTCTATGAACACCCGTTAGTGGCTCCAGTCACCACTTCTGCCAGTGTTCTGAGTGCTCCGAAAAGTAGCCCGGAAAACCCGCCCTTAGGGTTTCGGCCACTACTCCCAGCCAGCACCCCTCTTTCTCTCCTGTACGTCAGACAAGTTTCCGTAAGCAGTCGGTAAACCTGGGCCCAAAGTTGCAGTCACTACCACAGCTAGACTTGGACATACAGTGTGCGACACACTCACTCTCCCTATTGTTAAGTCTCTCGCACTTTTGGGACTTCCCTAACTCTCGTTCACCCTACACCCGGATAAGTTCACTTCTGGGCAACCCTTGGCTCAGAAGACCCCCGGCCCTGTAGGCTCACCGCACCTGGAACGCATACCTCTCACTTCTAGGTACCCCCAACCAGTGCGCCCAATCCTGTACCCCGGTAGCTATCCCAGCCAGTGTCTCAAGTCGGTCCTCGCTCCCCGCACCCCGATAAGCCACCCCAGCCAGTGTCTCCTCACCTGGACACCCCGGGCCGTGACCTCAGCCAATGCGGTGCATCATTACTTGGACACCCCGGGCCATAGCACGGCCAGTACCCTCTTTCACTCCCCGCACCCCGATAAGCTACCCCAGCCAGTGTGCAGAGCCCCCGAAAAGTAGCCCGGAAAACCCGCCCTTAGGGTTTCGGCCACTACCCCAGCCAGCACTCAGACACCCCGGGCCGTAACTTCAGCCAATGCGGTGCATGCTTCACACAGCTTCTAGGCTTTCCGCATGCTTGGATCAGCCCGAGCAGCCTGCCTCTGTGGATTTTAGAATGGAGGCGGGCCTATTTCCTCATTCACTCTATGACGTACCACTCACTCTCTAAATTACCTCTGCACGCTCAGAGGGGGGCCCCCTATGCCCCTGGAGACGCCTCTCTCACTCAGTTCTCCTTTCGCTTCCCTCCGTTCCCAGCTGACTCCCTCGCGGAAGTTCAGAACTGTGGTACTAGGAGGTCCACACTCACTTCGGGGGTCCGAGCTGCCGGCCCCCGTCTCACTCACACACCATTCACTCGTCTCCACTCCCGCCACCGGCTATACTTTACCGATGCTCCTCCGCGCTGTCCAATCCCAGGCTGCTTTCCTTGGGTCCGGTGTGACCAGCTGTCAGAGAGCCAAAGAGCGGCCGGCCGTGCCGTCCTCCGTCTTCTCTGGGTGTGGTCAGCTCCCGGACGAGCCCCCAAATTGTTATGAATTAATGGGCCAGGAGACCAGCTCCTTTGAAAAGGCCTTTATTAGAAATCAGCTCTGGGTAGGGGGCTCGGGGGCTGCGCCTGCCGCCGCTGCTCCCTGTGGACACCGTGGAGGAGGAGGTGCTGACGATTCTGCTGCTGGTGCTGCAGAGTCGGGATTCTTGCCCTCGCAGGAGCTTCCAAAGAATCTCCCTTTACTCGTGTGCTCTCGGGGGGGTCACCTCTCTCCAGTTCTCTTCAGGTCATGGCGAGAAGGTAACCAAAAATACCTGCTACCTGCAGGTAGCTGGACTTGTGCATTGCACAGTATTATCCTCCTTAGGTCTAGTTTTTGTGTTGACTCGTTGTTTTAGGGGGTTTTCTGGGGTTCAGCTTGCTGAATCAGTGCATCTTGGGAGCAGGGTGTCCTAATCTCCATATTGGGCGGGGTCAGCAGCCCCCACTGGGAAGCAGGTACAGGATTCTTCCCGACGGGGTGGGGACAGCCCGGTGACTCAGGGAAAAAGGGTGGAATCCCCCCCGGGTGGGGGCACCCCGAGACCCAGGGGAGAAAGGGTATAAAACTCAGGGTACAACAAGTAAAAATTTTAGGGATACATTCAATTTGAACAGCTTGAATAGGTAAGTAACATTGCATCTTTCATTTACAGCAAAACATTACTTCTGACAGCCTTCGCAGACAGCCCCTGGGGGCAGGGCTCGCCTCTCGGCCTTTTCTCTTTAGGCCGGCGAGTTAATAGGCTGTTTTAACATTACAATCAAACTATTTAACATTACAACTTGGGAGTATACAGCTTGGGTTTTTGTATTTCTTTCACAGCCTGTCCCAGTGCTCTGCCACTCTCAGTGTAATGAAGTTCTTCCTCATGTTTAGGGGAAACTTCTTAGTTTTAATTTATGGCCACCGCTCCTCATCCTGTTGCTGGGCACCACCAGAAAGAGTCTGGCACCAGACTCTTTTAAACCTTAATATCATTGTTTGACAGTCATACTTGGTGAGAGTGGGAAAAACATTCTGAATGGCAATTCTCTCATTTTAGTGTCCCTGTAAATGCCAGGATTTCCAGGGGAAGGAGGTGGAGGGAAATATGTTTCACCCACATTAAATACAAATGCTTAGAGGTCATAATTTCTCAACCCTTGACAATTTCCTCCATAGCAAACCAAGCATAGCAAGACCTGTGCGCATTAACACCATGCAGGAATTACACAAACAGAAAACACACTTTCACCAAGAAACACGTGTTAGTTCCAAAGCAGGTGTAGTTTGTTAGGCAAAACTGTAGCCTATATAAGGGGACAAAAGGCTTGAGCTGGGATACGTGGTTTGGGTTTATATGGCAGTGCCCATGTAGTGTATCTGCCCTTTTCCAGCTGCCCAACAACCCAGCACAATACAGCGGTGCTTAGAGAGCAGGAGTGATCTTTCCTTTCAAACCAGACACGTCAACCACCTTTAAAACTGATGCTTCTTCAGCTGTCCTCTGGCCCACGTTACCAAGCCATGGTACCAAGCGGCCGCGTTCAGGATGTATCCCCAGGTTAACCTACATCTGTTTCCCGGCTCCAGAATCCCACAGGGCAGATGTGGATGAAAATCCAACAGACCGGTTGCACCTGGCTGGGAGGATAAGGGACACCACAAGGTTGAGGAGCAACGGAACAAGGGGAAATGGCTTCAAATTGAAGGATAGTAGGTTTAGATATTAGGAAAAAATTCTTTACTGTGAGGGTGGTGAGGCACTGAAACAGGTTGCTCAGAGGAGTTGTGGATGCCTCACCCCTGGGAACTGTTCAATGCCAGGTTGGACGGGGCTCTGAGCCACCGTCTGGTGGAAGGTGCTCTTGCCCACGGCAGGCAGGTCGGACCTGGATGATCTTTACGGTCCTTTCCATGCAAAGCCTTTCAATGGTTCTGTGATCCTAGCGAGCGGGATCGCTGCTCCCCGGAGCGAGAGGCCGCTCCCAGCTGAGGAGCCCCGGGCCGGCCCAGGGGCGGTTCGGGGCCAACCCCGGCAGTGCCACCACCCTGGGCAGCGTCTCATTGGTGCCGCAGTCGGACCGGCAGCCAGCTTTGCCAATGAGACGAGGGGGCGGCCCCGCCGCCGACCAATGGCGGAGCGGCGTGCCGGGAGGGGCGGGGCGTTGGCCGGCATGTGGCGGGCGCTGGCGGGGGCGCGGCGGCTCCTGCGGCCGATTGGGGCCGTGGCCGGGGGCGCCCCGCGGGCGGAGCCGCCGCCACCCCGGGCCCCGCCGGGTCGGGGCTGCGCGGCGGCGGGAGGTGGAGCCGGGCCCGGGGCGCTGGGGGCGGCGGAGCGGCTCCAGCCGGCAGGTAGGGCCCAGCCCGGGGCCGCGCTGCAGGGGTGCCCAGCGGGACCTTGAGCGTCGTGAGACGCCTCGGGAAGAAGGGGGTGCCCGGCACGCGTGGAGCTGTGCCCGCAGCTGCGGGGGATCCGCGCCGTGCCCAGTGCCGTGGGATCGGGCGAGCCCGCGGGCCCCGGGGTGACGGCGCCCGCACTGTGCCCGCATGGCCTCCAGCGGCGCCGGGAAGTGAGGGGTCGGGCGGTGGTGAGGGAGCCCGTGTGTAGATCCGTGTGTGAGGGAGCCGCTCCGAGCCCGAGGGGTTGCTGCCCCCGCAATCGCCCCTTTAGGTAACAGCCTCGGAAGCGTGAGGGCTCATTGCAAGTACAAGCCTTGTGTGCACAGGGCTGGTTTGTGGCTCTAGCTGTTCACCAAAGCTCCTCTAGCCTGGATCTGACCGTGGCGATCAGTGCCTGGTGGTGTTTAGGCCATCCGTTCTCCAAGCAGGCTCTGGAGGCTTCTCATCTGGCTGCCAGGCAAATATTTGACTTCTGTAGCCGCTGTGCCTGGAGGAGCTGTGGCCGCTGCTAATTTTCAAGATGTGTGACCACAGCAAAAAGCTGAAAGAGTGCCCTGAGCTGAAAGCCTTACATTTACAGAAATCTGATCCAATTTCATATCCCCATTCATGCATATAATTGTAGCTATTGTTCCCTTGTTTGGCTTTTTTCTTTATATTGGGAAATGTAAAGCTTGGCTTTGTGTTGGTGCTCAGTCTGCACTAACATTCATTTTATAGTGGCAGACTTGCATTGCTGACAGATTCAAATTATGCCTAAAGTGTGCATACAAGTTGCATCTACCTAATTAGGACAAATTAGAAATAAACTGATTTCATGGTGTGAACAGAACATAGTTTCGCTGATTTACTGTTTTGTGAGCTGGCTTCCTTAAACTGTTGAAGGACTAAAGCTTTGACTACAATATAATGCTCTGCACCAGATCAGGCTAGGGAAAAAGAAAAAAAAAATGGCATTACTCAGCCTGCAGATAAAAAATGTCTTCACTCTACGTCATGTCAGCTCCATTTTCAGAACATTGCTTGCTTCTACTTAAGATTCTAGAATCGTTTCATCACAATGTATTATCACGTATTGTTGAAAAGCATTGTTCTGAAATATTTTCGGTTTTGTCTGTTGTTTTAATAATGTCTGTTGGGGTACTTAGGTTTAAGTCATCTACATTGACAAGTGTGATGATATTACTGACTTAAATGGCAACAACAAGAAATAAGTAAGTCAGCAAAAACCTAAATTTCATTTAGGTAACTGTTACATCTAGTGATTGTGTTGTTTACTGGAAGATTGCTTAGTTCTCAGCTTTGGTGGCTGTAAATACGATTTTGAAAAATCTGCAGTTCATATTCTATTGTCAGTATCAAACCAAACTCCACAGTGAGTGACCAGCTTAGGCTATAATTCAGTTAATAGTTATTTTATGGCTTTAAATGGTTTATTTTTGCAATTAAAAAGAAAATTTGCTACTGTACTACTTTTTCCATGTGCTCCAGATACTGTTCTTCCAAAGTTCGACATTGACTTGGTTGTAGCACTGCTGAGGCAAGAAAATGCTAAAGACATCTGTGTCATCCAGCTCTCTCCAGAAATAAAATACTGTGATTATTTTATAATTGTGAGTGGATTTTCAACACGGCATCTTCATGCAATGGCAAATTACATGCTGAAAATGGTAAGATGGTTCTTGCTGCTCTCTCTGGGTTCTGGGAATGGTTTTAGATGTTGTGAAAGGAATTCCCCCAGGATTGCATGTGTAGGGGTGTACCAGGTGAGATAAAACTGGTGGCATTATGTCATTTAGTCCTGAATACATCTAGGAAGTAACTGTGGGGTTTTTTCCTCAGCAGTTATAGGATATAGGTGTTATATTTTAGAAACAGACCTTTCTGTATGTAGAACACTGAGGACATCACAGTTGGGTGACTAGAACATGAATAATGTGAGATGGTGATGATGACCTGTGTCTGCCTTTATTTTTGTCCAGCAAGCACCATTGCTATTCCCAGTCATTCAAAATAGCTTTATCTGACTGTTCTCAAACCCTGATCCTTAACATTTCCACTTTCTCAGGTATACTGTAAGGCTGGGAAAAAAGTTGACCTCTTAAGAGGCAGAGGATCCCCTCATGAGCTTTGAGCAAACTGGTAGTTGTCACCCTGCTGTGCACGTACTGCAGGAGAGGAGAGGCAGCAGCCTTCCTTGCACAGAAATCCTCTGCTGTTTGGCTTTGGGAGAAAGAGAACTTTTCAGTACAGAAGTGGAGGTCAGAATAAAGTTACAGGTAGAGCTTAGAGATGAGGACCAAACTCAGGGAGGGGGAAGCTTTCTTGCCTGAGAAGAGCCATGCATCAATTAGGAAGAACAGGGTGAGGAATATGACCAGCCCCCATCTCAGTCAGCTGTCTGTACTCAGCTTGGAGTTTGCCTTCTCACCACCCACTTTCTTTCCCTTCCTGACCCTGTTTTTCCTTTCACTCTGGTTTTGCTTTCTTCCTTCCAGTCCCATTGGTTTCAGCTGTGAGACTTGTGGGAGTGAAGGAGAGCAGGAGAGATGGTTTAGCTTTTCAGGGCCTTTCTGGGCAGGTTAGGGGAGCTTCTTCTGGTCTCTGCAGGAAGTGGTGCACCTTCACAAAGCAGAATTTTGCCTTAAGCAGGAAGTTGCATTAATGTGATTTGAGTATGCTAAATCAAAGTGTTTAAACTCTATTGCTTGTATAACTTGCTAGTCTTTCAGTTTTTCATTTCCCCCAGACCAGGAGAGATCAGTGAATACCACCTGCCCTAGAAAAACATGGCTGGGCTTCACAGCTGCAGCCTCTGGTGACTGGAAAAGCAGCAATTTTGCAAGGGCACAGTCTCTTGGAAGACATGATGTCCTCCTGGGCATCCTGAGAGACTGGGAAGCCTGGTCAAGTACTTGGGGGTGGCTGAATTCATCTAACATTGAAAGTTTTTCTAGGTAAAAAATAGCTGAAGCCTAAGATCTAAAGCAGAGCAGGTACTCCAGAGTGCTGCCAGGCACCTGGCAAGCTTTAGTACCATTCCTAAACCCTTGTGATTTACTCACAGTAAAAAACAAAGAGATGCTCAGCTGTAGCATGAGGCCTTCCTGTTCTGCTTCCAGGAGCTTGTGAATGGCAAAGGCCCACATCCCCATCTGGTTTCATGTTGGAGGAGGAAGCTAACACTTGGCTGTGTTGTAATCTGTTCACCTTACACACCTCTAAAGACCAGGCTTTGGAACTTGTAGCAGGGATCAGCCTTTGCAACCTGACGATAGCTGATGGCAGCTCACACAGGGCTTTTTAGCAGTTTGAGCAGACTGTTGGAGTCTTGATGATATCTCACAAGCCATCTTAAAGAAGGGAAGGTAGAACTGGTTCTGAGTCAACATTTTGAAAGTTTTCCATGCTGGTTTGCAAACTAGCATCATTACCCAGCAGGTAACATTGTGTGGAACAACCAGGAACAGCTGCATTTTGTGATAATTGCATTTCCAGTGCAGTGGGACTCATTTGCCAGCCAGCCAGCCAGGCTGGTACATGTTGTTTTGTGTTCTGTCTTCCATGGCAGAATGGGCTGTTGGAGCCATTTCTATCTGTACTCCTTGTAGAGGAACGAGTAGGTTATGGCCAGATCTGAAAGTGACCACACTGCAGCCTTGAGCTGTCAAATTTCTCCAGCTCTGATGGATGCTTGGGTTCTTCATGTACTGGCTGGGGAGAGCTGAGCCTCTCAAGCTGGCATCTACAAAAGCCACCACGTGCTGCATGGGGAACTGCCCACTTTCCCTGGCTGACCTTGTGCTGTCCTGCTTAGAGCTACCCCCTCTCCTCTCCAGGTGGAAGTCTCTGGTCTGCTTCCCCCAGCTTGCAGTGAGAGTTGGGTGTGTGCCCTCAAGAGGCAGGAGGCTGGTTTGAATGCCTTCCTCATGGCAGGGGATGAAACTTGGTTTTGCCCCACTCCCTTCCATCTGAGAATAAGCTCAGCATCTCCATTTCTGCATCCTCAACCTGCCAGCATAAGCCACCAGTGAAGGGTATCAGAAAGAAAACCTGGTGGTGGTGACAGCTATAGGGACCCAGTAACTGAAAGACTACTGTAAGCAGTTGAATTTAGTATTCATCTTGGTAACACCTGCAAAATTATTGGGCAGCTGTATGGGAATCCAGAGCATTAGGATTTCAGATTTGAGAAATCTGTACATATTTTCCAGTACTGCAAGTGTATGTTAGCCTTTTCCCTTTGTGCAGACCCCAGGACCAGCATGAAGTAATCTAACCCATTTAAGCTTTAAAGCAACTCAGCAAAGTCAAGCTTCTCTGTTAAGTTTGAGTGCTTTTTAAATAAATGCAAAAGACTTAGTTTTCTACCATTCCTTTCTCTTTCTCAGTACAAGCATCTCAAAGAAGAAGGTGGTCCTCGTACTCAGATTGAAGGAAAAGAGACAGATGACTGGCTGTGCATTGATTTTGGTAAATATTTGTGAATTTGAGAAAAACGAAGTTCTGCATGAGCTCTTTGTTGACAGAAGCATCTCACCATGAACCCTGGGTGCAGTGGAAAGTTCACAGTACTCCGCTGTTAGGGAATTCCAATTGTTGCTTGAACTCATTGAGATAATAAATGATTTTCCATTAAATATCTTTGGCACTGAGAAAAAACAGTAACTACTCTTCAGTGGCTAAAACAGGTCCTAATAAACTGAAGGTAACAATAGTGGGGGGAAAAAAAGCTGCTTCGGTCAGTTTCCTCAGGTTTCTGTAATCCATGTTTGGGTAAACAGGGGCTCATTGTACACTTCCTTACTAGTGAACTACTGAACAGACTTCTTCACTGTTCAGATCATACCATCACATGGGGTAAAACCTTAGTCCTAAGAAATTGAGTTTAGTTCTTTACAAGTGTGAAACTCTACACAAATATAAAAGACTGCATGCAAAAAGCAGTTCTCCTTCACTGCTGCTTTTAGAATCTCACCTGCTGGCTTGGTGTTTTGACCTAAAAGATGAAAACTTCACTTATAGATGAGTGAGGAGCACTGCAGCCATTGATGTTAAGCCTTGGTTACTTAACTATAATAATTATTGACAGTAATAAGTGAAAATCAATTGGAATTTAAGGGCATAACTACAGAAAAGTGCATTAGATGAAAACTGGAATTAACATTCTCTGCTGTTGTTTGCACAGAATTAATGAAACCAGAAGAACATATTACATCAAAGTTTGAACCTATTTAATTGTAAAAACCACCTGAGAAGTGTGAGCAACACAGCTAGGAAAAATTACTTGGCTTTAGCAGAATGTTGACAATACAAGAAAGCTGAAAATCTATCTGTCACCTTGGGGGACTCTTTCAAGTAAAATTCCTTTTGTATTCCTTCTGTCCCATAGAAGTCATAGTTTCTTTGGTTTGGAGTCTTGTGATAGTGTCTTATTTTAAAGTATTGTGTTTCATGTTGTTACTGTAGTCTTGAAGTTTTTGGAAGGACTGACCAATTCCTGACACTGCTTGACAACTGGAAGCAGCATCTTAGGAAGGGACCTTATCAGCTGACATGTGCTGTCTAGCCAGAAAGGGGGTGGAAGGCTTGAACTCTTTGCTCAGCTGAAGGTGTAGTAGTGCTTTGCTGTTCCCATAACTCACTGTGAATTTCTGTTCTGTGCAGGTAACATAGTGGTGCATTTCATGCTGCCAGAGACACGAGAAGTTTATGAACTGGAGAAGCTGTGGACTCTGGGTCCCTACGATGACCAGTTAGCACAGATGACTCCAGAGTCCCTGCCAAAAGACTTTATACTTGGACTGACTCCTAACAGCAGTGATCATCTTGAGACAAGAACTTAAAGCAGCTACTGGATGGAAAGAGAATGAGTGTGCCATAAGTCATACAGCCTTGAGAACTGAGTAGTTAGTACAGTTGATCAGTACAAACCAGTGGTTTTATTGGATGTGCCTAGGTAGAGTTCTGAACAAGTTAAAGTGAGCAGAATCACAGTATCATTAAGATGGGAAAAAACCCTTAAGATAAGAGTCCGGTGTCAAAGAAGGAATCGTATCAGAGCTTCCCAGGGGAGCCACTGTCTTAGTGGAGTTTGCAGTGAGAAAAGCAGGGCAAAGACAGCTGCTTAAGCTGGAACTCATGCTCAGCCACTAGAGTAATTGTTTTTCTAGTATCTTTAAAAGACACCCTGTAGTGGCAGTGCAAAACAAACTGGAGTGCTGCAAGGAAAAACTGTGAAATAGTACAGTTGAGATGACGCTTCTTGTGTCAAGCCATTTGCTTCTGGTCACAATAAAGCAAGGCATGGTCTGAAGGGGGCACAGAAGACAGACTGGTGTTACTGAGAACATAAAAGCCAAGAGCAACAATGACAAATAAATGTGCTTTGAGTTATCAGAACAGTAAATCAGTTTTCCAGCCAAGGCAAACCTGGTTTTAATAATAAAAAAGCCTCAAACTGAAGTGCTTCAATTACTTGTTTTCATGTGAAAGGATTCAGCTCATTCTGCATGTGCAGTTGACTCCTCTCCTAGTTTTTCTCTCACCTACATTCTGAAAAGGGACACAGACAATACACTATGGCAGTGAAAACCTTCAACTCATTGAGGTGGGAAAAAAGTTCTGTAGGAAGCCCTTGGTCACTGAGTATTACTTGCTGCTAATGGACTGTTCAGCACTTTCAGAAGTCACAGTTCAGTGTGTTCTTAGCGTGACTGATGCTAAGAACTGATGCTTATAGTCTGATAACCAGTTAAAGAACTTCAAGGTGGTAATCAATTTGTCTGTGGAAAACCAGATGCTTTTCTGCACTACAGGACAGGGGTTTCATCACTGGATTAAGATCTTTTCCTCCTGGAGAAGTTTGCTCTGCAGTGTATCAGAAAGCAGAAACAGGAGATCCTGAGGGTAATCAGCTTTTTCTCCCCATAGCCCCTCAAGTTACTGCAAGCCCTGTCTGCATCTCTGCCCTCCACAGCAGCTTCTCCTTGTAGAGCTCAAAGTGAGCTTGGTTTTTGTGACTGCAGCTGTGTTGTTCAGAAGGAAGTGTGTTTAAAAAAATGCAAACAAACCAAAACCCACTTCTCCCTCTATTTCAGGTCACGTTTTCTTGCTGTGTCTAACCTCTGTTTTTTAATGAATGAGTGCCTACAAGTTCACCTGCTCTTTGATACAAGACAGTAGATAAGTTCTGCAATTAAGCAAAGGATATTTTTTGAAGTGTAATTAAACCATGCAGCTAAAACATCTTTGCCCACAAAACAAATATTTTGTTGGGAAATACAACTGCAGAGAAAGGTTTTCAAAATGCTTCGTGATATTTCTTGAAAGTGATCACATGGGAGGAAGATAACCTTGGCAGTCTTACAGCCTGATGGGTTCTAAATCAGGCATTTCCTCCTAGCAGGGATGCGTAGGAGTAACTTTGAGTCATTCCCTGAAACATTTGCCTTTTACTGCTGCTGTGGATAAGTAGTGTGTGATGAATAGAGGTAGGTTCAGTAAATATTACACCATTATATGAACCCACATTTAGTAACCAGAACCACGTACACTATCCTGTGTGAAAGAGCAGTAACAAAAGGACTACCCAGAACAGAGCAGTTAGAGAGGGAACAGCTGTGTGAACAGGCTAGGACTCTTAAAGAGGTGAAAAACGTTACTAGTCTGTAAGACAAGACAAAATAATGAAAATAACAGAGGAGACAAAAAACAGTAAAATAAACAAATATAGTTGACTCAGCCACCAAACCATATTGTGAAGAGGAGTTCTATGAACATCCACTGATTGCTATTAAACAGTCAGAACTGCCAGCCCAGGGAAAGAGCTTGGTCCTGATTCATTTAAAGGAAGCATTTCTAATACCTAAGCTACTGCAATGCCCCAACCACCAGCCTTGGTGAGACTGATAGTCCTAGCTGGGATGCAGGAATTAACGCAGACAATCTGGATGATCAGTACTGTGCAACACTGAAGCCCTTTTGGAAAGAAAGCATTTGGGAATGATTTCAGTTGGATAGATCAGGTGATTTCTGGGTAAAATAAAAATACCAAACAGCTTGTGCAATGAGTCTGTAGATTCAGCATTCAGTCCTTCTGAACAGGTACCTGTAGGTTTGGCTCTGTAGAGGATCCCTTGAGGAGATGAACAGAATCCACTGAGTGAAACTTTTGTCATAATTTCTCAGATTTCCTGCACTGCATCTGAGTAACTTCATTTTCAAGCAGTGTTTGTGTCCATCATTTGAGCGAACATCTCTGTTAGAGCCCAGCTTGAGTGCTTTCTCAACAGTTTCTTGTGTTCAAGACTCCTACACCCTAGCGCCGTACCAAGCCCCGGCTGTCTGGCGCAGCACACATGCTCTGTTTCATGGAAACTGATACAAGGAGCGCATGCCTTGGACATTGCAGCTTACGAGTAAAAGCTCTGGAAGGTTAGAAGCAAATAAAAATGTCATGATTAAGCAAATGCTTAAAACAGTCAGGGGTTGAGCTGTCACAAAGGGACCAGCAGTACAGAGCAAGGCTTGACTTTTTATGTTGCTCAAATGACAGGGTGCTGGTTCTGAGAAGAAAGGTCGATATTGGCATGGAGAAATGAGCTTTGGGTGCCCTGTGAAATGCAATACTCTATGCAGTGCCTTCTACAGACATAATTTCTTCAATTCCCTCTTTCTGCTGGTTGGTCCCAGGAAATGACCTGTGAAGTAGGAAAGTGAACAAATTGGGAAAAAAAATTGGGCTTCCCAGTTCTCTGAAAAGACAGAGAATTGGGTAATTCATGATGCTCCTTCATTCCTCATCTCCTCCCTCTCACATGTAAGCGTTCAGTTAAACATCTGGTCTCATTTCTACTCCAAATAATGTTAACAAGGATCTAAATGGAGAGGTGATACCACCTCACTGGCAAGTGGTGTGGTTGGGTGGTCGTGGTTGGGGTGAGAAGTTGCCAGCATGTTTGTTTGCCAGTGTGACTGGTTCTGCCTGTCCAGGCTTCCAGGGCCACACTGGTGACAAAGCTTCATCACTCCAAGACCACCACAGTAAAGACTGGGTAAAAAAATGCCTCCCCTCTCTCCCCCACCACCCCCACCCCCAACGTTACTGCATTTCTGATCCTCCTTCGTGTTTGCCCTGACAGTCAGGACTGTCAAGTCCACATTCCTTACACAGCAAAGGAGCCTAAGTAAGTGGTGAAAGGCAAACCATGAACCATAGGTTGTCCTACAGACTATATGGCATTGTTAGATGGGAGGGGGAAGATGATTTACAAGCTAGCGAAGTCACTGCTTGTTTTGGGAAGTGCAAACATTGTAACCTGGCCATCCTAGCACCTATGGAATACCTGTAGGTTACTGCTCATCCTTATCCAGTTGTTATGGACAGAAAACCAACTTGATCAAAGCACTGCAAACACTTAGGACAGTCTGTCCCTGTGCCTCATTAATTTAAAAAAACACCACACAACTTTATCTGATGATAGGAGTTAAACTCTTTATTCCATTCAGAGGCATCTGGCAAGTAGAGCTGCATTGGGGGGCACATTACAGGTGAAAAATGATCCATACTTTCTGGATATTGAAATCATTTACAGTATTTACTTTCTAGCTATTCCCAAATACTCCAAATTACCAAGTCTCAATTGAAAAGAAAAACATGAGATACCATATTAAGTCTAGAAATTTAAGAGAGATGACAGTATTTAAATCAGCAGATGTAAATGCAGCGCCTATCTGTAAAGTAATTTTTAATGGAAAATAATGAAGTCAAATCCTTCTCAAATGTTAAGAAAGGAACGTCCGACTGACTTAAGCCTCAACAAAAATTAAAATGCTATGTACTTTCCATACTTCAGTAATTTTAAATTCATTGTAAGAAAAAAAAAATTATCCTAAAGGCTAGATGAAGGTCACTGTCAAAAAAGGAAAAGAAACTCATTTTTCTTTGCTAAAACTACAACATAAGTTTGTGGTTTTTAAACCAATTAGTAAAGAAGAGATGCAGGAAAAACACTTCAGACCATTTTCAAAATTATCTAATCTGTACAACAATGATCTTTGGGAAAATTATCTAGTCTATGTAGTAATGCCTCTATTTCAACATGAACCTAAGAGGTAGATAACAAAATGATGAAACAAATGTTTTTGCTCGCTGTGCCCCTCAAATCAGTGCAGCATGGTGATTCTGATCATCTCATGCACAAAAAACATCACAAAAAAAGGTTCAGAGGTAATAGCATGGCTCTGTCGACCACACACACACAGGCGCGCACGCGCACACACACACACAGCAGTCTTTATGCACCATGTGTTGCCACATTTTTTTTTTCTTAAACTGAGGTAGACTGAAGTTTATTGTAGAAACTTGAATGTGTCTCACTATTACCACAATCATCATTCAAATTACATTTGGAAATTAAAAAATTTGGTAACTTTCCTGTTATCCCTGCCTTTTGACATTTTTTTTTTGTTCTCCTCTAATGGTTGGTTGCAGAACGTGCATAAATCCTGCTGCATCTATTATAAGCCAGGCTAGAGAGGTTGTTGTTTTGTTTTTTGTTTTTTTTTTCTTGTAATCATTTTCAAACCTTCAAAGTGGCTTAGTGTGGCCCATAACAGCGGCTGGATATGTAAACTTAGCCTTTCATTATCTTTCAATGTGATCAAACACTGTTTGACCTTCCCCCATCGTGGTAACTGAAAGCAGTATGATGTGATCTGCAGACAGCAGAGACCCTCCTGGCCTCAAAAATGCTCCAGCAGATCAAGTGTTCTATCAAACTGAAGATGAAGCTTGCTCTTTGAACAAAATGGCAAAGTCCAAATGGGCTGCAAATGGTTAAATGTAGCATTATTAGGTAGTGATGGTCAAAGGCACAAAGGGTTCATGCATTCAATCAAGTAGCACAAAAAAAAAATTCAGCCTCTTGCAGCCTTCTAAATTTTTCCCCCAACCCCAGCCTCTTGCCATCACTTCCTTGTCCTGTTCCCAAAAAAGTACCGTCACAAACTTTTTCATCCCATCTTAAAAGAAAACTAAACGGCATTGCTGCTATCAGAATGTTGGCATCATTCACTATCTTTTGAACATTCATTTAATTTTTTTTTAAACAAATGATGGTGTTGAAGCCCTCAGGAAATCTGAGGCTGTGTTTTTTTTACCCACCTTACTCCCATCAGCCAGCAGCTAGAAGTGCTCTACTATATTTTTCCCCGATAAGTCTGTAGTACTCCTGGCTGGTGGCTGATCAAATTTTAATTTTTTTTAAAAAAATAAAATGCTCAAGAACTATTAGCTTTATAAAGTATACAAAATACCAAAAAAAAAAAGCAAAAAAGGAACAATTTCTCATTGAGGTACTAAATGCCTGAGGTAGTTTAGTAAAATGCATATTTATCTTTTTATGCCCTGGCCAACACCATTCAACACTTCCCTTAGGTTATTCATGGCAGTGTTATGTAAAAATGCAACCAAATTCTTTTTAAAAAATGCCACTTGTTTCAACATTGGGACTAACACTTAAACTCTTGTCAATACCCTTGCTCTAACCCTAGCCCACCCACAATCCCACCCTCCAAATGTGTTTCTTCTTTAACAACTGGACCTATAAGAGCAATGCCTTTTCTTTTTTTTTGTTGGTTTTTTCTTTTCTTTTTTTTTTTTAACCAGTGAACTCAGAAGAGAAAGCTTCATTAAACCAAGTTCTAAAGTTGTTGGGGAATAATAAGAACAATAAAAAAGACTAACGAGTTTATGTTAAATTGTGAGAATAGAACAAAAGGGAAGTGAAGGGGTCCTTATTTTAAAGCTGGGTTTCAAAAGTTTGAGAGAGCCTAAAGAATACATTCTCAGAGACAGCGTTCAACGGTTGCCTGGTCCTCGAACAGGTGATTGGCTTGGTGGATCTTCTGCATAAAACTTCAACAGGTGCTCACCACCTGTCTCTCTGTCACACAGTCTGTCTTTGGTCTGGCATCTGTCTCTGATGGGCCATTTCCTAAACCTTTATTTTCGTCTTGGCTGAGGCTGTCCGCTTTGCAATGTTTTTTGCTGTTGCTGCTGCCTTCTTACCTGAGCCAGTATTTCCTGAATTTTTCTCTGAGCAAGCTGAAGGACACAAAGAAGAAGAAGAAGAAACCCATCATGATGCCATGCTGCAGTGACTGCTGTTTACAACCAACAAGAGATGCTACTGGGATTAGAAAATCTGGAATGACTAAGTTTCTAGTACTGACAAGACTACTTCTTAACTAAAATACACTTGAGATTAACCGTGATGTACAACCTAAATTTTAATTTTTCTTTTCCACCTATCACAACTACTTGCATGGTCAGTTTTCTCACCTGTAATATAGAAAGCATGAGAATAGGAAGATGACTACCAACCTTGAGATTATTGAAGCCACAGCCTTCATTTTACTCCTCTGGAAATACTAATGTTTTATAAGAATTACTGTTTTAATAAAGAGGCTACAATTTTTTTATACACTAGGGTAACCAGATGGCCAGACTTACAGGACTTCCCAGCCCCCCCATCTCCTTTCTGAACTACAAGTCACCTGCAGCAAAATGTCAAAAGGAATGAGTCTGAGTTAAGTGAAGGAAGGAATCTTGTGATCCTTTTCTTTATGGTATTAAATAAACAGATTGGGCAATGTGGATGAATTACATATCTGGGTGTATTCTTTCCAGATACTATGGTATGGCTTGTGTCTCTGCTCCTGCTGAATTTCAGCCCAATCGCAACTTGGGTTTTATTTTGATTTGAAAGTTTTAGTGGTGCCAGAGCCTGCATACATTGACAGAAAAATTTAAGGAGACTCTTTTGGATATGTAAACGTGCAGTATTGTTATGAATCTCTCCCACAGGCATGGGGAAAGTTTATTGCAGCAAGAGGCCTGGCAAGCAGTGCTTTCTGTAGCCTGAGCAAAAGTCTTCCATCCCTTGGCTCCTGCACATGGTTAGAAAAGAAAGACCATGGAAACATCAAGGCAATACAGAAAATCATTGCAATCCTCCTACCTGGCATGCATAGAAGTGACCAGTTATTTTCACAACCACCTGATCATTTTCATCAGGTGTCTGGTCACGAGGGACTACAACTTCTGCACTTGTCAAGTTTTGAAGCTCATTTACCTATAAACAGATAGTAGAAGTCAGAAAACTTTAACAAATGCTATACAACCACCAAGCCTCAAAGGTACCAACCATTGAAACATCATCCTCTAAGTGACATTTTTTAAAACCTCTCACTAACAGAAAGCATCTTTATGCAGCAGTGTGCACTCTGCAAGATGAGCCTCTTGTGTCTCAACATAAATTAGCACCAAGTCCTCTGGGTTTGTAGAAGTGTTTTAAAGACCAAACACAACACACAGAAGGTGTTAAATACATGACTTAAAAAAAGCAAATAGATGCCACAGTATTTACAGTTGAGTTTAAAAGTGTGAGGTCAGAAAAATCATATATGGGAAATATATAGGAATATAGGGAAGAGAAATGCCAGAGTATTTATACACTTTTCCTTCTAAAACCTACACAAGATGGGGAACTTCAGACTGAACAGTAGAGAAGTTCTGTTTGTTCAAATTATTTTCAGCAGCTTATCAGGCTTCCATAGTGTTAAGTAGAGGTGAGGTTAGAGTCTTTGTCTCATTAAAACTAACTTGATTTTAGAAATGCTTATCGTTGTGTAATTAAAGTTTCAGATGAACAGCTTCTCAGACATGTTTGTCCTTAAACCTCTTACCACTGCAAGAAGTGGAAGAGGCCACATTGCCTCCTGACACTTGACCTAAAGACCCTGTTGCACTCAGGATGGACACCCAAGACTGAACCATGTCTTTGCAAATATCATCTAGCTCCTGACTTAACACCATATGAAAATACCTGAGCACCAGCAGAGCACCAGCACCTCTTGAGGACTGAAAAATCTCAGTGATATTATTTTATACAACAAACTGAGCCTAAGAAATGCCATCAGTTTAATTGAAAAAAAGATAGGTACACTTTTTTTTGTAATATTGAGGTCTGAACATGTCTTAAATTCTTACCACTCATTTAGAAATGAAATAAATCATTCTAAGATTGGCTTCAACTCCACAGTAGAAGAAAAAATGTAAGAAGTACAGCTAAGAAAATAGCTCCTGCTTTAATGTAACATCAAAGAATTAGTTTAGCTAAAAGTTCAAGCTTTATGTTTATATACACACTGAATATAAAACATAACTGAGCAACACTAAAGGTTTCATTTCAGCTACTTACTGTTTTGCCTCCTTTACCAATAACTCTACCAGCAGCATAGGATGGCACTTTTATATGAGCCTCAAGTTTCACTTCTTCTTTAGGTCCAAAGAAATTTTCTTCTTTAAGTTTTCCATAGATTCTCCCTTGAGCCTGCAAAATTGCTTTCAGTTAGAGAATGTTCTTCTTGGAATCTAGTTAACATCAAGAAATTCCACAGAAAGGAGAATTCTTAATACACAATCCTGACCAAGTATTTTCCCTAATAAATACACTATTTTTCTAAAAGAAGTCTTTGTACCAAACTAGGAAGTACCAGTGTCCAACTTTAAAGACTGCTTGACAAACCAGGGAACCACAAAACAATTTAACAGAAATCATTATTATTCTGCTTTTCAGTAGGAATGTTGCTTTTAAAAGAAACTATCACATTTCTGTAGAGGTAAAGAGTGGTGAAGAGAAGAACTGTCAGGCAGAAGTTTTTCATTACACCCAGAAGCACAAAATGCAACTAATTGATTCAGAAGCCCATTCTTTTAAGGATGCTAAACTAAAAAAGCCACAACACCCCCAACAAGTAATGGGATAAAGACTCCAATTGGAGCAAAGAGCTTGCTTTTACAATCCATTACAAAGAATTGTTTAAAAATAAATAAATTTGCACTTGCTCAGGTTTCCAAAGTAAAGAATCAAACTGCCCAGATCTAAACAGTACCATGGAAACAGTATTATCCCAACTAGCACAGTGTCGCAATACGACACAAAAGAAACGACACACACTGAGATGTCCAAGGCAAAAAAGGGGCAGTTTATTTATAGACCTCGACATTCATACAATTCCAACAGTGACCATGGATTGGAGGGAGAAAATTGTCCTCTCCAACCACACTGGTCAAACCAACAGTCTATCAATTCTCTCCTCCTCCAGAAAGGAATGCAAAACAATCATTATTTACATGAAGGTGTGTGAGAAACCCCGTTTCAAAAATGTAAAACATCAGAAGGCTGAAAGGAACAGGGTGACATACATAGTTCCTTTTCCTGGGAAACACACAAGTGCCAGATAGCAAGAAGAATGTCCACTGAGTCATTCATCAGGTTGTAAATTTGCTGTA
Source organism: Phylloscopus whistleri (assembly GCA_017589585.1). Taxonomy (NCBI): domain Eukaryota; kingdom Metazoa; phylum Chordata; class Aves; order Passeriformes; family Phylloscopidae; genus Phylloscopus; species Phylloscopus whistleri. The sequence goes on from JADMLD010000231.1 coordinate 1,005,406, forward strand.
TTTTAAACACATTTATTTCCTTATTCACAGCCATTTATCAATGAATTTGTGAAATATTCTACTCTCTGTTTCCTAGATGCTTCAAAAGAACATACATTACTGCCAAATTATAGAGAAAGATGGGATGTGGACTTCTTTAAAAAAAGATTGTAGATGGTCTTCCAACATCTCCAGTCTTTCAGTTCTTGAAAAGGTCTTCAGGAAAGGAAACAACCTAACTGGGCTGCAAGCTCCTGCACAGTAAAATGGTGTCTACACTAGATTCCACGTCACTTTCACATATCCCAGATCCAAGGCAACACAGCCAGGCATGAATAGCTGTGTCACAGGGATGCCTGAACTCTAGGGAGCACTGCAGCAGAGGCTCTACAGTGGCATGTTCCCTTCCCATTGTCCTGCTAGCAACTAGCCCTGCACACTGCAACATCCTCAGGCTGCAGCAGCTGGGGAAGAAAGGGATGCAGCGGCTGCAGCTACCGGCAGCATGAATCACAGACAGCAGAGCACAATGGAGTAAGGAAAGGATGCCAGAGTCATGGGCTCTGGGGTAACACTGCCTCTCCAAGAGCTCATTACTCATCTAAGCAGCAGTTATTCCCTCTTCAAGTTGTTGAGCACCAGTTTAAATACTTGGTGCTCCAACAACTGCTGTCCCAAGAGAGGAGACCCTTCTTATTCAGTTTAAGGAGAGCACTAATCAAGTGTGGACCTGGCTGTAAGGCCAGTTTCAGGTTAGCAGTAGTGATAAAAGGAAGGACTGAGCTCTGCCTCTGCCCACACCAGTCAACAGGGCATTGCTCAAAGAGCAGCTAAAAGACTACAGGGTCTGGAGCTGAGTAAAGCCACAAGGGATAATCCCTTTCCTTCAAAAGACCAGCATACTCCAGGAGCATTGACTGTGCTATACACTGATGCACCTTTGCAAGCAGAGCTCAAGTGTAAAGTAGTGACTGATTGATGTGGTTTAACCTGTGTATGGGCTGCAGAAAAGGGACATTTTCCTCCTTGCATGAGTCAGCTTGGAGAGAAGAGCTGTCAGAAGAACTCTGTGGGACTCCCAGTTTATCTTGGGGAGGAAACCTGAGGACAGGCCTTTGCCTACATGGAAAGTCAGGATAAGGGATGCCCAAATTTCCTTTGGCATGCTACTCCTTGAGGTTAAGTCCGCTGATATCTGATGAAAAGAAAGGGTAGCCAGTATCTGACCTTGTGCTAATCCCAGACCATAAGAGCACCCAATATGTGAAACATCCCATGTGGCCAAGCCCACATGCACACAGAAAATATCAAGGAGACAGAGCTTTCAAGTCATGCTTTGCCGTCAATGGCATCTCAAATGCATATGGTAACTGAGCAACAATCCCAAATGCATCTAAGTTTGTTATTACCACTGCAAAATCACCTGCCCTGATAGTTTTCCAAAAATCCTAAAGGCATTAAAGAAACTGATATCCCTGAAGTTTGTGCACCTCCTTCTTGCAAAATGCCCTGAAGCAAAAATAAAAAGTCAAAACTGAGAACAGGCAAGAAAATGATGCCAAGATACAAACTCTCCGGTGACTTTCTACATGCTCCAGGCCACATCTGTGATGATGCCAGGCTGCTGCACTGAGCTGCCTGCATCACTCCTAGCACAACCAACTCCTTTTGGGGTAACTAGATTTATCCCTTGGCATTTAAGGCAGAAGGCCACTCTGGAACTTAATTTGAACACAGATGGGATAATCAGGTTGAGTGTAGTTGTAGTGGAAATACAATTAGAGATCTTGCATTTGTCTGTAGGGCTACCCAAAAAGCATTTTCCGTTTGGCACAAAAAAGCAACCTGGGAAGACTCAATTCCATCTTGTCAGCTTTGTTATTTTAATTAAGCACAGAAAACTGTTGCACATATCAAGACAGATTAAAAGACTCAACTCAAAGGTGCTTATAGATAGAAGAGACATTTAGGAATGTAATATGGCCATATTTTTATGCTAGACTCGATTCCTACTTACATGAAACACCCACAAGTTTTCAGGTGGCCAGAATGTGGCCTCTAATAGTAGTATATTACTCATATTCCTATGAGACACCTTTCAGCAAAAGGAAAACAAAACCCAAGTGTTTACCAAGATTCTGAATAAACTGTGCTTGGAATCAAGGGTTTGGTTTTCAGTATTGTCCCTTAGGATCAAAAGGCCACTACATACTGACAAGTTTTTGTATGTTGTACCTTGAACTGAGCTTCTGGAGGTCCAGTGATGATAACCATTCTCAGCTTAGCATCTGGTCCTTCAGCAGGGGCAATCTGGAATGGATAAACATAGCTATTGGTAGCTGTCTTTTGAAGGAATAGTTTAAAGCCACCTCCTCCCCATTTCAGTCTCACATTCTGTTCAGGAGTGAAAAATTATTTGTTACAGCAGCAGCATCACACTTCAGTCATGACGGGTTTGTTCTCTTTAAAGTGCATTAATTAGCTGTAATGAAATATGGAGAAACTGGCTAAACCACCATGAGCAAATTTACTTCTGAAAATTAAAGACACAGCTACTCATCCACACATGGCAGAATCCCACACGGCGTTTTCATGTGGCTGTGAGTGATGTAAGACATGTAGCCTTCAAAAAGACAAATCTGGTTAATAAACTGAGATTCTCATCCTTGCCCACTAGCTTGAATAGTCTTTCTAACCAGTTTTGCTCATTAGTAAAAGCTTGCATCCATTCCCCTGAGAACAGAAGATCACTTTACTGTTGTAACTAATCAGATCCAAAACATTCCTCTATACCGGACAATGTGTGACCCAAATAAAAATTAAGCTCCACCAGAGCTGAGACAGAGATGCCTGTAGGGTCTTTAGCAGTTCATGTCACCACAACAGTAAGATTTCTGTGGGTGTTGTTCTCAGACTCCAGTGGCATTGAATAATTCAAACTAGCCTCTGACATTCCGAATGAATCTTTTGTTTATCACAGCTGACATTTCCATTGTTGCATCTAGTATTACATAGCTGCTGTTGAATGAGCAATATATTAAACACTACAGAATTTCATCTCAGCTGTTGGCATAGGGATGTTATTCATATTTAACAGCTGTAGTTTATTTCAGACAAATTACCAGTCACCAGGCATCATTTTCACTAAAGAATTTTGCTAAGGAAAGTTTATAACATTATTCATATTGTACCCTAAGATGGAGAAGGCATTACATACTAGTTATCTGGTTTGCATATCTATTTTTTATTACTTATGAATTCCAATTGGATATATCTAAAAATACACATTAATTTTACAGCAGTACATTTATATGACATGACGTTGTGGTAAGAACAAGCACAGACTAAATCCATTCTTTGGAGCAAGTATTTCAGAGGAGCAAAATTTCAGGGCATGTTTAGAGGCAGCTGACTGAACAGAGCCTGACAATTGTCATTGGTGTGAAGTGGACAGTTCTGTCTCTCAGTCACCTCGAGTTTTCTTAGCGAGCACCAGCACCTTCATTAAAATTTTAGGAAAAATATTTTCCATCAAGCCTTCATTACATCTTATGTGTGTCTAAATGTTCTGGGATGTATCTTGCTTTGATTTTATCCTAGAATATTTTGTTCTCAGATGCTGGGGTGAAACATGGCTGAGGGCTGCAAAAGAAACATATACCAATGAACATTTCAATGTCTGAAGGGGTAACCTAAGACAACAGTGTGTTAATTTTGTCTCTCTGCCCTTGGAAAACGTAGTTACAAACATACAAATGGTATACAAATAGTGATTTTAACTTTTGAGATTAAACAACTTTACATTCCTAACCAGAAAACAACCAATCTTCTACATGCCAAGCCACAAACTTTCTACACTCAAACCCCACAAGGCTCAGCTTTCATAAGGAAGGATGCTCTAGAAGGAATTTATAACCAAGGAGATGACAATCATTCACAACAGGTCCCAGCAGTGTAGCACAGGGTGGGCAACAGACAACTCAAATCTCTTCCTGGATCTTTTGCTGAATAATTGAGTCTGCTGGAGTCCCACACTGAGCCTGCATTGCCAAGCAGTGACCTCCAGCACTGGGACACAACGTGAGCTCAGCAAGAGCCACATGCACCTCTGAGGTGACAGCCTGAACACTGCAACTTCATACAGAACCCAAGTGCATCTGCAGTGCAGTCTTATATCGTGGGTGATGAGCTTCACCAGAACTACAAAGCTCAGCATGAGCACAGAGAAGGTGCAGGAGGATGTAAAACACTTTCAGCTGTAACAAGCTACGGCACAACTCAAAACAAGCATTATGCACAGACTTACTTCCTCCACAAAGTATGGTTACTGCAGTTTGGCAAGTTAGAAGTTCCTCAGGCAGCACTTCCTCCAGCTCTCAGTTAAAAGCACAGATTCCTTGATTCACAATTTATTGTTTCGCTCCAAAGTTAAGACAGAGGGCAGGTGGTCAATATGAGGGAAATTTAGAAGTTTTGAATAATTTACCAGTTGCCATATTTAATACTTTCACAAAGAAGCAAGCCTGATGCTCCACATTGTTCTGCCAGATTACAGGTGAAGCTGCATTATTTTAATAGATAAGTACACATGCAGCTTCCCAATTTTGCAAGCATACCCTGTATCTGTATACTTTCATTAATATTTAATCTTATTTTCACCAAAAATGTCTTTACTTCATTCCTACTGAAGGAACAAAAGACCAGAGCTTGAGAAAACTTTTACCTGAATTTAAATTAATACAGAAACGTTAAATGCATGGGGTAGAGGGGTGCCAGCCAATAGAGGAAGCCTGAGGCCACTGTTAGCCAGATGCTTGAGAAACACTGGAAACTCCCTTTCCACTAAACTCTCTTCCAAGGACCAACTGAAGAACTAGTTTGGACGGGTTCCTGGAGGTCCAGGTTGTTCCACATTTCATTCTCCACCTAGCAGTAGCTTCCATACACTGCTTAAACTTAAGATACAAGCTGCAGGAATGGAGAGGGGAAGAGGAAATACATGTGATACATCACAGCCCCACGTAAGACAGATATAATAAAGAAATATTGACACCTCTCACTTTCTTCTGTTTCATTTTCCCCCATAAAAATATGGTTTTGCTCAATTAATAGAAATGATCTGGGTAGTATAACTATTTAACCTTCTACTCAAAAAAGGATGGAGTTTTGGGCAATGTGTCATTGGTTGACTGGCCAGTAAACAGATCAGCATTAGGCAAACCACACACAAGACTCATTCATCAGGGTTCCCCAATTATTTTGCTGTGCATACTTAGATGAACACCTTCCAAGCCAAGCTCAGCTTCACCAAGCTCAACTTAGCATAGCCAGCTCCTGCCCTGTGCCCCAGACTTTTGGCAGATCCCTGCCATAGCACTCACTAAACACATCACTTCTCTGAAGCAAAAATTAAGGGGGCTGAGAAGAAAACATTTGTTTTATCTGTGCAGTAGATGTCCATCTAACAGCATACTAAAGCTACACACTGTACTTTAAATGCAGTGTTCTTTAAACTTTTTTTTTTTTTAATTTAGGCCAAAACATTATCTTTACAGCATAAAACAGCAGAACATATTATTTGTAAGGATAAAAATGCTCAAGCATCTAGAGAAGATACTTGTGTTTACACAAGTATTTAAGGGCATTAGCAGCCAAAAGCCAAGGGCTTCCTACAACTGCAACTGCTACTAACCCCTGTACACAGCCAAGAAAGATTTCACCAAATTGACTAAAACTCAAGCCTCTATTAGAGGTCAGCCTCTGCAAACCATTTTGTTCTTAGCTACACTGAGGTGGGTCAATACACAAACAGCTGGATATTAAACCTGATAACAAGGTAAATGTGCTGTTTAAGAACTGACTGGCCCCAGGAGCAGCACATGGGTGGAGTTACAACACGAACAGTTCAGCATGGAGCCATTTGAACTTGGTAGCTCAGACCAATCCATCTGGAACAGAACAAGGGCAGTCATGGGAATAGGAAACTTCAACTGTGCTGGTGTGTTTAGAAGGGGAATTCACCCCACCAATTTTCACTTTACCAAAAGCAAGGAGAAAGCCTTTAAGCACTGCATCGTTAAGGCACAAGTCTGTTTCTAAGACCACCAAAGTAGTTTTCTTTGCAGGTTACATTTCACACCTCAGGAGACGTTTGAAAACATGCTTCTAATTATCTTGTCTCAAGGAAGATTAAAAGATGATTTATAAACAAATGTACCATTTATCACATCACATTCTAAGCATGGAGTGGGGGAGGATGTTCAGGGAAGCACGGCTTGTGCAAACTTGCTGAAGGTGTCACGTAGAACAGGCAGAAAGTTATAGCTGGTGTAATAATACCTTAATAGATGCGCCTGCAAAACGAGAAAGTTGTTTGATGTGCTGTCCCTGCTTGCCAATAATAGCTCCAACTGCCAAGGCTGGGATGAACAGATGAACAGTTTCAGACTCGGGCTGTTGCTGTGGGGAAGAAGGAAAAATGCAGTGAATGTTTTTGAACATTATGAATCAGACTGACAGGAAAATGGGTACAGAACAGGCATGCATGGAAATGAGGGGGAAATAAGATTTCCCCCTGTGATGTCTGAGTATTAGGGGTCTGGCTTTTTTTTGGGAATCACAAAATCCACAGAACAAGAAAACCAGTTAGAGCCAAAAGAGGATTCTTTCATTTTGCATGAAATACTCATTTTGTATAAATATACTCACATTTTGTATACAATACTCATTTTCATGCTTAGAACTTTAAAAAAAGCATTGAGGTGTTGCTTCTTTGTGAGTCTTTCACTCTTACCTGTTGCTGTCTGGATTCTCTTCCACATGCAAGACCCTGCAGGTGAAGCTACTACAAGCAGAGAAAGACTACTACGGCCCGAGTAGGCAAACTCTTTCTAGTTTCCTAGTCATATTTTTAATTTTAGATTGTGCTGAGAGCAGTACAAAAAGTCTCAGGTTACATATATGCTACAATTTCCTTTGTGTGGGAGTGATCTGGAATGATAGCCAGCTTGAAATCTGCCAGTGATTCCTCCTGTGTAACATTATGCAACAGTTGGAGCCCTGGCAGCAGTCCTCACACAGGCTAGTAAATTAAACGCCGTGTTTCTTAAAAGTGAGAGGGACCCAGCATTGCACCCACTGGATATCAGGCATTACTGCATCTTCCTACTGCTTTCAAGCAGACACCCCAGCTGGAGAGCATGACACAGTGCTCGAGATCCTCTCTGTGTGCTGCGTAGCAATGAGCAAACTGCAGGGTTGCATATGCCACAGTAAGTCCCAGCCATGTCAGCAGCCTCAGAAGAGCCTGTCTCAGATAAACAGAGCACCATCAAGTACACACTACACTACTGCACCATTGGTCCATCCACTTCCATCAGGGTTTCCTCTAAAAAGCATCTCACACAAGCCTTTATTTTGAACTAGGAAGTGTTTAAGACATGACACACCTCTCCTTCTAAAGTTTTTCTTCCTCTGTGTACCTCTCCAATGTATTTTCAAAATCTGTTTTGTTCATCCTCAATAAGACAAGCCAACAAGTCCTGTTTGTGCAGAGGTCTTTTGAGACAACGCAGACCTCCTCATCCTTGCTTCTCAGTACCCACCATGCAGACTAGCACCAAGCACCAGCAAGCAGAGCACATGGGACCAACCAAGCTCATTTAGCTTTGCTCAGCTGTCTATTTTGGTAGGGATACATACACATACAGAAGTTCACCAAAACAGGCTTTTCTATAATATTTTCAGAAAAAAACCCACACCGCTATCTGCAACACAAAGCAAAAAGCACATGCAACCCTAAAAACAAGATCCCCACTTATTTTTAAATTTCGGTAAGTTCTTTCAAGGTTAAGTTTTTCAGGGAAAAGTCCCACTGCATTAACCATAAACAAATCAGAACAAAATGCTTGTTTCCAAGTTTTACCACTTCATTTTCGGTAAACACAAGTCAACTGTAACCTCAGGGGATAGAATTCCAGGCACAGCTCCACTTACCAGGTGAAGAAACCCCAAAATAGGATACTGGGAACAGAAACACTTCAGGCAATTGCAACAGTTGCACAGTTTACCCGGTGTTTTCACACATTCAAGGCATTAGGATTCATTGGCATTTCATGCTGGTTTAAGTGCAGGCAGATGCAGCCCTCCACACCCAGCCTCCCTATTGACCTGTGTGCTTTGAGGCCAGCAGGTTTGCAGATCCAGCTGATTTTTAAGGCAGGCAGTAAGTCCCTGACTCAAATAACCAGAGCAACACACAAGTTGCAGTCTGTGACTAAGGGAAGTAGTAACAACAGTTAGGGAATGGGAAAAGGTGGGAGCACCCCTTTTAATCTTCCTACAGATCAGTTTAAAATGACCTCAAAACCATGCCCTAAAACTCCATATTTGTAATGAAAGATACCAGCCACTTCACTATATATGTTAAACCACTTTCCAGAAGATTACTCATATTCTCCTCCTTTACTACAAACATCCTGAGTGTTGTCATAGTAAGTCCTTTTACACGTTCACTGCGAATCCAGCAAGATTTCCAGTAATTTGGAAATGCTACTATAGGTATTCACTTGATCTTAGCACTTCAAAAAACTGTTTCTAAATGGTAACAAGTTCATTAAGTATTTGGGGTTTCCCAGTTTTGTTGCAAGGACCTCATCCTTGCTTTCTCACTGGGTGTAGCGGCAACCCTACTTCCAATCCTGAACAGCTTATCCACCCCTTTGCTTGCTTCTCTTCTTGACCCCTACATTCAACTGTTAACACGTGCTCCAGCTCCTGCAAAAATCCACTGCTGAAGTTTTCTCTTTTACATGCTTCTCCAGCCAGCCTCTTCCAACTAATTACTACAACACTGCTGCAAATCAAACTTGACTTGGTTTTCAAGAATTTACACAGCTTCTACCTAAACCCACCTCCAGACATATTTCCGTACCATAGAAACAAATCAAACTTCATTATTTTTGTTTGCATATATTTCCTGCCTTCCCTCTGTTGCCCATCTGCCTGCTGAGCAGCTTTCCCCTCTCCTTCCCAAAGCTTGATTTCAAGCCACTTTCTTGGCTGGATTCAATTCACCACTGAAATTCCTTTTTGCTGCCTCACCCTTAAACACGAAACATGGGCAGCAAAGGCAGCAGAGAAGATGTACATGTGCCTCTCTAACTGTACAGTCAGCTCACCTTCCTCCCATCCCTCCTCATAGTTTTGACTTCTTGATACATTTCAACTTCCTTTTCTCCAAAGGATTTTTAAAAACTATTTCTTATGTGAGTGACTGATGTTCTTTAATACTAAACTTGCATTTTGGTGTAATAGTGATACATGTTTTTTAAGGAATAGTGGAGAATCTGTCAATATTCAACTGTTCATACTTTGGAATTTTTAAAATTATTTTCTGGAGTAGCACATTGGCATATACATATAACCAAATTCATCTCCTGTATAACATCACACAAGATTTGGAGAAATGATGTTATGCACACTGATTTTTAACCACTCAAAAACCATACTGCTTTCTTTTTTTTTCTTCTGGCAGAAATCAAGTCTAACTAAGGCTATTGAGAGCATCACAACACTGAGTTCCAATTACTATCTGTCCAAACTACTATCTGTACTATCTCCTTACCCACAATAAATTTTAAATCCTTTTCTATTTACTGGAAACCTAGCCTGCAAAAGAAACACGTCAAGACATAATGCAATGACTACACCACCCATCAATCTTACAGATGCTTCTGGGGATCTCAGGATGGAAGAAAATCAGCTATAATTTAATATTACCCATGCCACGCCACATAAGTCATAGAGCTTTCCAGGAACTCCTAACATGAGTTATATCAGAAATAGATTCCTAGATTTTAAACATATGTTAGAAGCACTAAATTTAGGGAACTGATTTCCCACTCTGTGAAATCTGAGCTTCAATGTTCACTCCCTTATAGCCAAGTTTGCTTAAATATATACTTACAATTTAAAAGCCAAAATATGTATGTGTATATATTTTTTGACAAGAGTAAGGCCTCCTGGACAATTTTCTCCTGTTCCCCATTCAGTTTATTTTTTTCCCCACATAAGGAAATATTTTATTCAAAGTCAGCCCAGCCCTGGGAACTGACAAGAATGCAGAAAGAAAATCTTTTAAAGTAGCAGGCTAGGTTCACCAAGATTCATAGCCCATACATCCACTCTAATTTGCAAGTAACCACCTCCAGTATCTGTGATGCACGGACCACCTCTTCTACCCCAGCAATATTTGCAGTATGGGCTCATGGCTAGTCCACCTGAATCAGAGAAGTTTGTCTTGTGTAGCAGTGGCACACAGATACCACTGAGTCATTCACTTCAATGCAGAATCTAGGTTGTTTTGGGGTTCTGTGGGTTTTTTTCAAGGGTTTTGTGTCTTAAGGAAAGAGCTCCAGAAACCAGGATTTCTTAGATACAAGAAACAGATTCTTCAAAAGCATGGGGACCAGAAACAAATAATTCAGTTCATAAACAGCTGAAAACACTCGCTTTGTTTCTGCAAAAATCAGTCTGCTTTAGTCACAAAATAGGGCTGATAAGGAATTTTTGTCTATATCCGGCACATTGAACTAATGAAAACAATTTTAAATGCTGATTTTGTTCATTAATTGGATTCCAATTTCCATCCAAATGTTTCCTGATGAAAATCAGAAGTTAAAATTAATCAAGCAAATAAGAAAAGCACCATTCATCATTTTTAACAGAAAATGGGAAAAACACATTACCCAAAGCAAATGGCAAACTGTATACTTGTATAAATAGAAATATATATTCACTGTAGGCAAAGCTAGAGACCACTCTAAGGCTTTCAGAAAGGTAACTAAACTACACATGTAAAATCTGATAAGTCAACTTACATCAGATTTCCTGCTTGCTCATTTAAATCATGATTGAAAATGGTGATCTAATAAGGAAATGAAAATTAATCTACCCCACTGGATGACACCAAGCAACTGCTGCAGCACACTATTAGCTCTGACTTTTTACACTAACACAACTCTTTCCTGGAGCAGCTTGGATACACCTCCTTCCATACCTCCTGCAAGTCCCTGAGCCCCAGCCATCTGTCCCTAGCCTAACAGTCCATACCAACTATTTCTTTTCTTTTTTTTAATATTTCTCTTTTAAATTCCCACCACTTCCATCCAAGACAAACTCAACTGTTGGTAAATCCTGTAACCCATGGCTACATCCCCATTACACTGGGCTCACCTGGAGCCCCTGCACTGCAGGTAGCATCAGGATTATCCCCTTCACTCCAGCCAGACCCTGCAGCCCTACAGGAGATTTTCTCTTCTGCTGCCAACCCTGCCACATTAACTCTTAGAAACTTATGACGGATGATGCAGCTTAGCACAGCCATCATTTCCTGGTTTCCAGAGCCTCAGCAGGAGTGAGGTTCTTCTCCTCTTTGGGATACTGCCACTAGTCCTTCAGCATGAGGGCTACTGCTCTACATCAGAGCTAGAAGCTGAGGACTCCCAGCCAAGAAAATTTGCAGATTCACTCTTCTTTCTGCAATCCTTGCTTTTAGGGTTAGAAAGATTTATAGAGACCATCTGCCCTTAGGATAAGGTTGTTAAAACTTTTCTCTGCCAACTCCTGGTGCATCAGTCCTACAAACTGCAGAAAGTCACACAGGAGGAGAGCTTTCCCCTAACATTAGATTGTCAGAAGGAAAAGCATTGCTCCTCATCTCATACTTGGCCAACAGCCATAGCACAGCCAAGTACGAATGAAAACTCAGGAAAAGAAAGCTATGACCCGCTCCAGGTAGAAGGTGTTAGGTAAAAAAGCAGGTCCCAAGCCACTACAGCTGGGGAAATGGACATCCTATTAGAAGAATGGCATTTGAAAAACAAAGAACAACACAGAACAACAAACAATACGCAGAAAACCAACAGGTTTGCCTCCTCAGTTCTTCCCCAAGACAACCCCTCCTCTCTTGATTTTGGCTGGTGCTGCTGCTAGGTCACTCCACAGCTCCTTCAGTCAGCATGAGTGTGTGGTGTGATCTTACCCGTGGCAGGGCTCATGAGGGGCATGTTTGTTATTTATGTCCCTCAAGTTAATTTGAGCATTAATCTCAGTCTTTTTCTGCAAGCCTGCCAACAGTACAAATTTTTTTCCAATCTTGTGCGTAAGTGTCTCCATAGACCCCTTGCTCCATCAAATGCATGTGGTTGGTAAATCCTTGGCAACATTTGGGATAAGGCTGTAAATTTTTAACAGTATTGTACCCACTGAAGTTAACAGGCTTTTAGGCCAGACATGAATGGGAGAAAAATCAGATCTTTCCTGGTTTCTAAGCCTGTTATGTTTCGTGCTGCAAATTAATTACCTTAGCATAAGACATTAATTTTAAGTCACAAAGTCATGTTATCCATTTTGGGTCAGCATCAGGTTTTTTAGTTGTGAGGGAAATAATTAAGACTGCATGCATCTAGCCTAGTGAAATACTGGTTTTGGTTTGTTTTTTTTTTTTTTTTTACGTAGTAAACAAATCCACTTTGTAAAAGTAAATTAATACAGACAGTAGGTGACTGCATTAAAAAGTTCATTTTTTTGCCATTCTCTCCCCTTCCCAACAACCATGATTACCAAGACAAGGCAGATTTGCAGACAACTCATTTGGTCTTCAGAATACCCTGAGTTTGTCAGGAGGTGAGGTATCATATTATTCAAACCCTGTACCAGACCCAAAGCCAAAATTTAAACCATGTTTTTGCAATGTACTGTGAAGAATTATCCTGGCCCACAGCTATATTAAATGCTCTTATTTATTTATTTAGTAATAAAAACTTGCAGCAAAGGGAAATGAACATTAAGCCAAGTATCCTTGAAGACATTCTAGTTGGATTCAACACATTGATAAGAAATAAGCTTGAGATGATGGTGGAAGAAATCCTAGTATGTTCATTTTGCAATACTTATGCTAAAAGTTTAAACCTTCATTGGAAACAAGGGGCTCATTAATAAAAACAAAGTTTTAGTAGAGAGGTCTAACATGATCCACAGTTTCACAATATCCTTGCACATACCTTGTGTCACCATCTTGTACAATCACTGAGCTGAAGTGGTGCTGCCAGTGCAAATCAACAAACTACAGCCTGAACTCCTTGCACCCTCTAAGATTTTTAGGTTTACTTCAAACAGATTTAGGTCCATGCTGAGAGCGTAAAGCTTTTTGCCATATTCACTGCCTGAAAAGCCAGGACCACACTCAGAAGAATTCTGCACTGCTGAATTCAGTCAGTCAAGAAGCAGCAAAACAATTTAAGAGAAGCAATGCATATTTTTAACTTTGATCTGCACACTAAAACACTGCTCATTTTACCATGCATGAACTGTACTACAGCCACCATCCAGCCAGGGTATCACTTTCCCATGAGTCCCCAGGTTAATCCAAGATGCTTCTCTTGAGTGTAACTGCTGCATTATGTGTCACTAGATGAGCCAAGGGCATGACCCTTTCTGGGGCACACAGCCCATGGCAAAGCCATGCAGATCTTCTTTTCCCCACAATCAGCCCAAATCAACTGAGCTGGTTCTCTTGGCTGAAAATCTAAGAATGACCCACCCCACCTACATTTCCATTTTGGGGACTACTGCATTTCAATACCTGAAACTCAAAGACAGCTGGCTCTTGCACAATGGCCAGTACCTTCAGTGAGATGCCACTAAAATCACTTCACTGAGTACTACCCATTCCACTTCTTGGCTCTCAAATTTAGTACTTTTCATCACTATTTTCTTCTAACTGGGAATCTTCTTAGATTGCTAGAAGTCACTAAAAGGACTTCTAAAAGTCACTAAAAGCCACACATATCAGAAGTTTTTCCAACATGAGAGCCTAGCTAGCAACAAGGGAGCAGAAATCACAGAAGCAGAGAAGGAACATTTTCTGGCAGGCTGGTTATAAGGCATTTCACAAGCAGGAACTGGTTTGACATATTTCTGAACATGGCATGAACTTTTTGTTTTTGCAAAATCTGACTGGCCACAATGCCAAAAAAAGCAATCTGCCACCTTTTATTCAGAATAGACAGCCAAAATCAGAAATCAACATAAGGAACAGATTGTGAAACTATGTAAGCAGGAATTTTGCTGGTCATTCACAAGCAATGAGCATAGGTATTCAGTGCTGCAACACTGTATGACCATCAAAAAGTATACGTATAGAAACACTCCCACTTCAAAAATCATTGCTATGACACAGCAGCCACATGGGTACTCAAAACCCATAGAAGCTGCCCATGAAATCAGTGGCTTTGGAAGATGCAGGTACTGATCAGCTCTGGTTTATAAAGGCACTGCTCTCAGATTCCATGACAGCTGCCAGAAAAAACAGGTTGTATAAACACAAAGATCACTTATTTTTCCATCATGTTTAACTAACAAACAAACCAGAGATGGAGCCAGATAGAACAGGATGAGGACTTGACCTACTTTTGTTTCTGGCCTGAAGGAGCTCAGTACACTCTAGTAAGAAAATATTTTGGACCTTAAGGAATTATATTTCCCATTTAGTTTAACATTCAGAAGGTGTGGAGCCTGGTACTTAGAGCTTGAGAGTCTGAGATGGTCAAGGGAACTCCAATTAAATCTTCCCATAAGAATCTAAAAGCAGGGAATCAACAAATTCTAATTCTCTTGTTCCAAGAAACTACAAATATCTCTACAAATATTCAAACCTGCAGTCAAGAAGAAACCACTTATTTTAAAAAGCATGGATTAGAGTTACCAAGTGATGCTATTTGCATTATGACAACCTTAGAACTGTAAAAGAAGCTATTAAGAATAACTGGAAGCTTTAACACCTCGAAAAACTCCCATTGACTTGCCAGATCTTTGTGCATCATATGGGGCCAATTGCATTTTTTCTTCCCTCACTGAGGGGTGGGTCCATCTCCAGAGGCAGAATAGTTTGACTGCTCTGGACAAGTATCCCTGCCAACACAGCACGGCTGAAGCAGGAGACTTTCAGCACAGTGGGAAGACCAACCATTTTCTCCAGAAGGCAAAACAATCCCACAGTGTTACACACCATGAAGTAAATTTTCTAGTTGTCAAAAAATGCATCATTAATGAATGTAAGAAATTAAGCATCAGTAAAGGTGTATTTCAAGGCACTGGGGTTACAGTCTTCAAAAGAAGTCTAATTAGCTGGTAGATTTTTTTCAGACAATGCTGTTGTCCCATAGTGCCCTCCCCTCAAGATTGTATGTGCTGCACAACTATGGTTCTAATTTCACCGGTATAAAACCATTTTGTAAAAACACTGGCAAATCCTTCTTCACCCCCCAAAACCACATCCTCTTTTGGCTGCAGGACAGCTTCTCAAAAATCATCTACTGCTTAACAAGCTGGGCAAATTAGGGCAAAGGCACTTGCAACTACACACTTTATAGATGTACAGATATTACCTCTGGGTAGATCAGATGTAGCAGTTGCAGGAGCTAATCCTATCAAACCCAGACATCCAAAGGAGCCCAACTTCACCAAGTAAGAGTCAAAGTACCTGGAAACATAGGACAGTTTTTCCTCTTCCTTGTCTTTCTCATCTATGCTCAGGGCATCAAATGAAGGCCCTCAATGAAGCAATTTTTCATTTTAAATTACTTTTCTTTCCTGCCAAAAGCACAATACAGTTATTTCTTCTCTTACTTCTATGCAATATAGAAGATGTCTTCTTTACTATTATTATTTAAGAAAGTGACTGGAGAACAAGGAAGGAATCTTTCTCTTGACCACATCTTCTAAGGAGAAAGTTTTCCATTGGCATGTTCCTCACCTGCAACAAAAAGCTTCAAGAGATGGCAAAAAAGAATAAAGGAAAGCAACCTATCAGCCTAACTGTACAAGCTTTTTTTTTTTGTAATCAGAAAAATGTGGTTTTATTTCTTGGTTTTGTTTACTGGATGAAACTACCTTTTCTTTGTGGGTTTGTTTTTTTGTTTTGGGGGGGTGGGGTTTTTTTTGTTTTTTGGGTTTTTTTTGTTTGTTTGTTTGGTTGGTTGGTTTTTTTGTTTGTTTTTTTGTTTTTTTGTTTTTTTTTTGTTGTTGTTGGTTTGTTTTTCGGTTGTTTTGTTTTGTTTTAATTTTCCTTTTCCCCCTTGTCTCTTCCTAGAAGCCCGTATGCATATCACATAACCTGAAAATTTACTGTGAGGCTAAAGAAAAGGTTAGAAAGAGTGCCTGTTTTGAAGGCAGAGCTTCAAGAGGCTACAATGGGTGTCCAAAAAGGCCAGCAGAGAAAGCAGTCCCACTGCAAGCAGAGGAGCAGCTCTTCACCTTAGCTAAGTTTCATGGGGCAGAAGTTCACGTACCTCTTCCATGACCTTATAGATGAAGGAGAGCAGCTGGTGTGAACTCCTCTTATGGAGAAAAGCTGTCTACTTCTCACCCTACTTTATGTTTGAGTTTACCTGCCATGAGACAGAATCAATCCTACCACCCTGTTTCAGGGCATTCAAGGGCAGGATGAGGTCTCCACAGGTTAGCCCTTCTTCCCACATGCACTTGGGATGCCAAATTTCAGAGCCAGAGGCTGCAAAAGAAATGCAGTTGGATGTAAAATTAATCATGCAAAGTTCCAATTATAAAAGGAAGAGTGCAACACGCTTAACCCCAGTAGGTGGGCCAAGAGTATTAATTGCATGACTGTGCACAGTTGGACTTGAAGATAAGGATTTCTTGTTTGTTTGGAGCTTTAAAACCTTCAGTGTTGCATGAGAACAAACTTCTATTCTTGAGAGACAAGTATGTGCATATTCTCCCCACAGTTCAGAAGACAGAAGCAACAACTCCATCAAAACAGCTTTCAGCAGTACAACACTACATCTGAAGCAGTTTGGCTGGGATACTTGTTAAAACTCTTTTTTTTTTTGTGGCAACATATCTTCTGGAAAACATAAGCGTGGGTGATATTCCCTTTTGCAGAACCTTACTCTCCTCCTCATAGAAATCCCAGCACTTTTTGCAGGTGCTCAGGTCATGACATTTGTTACAAGTGACAGTGGGCAGACTAACAAAGCATTTTGCAATCGTGTCAGAGCTGCAACACACACAAGCATTTAAGTGCACAGCTAAGGAGAAAGATTTAAGGATAAACAGAAAGTGGTGGTTTTTCCAGGCCCAAAAGCAGCTGGACAAGACATTGGATACAAATAGGCACAGAAAGGCTACTGGTCCTTAATTTGGTCACACAAGGGCACAGATCAGTCAAAAAAAGACCATTAGTTTGATCCTATCACCAGGATCATAAGAGCAAAATCATGCCCATTTGATAGTAAAAAGAATTTTCAGCTCTTAATACTTTTAACTGAGACATTTAAGTCCTACTTTTTCCTCAAACCATAAAACATTTCAATGATTCTCACATGTTACGATTTGTTTGTCTTTTAGGAGCCCAGAGAAAAACCAAAGATCTTGCATTTTTGCAAGAAAAGAGAGGAAAACTTAAGAACTGAAACACAAAATGCAATTCCATTGCATCCTTTTTCAGTGACTTCACAAAATGAGTTCTTTGAACAGCAAACAGAACATGGACTCTACAAATAAATTATACAACTGCAATATCAAGAATTGTTGCTAGCAGTAGGTAAAAACACAAAAAGTGGATGGTTAGCCTGCACTGGTTGTGGTGCTCAGACACTGTTAGCCATGTGCAATGGCCATGTGCCCACGTGCATGTTTCTATCTGTCACCAGACAAGTACCAAGGACAACTTGTGCCTTCCTGTGGGGGCTCTGCTGCCAGGACAAAGAGTAAAGCAGCACCCAGATTATTAGTGAGACACAATCTGCATCTCGTTAGATTAAATTAGATGAGGCTTTGTTGCTGTACATCTGTGTGAACCATCAGAGAGTAAGGTCTCTGAGTCACATGGAAATCATTCTCCTGAATGTGACCCAGTCCAACAAACTGAATGCAAACTAGTGTTTGATAACATCACCATTTCCTAAGTTTGTGATACCAGAGTGTACCTGAAGCAGCTGGAGAACAATGCTTATGCTCTGGTCAAATGTCTTAAGGTTTGCATGAAGAGGGATAGGATGAAGCATCACACACGTTAACACAGCTAAACCTAAACTCAGTCCCAAGCTCCTGAGTACAGAATGTTTTAGGAACCCTTGGCTCCAGCTGTATGTGTGAGCATTCAGACCTGTCACTAAGCTCTGGCACTGTAACAAAATCCTGGATCTGTCTACTACGCAGGTTTTTCCTCTTTATACCCATGTAAAAAAAGCAGCAGCAGGAATGTGACAGATAATTGTTTCAATAATTAAGAGGGCATTTCAGTTTCTTTGAGAACAGGTCCTATACAAGGTCACAGCCACACCTTGTCACCAGAAAGTAGTACATATTAAGTACCAGCTCTGTATGGAAACCCTGCTGCAAATGCCCCAACTCACCAACTTAATTCTTCCAACCCAAGGGAGAGCCCCCAGGCAAGTCCATCCCCACAACAAGGTGAAGAACAGATCCATACAGACATTACAAGAGCCTCCAACCCACCCTCAGACACAGCACAGGGGTGTCCCAAGGCTCACTGTATGGCTTGCAAGCACAGTCTGCAGACCCTTGGATGCCAAGAGGCCCCTTGTGATGGTGTGGCTGAGGCTGCTGAGGAACACACCTTTGCTCAGTCAAATGAACAGGAGGCAGGGAAGAGCCAGCCCTGTGCAGCCAGCAAAATTTGCACTACACAAAAACAAGCAGGACAGCAGCAGGATACACAGCTTTACACCCTGATGCCAGCAGTGTTTTCAGAGAGGATTTCCAGTTGCCTGAAAAGGATATCCTCAATGTCCACCACTCCCTGCTCCCAAGCAGAAAAGGACATGCATGGAAACAAGACAAAGGGACTTGGGTTGCCCAAATGCATTTGTCAAAATTAGGAACTCGATAACAAATAGCTCATAGGTAAATGGACATAAAGTCTCCCAGGGAGACCTTCATTAATTTTTCTTCTAAGACCTTCTTGCCTCAAAGCCTCTTTTAGCTACACAGATTTCATTCTAGGTTTGAAATCCCTCACGAGCTCTCCTAGATCTCCCCCCACGGTTACCTTTAGGCTTTCATATTGTATCAATTTCTCCTTCAAAATATAGTCAGAGCTTTTTTACCTCTTTCTTCTTCTGCATGCCCCAATACCCTATTTAATCAGTGTCTGAAAAACTGTTCTACTAGAGGAAAAAAATTAGAGGACAGTAAAACTCAAAAGTTACAGAAAACTAATTCATACACAAGCAGGACTTAAAAGTCTTCAAAATGGAAACTAATGAATCCATTAAAGGAATAGACTCATACTCTTCCTTGTTTTCTCTCCTCAGAGAGCAACAAACACTCCAAGGAACTTGAGGGGCTGACTCACCTGAAGCCCACAGAACCACCTGCTCTTTCCCAGATACCAACACATCTAAGTACAAACAGGTGAGGTAGTTCCCCCTGTTCATACATTTGCTTTAGAAGCCCTCAGTATCTGCCCCAAGGTCTGTATTGGTACCACCCCCAACCTCCACAAAATCTGCTGGAGCTCACCCTCCAAATCTGTGAGTTTATCCCTTCATTCTGCATGTTAGCTTGTCAGGCATCTAGACTGCATGGAATGAGAGCCATTTCAGAGGACTGAGCACGAACAGAAGCAAGAGAGTTCAGACAGTGGTCCTTCTAGCTGCACAGCTTCTACACTTTTACAAAATGACATTTGTTTCTTGAGGCTTTTTTCCAGATGTTGCCATTATCCTATTTCCAGAAACCTGGAAACTGCCAGAGATCTTAGCAGGCCAAAAAAGGTGCATTTTGGAGGGTAAAGGTGCACTAGGCAACAGAGGGACAGACAGGAGTAACCACCAAATTCAGCACTGTTTAGGTGTATATTTAAAGCAAAAGCAAAAAGAACCACAACAGGGGGAAAAGTGGGAAAGAAATGAAAATAAACCAAGTGATGAACAGAACTGTGGGCTTACAGTATGAATCTCAAGAATAGCAAAGTAGTCTGCAAATCTGGAGTAAAAAGAAAGGAAAAACTACACTTTTACTTCCCAATAAAGAAAGTTATATCCTTTTAACAAACCACAACTAGCATGTCTTAAGAGAAGAAAAAAATTGAGGCAATTCATTACCAGAGATGGCATTTTATATAACACAGTGAAGCAGAAATAGGTAGTGTTTAGTTTAGCCTGCCAATCTAATTGAAGTGCAGGAGGACTGTGAGGGAGAGAATTTGTTTGTCATGAATGGAGACTCTGTTATTGACAGTAAAATGAGTATAAACATATTTCTATTGTAGCTTTCATTGAAGCACATTTTTCTGATAAAGCCACTATTATACTTAATATAGTTCATAATACATTCATAACACCAAAGTTGTTCATTCTCACAAACAATACTACAATAGTGGAATTTTTCCTGCTCCTTGCAATGACTCTCTCTTGGCTTCTTCCTCTGGGAAAAATATTTAGACCACAACTACCCTTTAGTACAATATAACTTGAGTTATTTGATAAAGTTGAGTGTGTTGTGCTGAGTTATCACTTTTCTAGTTCATGAAGAATAAGTCTGAGCCTTAGCTCTCTAGATGTCACTGTTGGGCAAAGAAGGGGATGAAGTCAAACACAGCAGAGTTTGTAAAGCTCTGTCATCTACTTCTTAAGAGACTTTAATAAAATGGTTTAGAAAATTCACCTTGCATTGAGTTGCTAACAACCACCAGCACCAGAAACAGGGAAGAGACGAAAAAAGTCACCTTCTCCTTGTAATGAGGTTGTCATTTCTTGAAAGCAAAACACCATCACAGTTCCAGACAGACTCTGGAGCTTTCTGGTACAACAAATGACCTTCTGCTCCATAGCAAAATATCTCATTTATGTTTACTAGTCAGCACAGAATTTGAGTAAGATTCTGTTAAACATTTTCAGATACTTTTTAGAGAGCAAAGTGGCAAGTAAATCACAGCTTTCTGGAGATTAATCCATGCAATTTACATCCTATATATTTAGCAGTATTGCATTTCAACAGGGCATTTAAAAAACTGCTACATTCAAACAAACATTTTAGCTACATATAGATCCCCACTTCATGAAAAGAGATAATTTCTTTTCCTTCCATATCACAAGGAATAAAATTGTAGACTAGCATTATTAATTGCCAATTTCAGCAATTATGAAATGCTATTTTATGTGAGATTTCTTTCTGCAATAATTCAAATGCTATATAAAATAAAATCGAAGACTTTTCGAAGCAGCACTATTTTCCAGTTTCACTGAGCCTTTCACTAGAAAAGCAATTAATGCCTGCTCCCAGCTGCAGCCACATGAAATATTTTTCAGTGTGCAAGCAGGAAGACAGACAACATTTAGAAAAATGACAGAACACAGCAAAACACCCTTCTCAGATTTCCCAGGTAACTTGGCAAAAAATGCAGCATTCTTCTTAGTTTTGAGCAGCAGCATTGCACAGATTAGTATCACCACCCAAAACCAGAGCTTCCCTTACCCCAAATGGTGGATATGAAGCAGCAGCAGCAGCAGAGGCAACACTCACTGCGGGAGGTGGTATTCCTGAAGAAGAAGGTGGGAACAGACCCAAGGCATTCAGATTTAATCCAGGAATTAAATGTGCTTGAAGCTGCAATGGCAGAAGAGTTAAGATTTAGAGCCCTGGTTATTAACTTCAATAAAATCCTAGTTGGCATATGCTATTAACCTTTTGGGATGTTATTTAAAGAAAAAATTAATCTCCATTACCCAAAGGACTCTCCTTCAAACCTGTTTCCTAGACACAGGTACAGACCAGTAACACTAAATACACGTAGTAGAAAAGGCAGATGGGGATCACTTGCTACAACTTAATCAGCAAAACACAGCTCAGATTTTACAGCAAGATATTCAGGTAATAGTACTATTTACTCTCAAAGTGAACAAATTTATTAGAAAAATAATAGTTTTGTCCTTATATAAAAGGACAGCCCTGTAGAAACAGAGAAAGATCATGCACAAACCCCTGCTTTTCTTGCACTGGGGGAATATATATGTGACACTCACCCCATCCTCCCTCCCTAGCAAAAGATGAAGTGAGATACCTCCAGCAACTGCTAGGAAAAAAACCCACTATAAAGTTGCATGTCCCTTGCTTGGTCACAACTGAGAAAAGTGACATCATCATGTGGTAGGAAGTATTTGTTGTCTGATACGAAACTTGTCAGCACCCTTTTACAGATTATTACTCAAAAACAGGAGTATGCTTTAGAAATACCTCAGCTAGAGAGACAGGCACTCTCTCAGGCCATTAAGATAAGTCAGTCAGAAGACACTAAACAACCTAAAAACTTCACCACTTCAGAAACTACCTTAATAATCACTACAAACTAAACTTGAAACCTGTACAGTAATAGAGGTAGTTTTTGACTTTCCATACTTTTGTCAAATAGCAATGAAGTCTCTAACTTACCCATGTTCCTGCTTGCTATATGAAACAAAAATGCACCACTAGTGAATACTTTGTTCTTCATGTGTGTAGCTGGTGTACTGCAATTTGCTTTGTGTGGGGGAGGCAGGGGGGAAAAGTGGGGAGAATATTCTCTCCTCAGTAGGACAAGCATGAAGAACAGACATTTCTAGTAAGTCAGGACTACTGTAAACTGAAAAAATATTTCCATTCTAACTCTAGACCATAAGATTTGGAAACACACGCACATACAAAGCTTTTCCTAACTATCAAAAATCTCAATCATTTCTCAATATGCATTAGTAACACTTTGGCAAACTAATGAGGTATGTTGTTTTCATTATATTATCACCAATCATCTTCAAATAGCTAAATGCCTTTATCATTTATATCAAGAAAAAAACTTTAATAAAACCTTCTTAATAATTAAAAAGAGGAGAGATCCTTCTTCCGTACATTATTACTCTATTTATGTGAAGAGACTGAATCACTACTTTGAAAAACATGCAAGCCACAGCACATAAGCCACAACTGCACAAACACACCCTCCTTCAGGTTCTTGCAACAAGAAAAAAGTTAAATGCTCTGTAATTTCCTCAATCTAAATAAAGTTCTCAGTTCCCCCACTCAAAAATAAACCAGAAAAAGCCTCCATTAAAATAGCACACACAAATAAATAACAAAAATGCTTGCCCACACTCCCACAAATAAATAAGAGAGGCAACAGAGAGGCTGCAACAAAAAACTCTGATGTGATATTAGGAAAGAAAAAAAATCATCATGAGAGCAATGAGACAGAGCACAAGCTGCCCAGAGACATTATGGGTTTCTGTCCATGGAAACGTTAAGGAGAAGACAAGTTCCTACACAACCTCTGTTAACTTTGAAGTGAGGCCTATATTGAGCAAACCCACTGCTGGGCCAGGTGACCTCCAGGGGTCCCTCACACCCAAAATCCTTCTGTGGTTTTAGCCCCAGAAAGAGCCCACACCCTAAGAAAACTCACATTCATAGCAGCAATATCATTTTCATAGGACTCCCTGATTTTCTTCATAATTTCTTCCTCAGCCTTGGCACAAGTTTCAATACTGCCTTTAACTGTAATGGTCCTTTCCGGATTATAGAGTGTCAAGTCCTGCAATCTGCAAATGACACAGAAGCACAGTTAATTCGCAAACAAAGAGGATAATCCAGATTTATCATTTGAGTGCAACAATGTCCAAGCATGTCAAGCTTGCTCTCCAAAGACTGCAGTATCAATTCATAACAGGGCTACAATACAGTTCTCAGATCATCTGGGGAAACCCTGTCCTCATGGGAAACACAAGAAAATCCCTCAGAGCGAGGTTTGGCATGGGATGGCTGGGACATGCTTAGGTGCTGCACAAAAGGGAGCCAGAATGCTGTGGATGGACACAGGGAGCTGCTGCAGGCCAGGGCAGCAGTGCCCCTCTTCACACCAGCACTACCAACAGGGAGAGGGCTTCCCATTTTAGACATCCCAGAAATAATACACTGTAAGAAACGTTCTTTCCTTGACAACTACAGTGTATTCCTTAAGGGAAGGGGAGAAAAGCCCAGCCTCAGTGAGACTGCAGGAGAGCCTCCAAACCCTCAAAATGGGAAAAAGCAAAGCTGTGTGCAAGTCAACATTTGCTGCTCAACGCCAGTAACTCCTCGGGAACATAAAAGGGTGACAGCATTAAACCAGTGCTTTATTTGGCCACAAATGCTAACCTGCTGTGAGAACATGGATTAAACACACTGGGAAGCCATGGCATATCCACGGACTGAGAAAAGCTAAAGGGGTGACGACAAAGTCCAGAGCAAGATGCAGGGGTGAGGAAGGCCAGGGCAGGAAGGAGAGGGGAAGCAGCACACAGGCCTTGCCTTCCTGCACAGCAGGCAGCCTGGCAACCTGCACACCTCAGCCAAGCAGTGCCAGGCACAAAACACATCCAGCTCAGCAGTCCTTAACTTTCCAGCACATGAGCACAGAAGTACTGCCTCAGGAAGTGCTTCTCTTTCTTCCCAGAGAAGAGAGGAAACACTTTCCCAAACCAACTGCCTTGCTTTAAATTTATGGACAAGCTTACCAAAAAGCCTGAATGAAGACTTCATGAGAAAGATTAATTAGGTATAGCAAAATCAATGGGCATATATGCTCTTATTTATGTATTGATTACACCAGATGACTTCAGGGGGCTATTTTAGGCATAGTATGACAAATACAGTCCTGAGGCCAAGATTTTAATGCAAATAAACCATTAACTCACTAAATTACAAAATACTCTGTAGCTGTTTATAGACAATGTGTTATTTGTGTCATCATCAATAAAGACAAGTGGATTTCATGGAATGAAGACCATTTTTTTGTGTACTCTGTACACATTTTTCCCCCTTTCACCATTAATAGCCTGTGTACTGTTTGCAGACAAAATGTTTATGCAAACACATTCAAGAGAGCATGCTGGCCTTAAAAAAATCTATTCTTGAAGCACTCTCATTTAGGTGCTTTTTCTCTATTTGATTTGTTTCTTCTTCCTCAGACTAATTCCATAAACACTTAGACACCTTTAAGGAAGGGCTCAGGTGCTTTCATCCAAATTTGTTTTCCTCTTTTTGAAGAGCCACATTTACTCCCAGCTTCCTTGTCCTCATTTGAGCTATTTCCTGCAGTACTTTTTTTGTCTCCTGCACATATTCACACCTCTTCATACATCTTCATGTGTCTTCCAAACCTTTTCCCTTTCCTACAGCCTGCAAGCCTAATTCTCACCCTTCCTGGCTAAAGCCAAATCCAGGATGCCTTCAAATGCTTGAAAGTTCATGCCAGAGCATTCATTATTCAGAACAGGAGGTTCTCTGAAGATATTACTCCAGGGTAAAACTACTATTGACTGCCAAGCTTCTACAGAGATGTTAATCTAATCAGTGATTTACAGATTTCCAGTAAATGTGAAAACTCCTGTTTAATCTCAGATAAATCTGAACAGGTTTCAGTTGCCCTCACAAACCCAGACCAAAAGCTATTACTTTGCAGCAGACTAGCCAATGCATTGTAATTTGGCTATCA
Source organism: Phylloscopus whistleri (assembly GCA_017589585.1). Classification (NCBI taxonomy): domain Eukaryota; kingdom Metazoa; phylum Chordata; class Aves; order Passeriformes; family Phylloscopidae; genus Phylloscopus; species Phylloscopus whistleri. Next base: position 1,030,937 of record JADMLD010000231.1, read on the forward strand.
GTGGTCGAGAGGAACAGAACTGCTACTGAAGATACCCTTTTCAGTATTCAATGGCACTATTTCTTTCCCTCTAGCCCAAAAATTTAATATATACCAGAAACGAAAATATCACTAATTTCACTCATTTTCACACATAGCTCAGAACTGATCCAGACTTATAGTTTTAAACACTCATCATTACATATGGTATAATATGTTAAAAACAACTGGCACTTAAAATATAGTCTAACACAGGCTCCATATAGCCTGTTATTTTTAGGCTTGCTCTTGACTGAGTTTACAATGAAGACTCACTGTTTACATAAAATTTAACTGAGCTTAAGTAACAGTTTAATCCATATGATGGAAAGGCCTCTGAAGGGCTGTTATCTCAGCCTCCAACACACAGGATATTTTTCTAAGAACTCTGTACCTGAATGTCCCACAGCAGCATTGCTGCCATTTGACATCTCGCCAAAAGTAGGCCACCAAAAACTTACGGCGATATCGTGATTTTAGTATCTGTGTCCTGCTCAATTTTCTTCAGGTTTCTTCCTTCTTTGCCAATAAGTCGGCCAACAAAGTTGTTGTGTGCCAGTATCTTCAAGGGAATTTCTTCTGTGCTGTAATGGAAGTTATACCTAGTGAGACTTTTGGAGACCAGAGTACAAGCCTTTATGCATGTTATGGATTAATTTTATTTTCATAGAAATATCCACAACTCCCATTTGAGTGTTTTCACTGGGTACAGAACAAGTCCAGGTGCAATGGGCTTTTCAGCACTATCACCTAGAGCTTAATTGTGACATACCTTGGGCTAAATAAAGCTCAGACTGAAGTAGCAAGAGCTGTTGGGAGGGAAGAAATGTATCTTAAAGCTTTTAGCGAGGGCTCACAACTTGTTATGTTCGCTCTGACTAAAAGCTGTCAGTTGCTCAAGAAACTTCCATATTTGCTCCAGGTCACCCCAAAATCACAGCCAGAAAACAACTGAAATCATAGAAGCATGCTGGGGCTAATTAAGCAAGTAGGTTGTCCTGAAAAGTAAAATATCTCTGTTCCTTTACCTATTTAGATACAGATAACAGCAAATATTCACTTGTTAACAGCTTTAAAGACTACTTCTTTAAATGGAGCCAGTGACAACTCAGAATTTTTAATGCTTTCACAATGAAATGCTTTTTACTCACAATTTAGTATCTTGAGCTTCCTTTTGCATGATCTCCATAATAATTTTACAAGCTGTTGAGCAGCCTTCAGGAGTTGAGTGGATGGTAATTGGTTTCTCAGCAGCACCTGCATTCTCTTTACGATGAATATCAATTCTTGAAAGAAAGAAAAACACTAACTGTAACCACATACTCTGTGGTAAGCCTTGTGTATTTCCAACTCTCGTAAAACAAATTTATTTTGAGCTAACAATGACTATTTATTAGTAGTTTAATTTTGAAAAGTTCACCACTACTTAAACATATCCTAAAATCAAATTTGTGTGTATGAAGAGTTTCTCCTGTCCTGATTTTACCAGCTAAACCCCACCTTTGTGGACACTGGGATCTCCTTTTCTTGGTAAACTCCCATCCAGATATTCAGGGGAGTTGTTAGACAGAAAATGTGGTAAACCCCTGAAGACAACATCTCATCAAGATTTCCCAGTGCACCATCTCCAGCCCCACTGCTCCACTTAGAACGACTGTGCAGCTACAGGACAGTCAGGCTTTGTCCCATCTCATTTTAAATACCACAGCAGCAGAGTTTCCCAGTATTCCTCTGCTAGCAAGTAGCATGGTAGTTCTTTGCATCCATGCACAAGATCAGTTTCTTATATTTTTCCAGCCTGATTTTATCCTGGTATTACCTTTACCCTCTACCACCCTGAAACTACTAGCCTTGTTCTACAACAGGTCTATGTAGCTCTAAGAATTTAACAAAAATGAATTATGCATAAAGACAATGCCTTGGATATTACTTTTCCCTGACAATAACTGCAGCTCACATAGTCTTTCCACCTCTGGTTTTTGTTTTTGCCCCTCTTCCACATGTAACAGCTGTTTTCTAACTGAAACAATCACACTGCTTTTCAAGAAGCCCCTTTATTTTTACAGTTCTCTCAAGTATTGAAAACTCATTTTATTTCACAAAGCAGCATTTTCCAAGAAACCCATGGCAATCCTTGGTGGAACTGAAAGTAGATGAAGTTTCCTGTTTTTTTATCCCCAAACCAATGAAAACATCAAAGTCGCGTACCTGTAAAGTTAGCAACCTGCAATTATTTCTGCTCTACCCATCCTTTTTTTAGATATAAAAGCTTTCTTTATGCCAATCTTCCAGGATTTTTATAGTCCAAGAATCAGATATTTTATGTATCACCTGAAAAATTGGTTACCCATAGAAAAATTACAACCAAGTGTTGTCAGGACACCGCAAATCTCTTAAACCTGTGTTGTTAAACACACTAAATAGTCTCCTGGGTTACACTGTGCTAATGGGAGTTTGGAAGGAGCATCACGATAATCCTGTGTTTGGGGAGGGGGGGAAGCCTGTTTGTTGGGGGTTGGGGTGTAATTAAAGAGGAGTCCCTTATCCTCATTAACTACTCTCAACACTGAGGCTGCCACCCACCCTCATTCCCCTCACACACAGCTCATTCCCAGGTCCTGCCTGCCACAGCTGCAGAGCTGGGAGCTCCCTACCAGTGGGCTGCTGAAGGCAGCATTTTAATTCTCTGCTTTTAGGGGTATCCTAGAAAAATTCTTGGAATAAGAACCCCACCTCCCTCTGCATCTGTGCTGAGCTCTTCCTTGTGGGTAGGGATTTAACACACGCTGGAAACAATCTCTTCCAGCGTCTCTAGACCCCGGTGCTCTAAGCTTCTTAGGTCACTTAGCAGCTTGCTTTTTGCCTCCCATGCATTTCCTTAATCTGTGTTTTGGTGTGGTCTGCAACCTGATAGCAATAAATGTATTCGCCAGAAACAGAGGGGGGGGCAAGGTGTAAGAAGTAGTGAGGAAAGATAAAAAGGTTCTTTGTTTAGGGTTTTTCCCCTCCATATTTTCAATTGACAAGGTTTACAAATCCTAAAAATGCCCTAATCAAACTAAAACTAGAATAAACACTTGAAGGCTTGGGTACATCACCATGCTGATTGTATGTACCCCAGAACAACGTATTACAGCTCTTTCAGTTTCACTTTTTGTGCCAGAACCATATTAGTACATCTGTAAGCAAAACTCTCAAACAGAGCACCATCCTGCTAGCACTTCTCTTTTAAAGAAGGATAAAAAAGTCAGCTAGCATTTGAACATGTGTCAAGGACAGAATCCAGTCCTTCAATAAATCTTGCAAAATATTTCCTGTTATCTTCATTTTCTCTCTGACCATGCAGATTAGTAATGAAGTTTTACAAATTCCTCTTTACGCAAGCAGCGACGGCACCGTATTAAAGCTATTAGTTACAGCTTTGTAAAATAACTTACTTGGACTGTGTCTGCTTGGTAATGTTTCTGATTGTTGCTCCTTCTTTCCCAATAATGGCTCCTACGAACTGTGTGGGAACCAGCATCCGCAGGGGAACATCGGACTGTGGTTTCTGCCGCGTGGTTGCACCGGGTGACCCTTGCCTGGGAGGACCCCTCTGGCCAAATCCACGTCTTCCCTGGGGGTGTTGTTGCGGAGGTTGCTGGGCTGCCATCTCGTCAGGGATGTATGCAACTTTCAAGGAATAGTTTTCAAGCTGAAACCCGTTCAGTTTTTCTATTGCTCTGTTTATTTGGAAAGGGGAGGAGAGAGGAGATTAAAAAAAAACCCACGAGCACACACCAGGGCCTTATGAAATGCCAAGTTATTCAGATGTAGACTTCTGTCCTTTCTAGCTTGAGCGGTGAAACTAAAAACTCATTCCAAGATGAAAAGTTACATTTGAAATCCTTCAGCCAAGATTTTGATTACACAAAGTCACCATATTAAGAACTACAAGTTAGCTCTTGCTTGTTCTGGGCTTCTATGCACTTTAAAGGTTTTGCTGGTCCAACCCTATCAGCAAAACCTCACAGGAGACAGAGCTTATACACTCAAAAGCACTCTTTTGCCTGATTTAATTTAAATCAATTTCCCAAATAGAATTAAAGCTGCACCAGGGGGAAAACTTTTTAGCTGCTATCACAGCACCTTCATTAAGGTTTTTGCCAGCACAGCTATTTAGCTGGAGTTTTCACAATAACTGATATAGCTGTGACAGGAATGAAAAAAAAAAAAAACCAAAAAACAACCAAAACATTTATATGAAAGAGGAGAGCACCTTCACCTCAGCAGGAAAAGAAGCACTCAAAGCCAGTCAATGGCATCCAAAATGCCCCTTAGATCACAACAGCACCTTGCAACTTACTAATTAGTCACGTTGTAGGTGGGTTTAAAAGTTAACAAAAAATTCAGATTTTCAGTAACTGATCACTGAAATATGCACTGATTTGGGGTAGTTTATAAATGACAGACTTAACATTGGACCAAAGATTACTGACAGATTTTCTTTAAAAATAAAATTTAAATTAAATGCAGTAGTGGGATGGAAGGAGGCTCCATCTTTTATTAAAGAACTCACCAATATTTTCATTAAAAAGCTCCAACAATCATATGCTCTGGAGCAAGGCCTCTGAATTCAGAAATTTAACCCAAACCCTCTATTCATGTACATTTGCAGAACACTACTGCCAGTTTACCAAACATTGGCCTCAGCAACACTTTTACTCCTGCCTCTACTACAGAGATAAAGGATGATAATAGCCAATTGCCTACATTTTCAAGGGCAGCCAGTGAAAAATACTATTTGTCTCCTGGGTGTCCCATTTGACAGTCTGGGTCACAAGCAGCTGTTGAAGCCCAGATAAGAAGTGGTATTTGGGTACTGAGGACAAGTCCCTCATCTCCCGGGGTTGAGCCAGCATCCTTCAAAATACTCCTGTCAGACAGTGTAGAGCTTATTGAGAAAACAAGTAATTTGTGTCTTTGGAACAATGTTTAATAAGGGCTGATAATAAATAAGGCCCAAGGCAATGCCAATGAACATAGAAAGCAAAATATTGAATAACTGATCACTGTTCATTAAATACTTCTGTTAACCAAACGAGAGACAGGTCCTTTGGGAACTGGACAGGAGTGTAGTTACTCCCATAACAGAAGAATCCTTTACAGCAAGTAGGAAAAGAGCTGGATTAAAATTTGGTCAGGTTATTTCAGAGCTGACATTTTTAAACTTTTGCTCCATGGACTATGAAGAGCATTTTATTACACAATGAAACATGCTTACAAAACAGTAAGGCAGTGAGCAGACTAGCAAGACTTGTGTTTCTATGGATTTGTCTCAATTTTCACTTTCTGCATAGATTTCCAATGTCTGAAAGGCATTTCACTGAAGTACCTCTCTCTCTCTGGGCATCCTATTCAGAAAAGGGGTTTGGGACCTTTCCTTTTTATACATGCTGAACATGCTAATTTCTTGTTGGTTGCATATCCAAGACCTCTCTTTCTAGGCTGAGTTTCACTGAAATCAACCAGAAAGCTGAATTGCTACCAGAAAGGGAATCAGCACTGCCAGACTGTCCAGTTGCACAAGCCCTGACTCTTGTGGAATCAAACATCAAGACGTTGGTGATGAACACCAACAATTTTGCAGATGTGCTGATAGGCTCCAGATTAACATTCATCTCAACTCATTTCCCTCCATGCATTTATTTGACAAGTTCAGACATTGCTTCTTTCCCAAAATGCATCAGCCTCCTCTGTCTTTAAAACAACTTGGACCAGAATCCCAGCATTAACATAAAACCCAACAGTATAACAGTCAGACTTCTCACTCTTCCTTAGAAGTGGTTGGGAAAGGAAAGACTAGGCTTATTGCTTGCAATCAGGCTTCATACCTATCATGGTTTCACAACAAACACTTTACAGCAACAAATATATATCTATATAGATATGCACCATATTTTCCTGGAAAGAAGGTTGAAATTTTTCTTCTTAATAACAATTTATAAATTGCTAAATGGTTCCATATGTCTATAAGTACCTTAAATTCAAAGCAAACTGAGAAAAGGTCATTTGCTATTGTGGAAAATTAATTATGTCAGCAGTGAACAATCTCTGGCCACCAAAGCCATATGATGACATGGAAAAATAACACACTAATTCACCCTGTGAATTAGTTCTGAGTTCTCCATATTTTATAGCATGACTTGTTTTGTAATTTGACTTGTTCAAGTGATGGAAAGTCAGAAGAAGAATCAGTAATTAAAAGGCTGATCTCTCAAGCCTTTTGTGGAACTGGTATTTCCTGGCTATGTGGTCCCATATTCTACACTGATTTGGTTAAACACACTGGAATGCCAAGATAACTTATCTGCAGTGGATGTAGCACATACACAGTTCTAGTGCATTTCTTACAGAGTTAAAAAACCCCAGCTTTTGAAAGGTCCCTTTGGCTGTTGATTATGGCCTTCACATTCCAATATTTGACAAATTTCACTAGGTTATTAAAGTATTTTCATACACTTTTCTTCAGCTGTTCCAGACTCATTTTTATCAATTTTGTGGCAAAAAACATAGGGCTAGAATTAGGCAATGTGAGGATTCAGCAGCTCTTCATCACCATAACAAGCTCAGTTTTAGATGCATCTAGGCATTGCTTTGGGGGCTGGAGAGACAGATGTGGAAGAAAATCCATGAGGAGACAAGTGGTTAAGAACTGTCTTCTAGATGGATGCAAAATTCCTGTAAAACAGCATCTAGGACAGCACTTACTAGCAGGAGAGGCAGCCTTGCTCTCAGGGGAAGTCTGAGCCTCAGCTAAAAGCAAGTGACCAGTTCCCCACAGCACTCGGGACATCTGTTTCAGGCAAAGCTATTGTCATTGCTGCAGTCCACCAAGTACAGGTTACATCAAGCTCCTTCTGCAAAGCACATGCCCTCATTGACTGACAACCTGGAGAACACAGCAACACCACCTCTGCCTTCCCAAGTGCTGGGGAGGTCTCCTCCCATGACCACAAGTTAATAAAGGCCATGGACACTACATCCATCAGGGAGCACTGCTGACACAAGGCACAAACCATTTTTTACACAGAGGCTAAAAGCCTAAAGAGTCACTCGCTGAGGACAAAGATGGAGAAAAATTCAGTTAACTGCCCCATTAAGAGACGCCCTCCTCCCTGAAGTCATCCTTTAAAATTTATATTTAGTAGAGCTGGAAAATATTTCCATTTCACATACCAACGAGAGCTGGTACACAGAAATCTCTTAGCATAGTTCAGAATTTTTTAATAAAATGAATTCATTAAGAGACTGCAGCAACTACTGTCTGTGCACTGATAAGATGGATAGCAGCCTGGCTTATGTTCATGTGACACCTGCTCAGAAGCAAGAGTTCTACATAAAAATGAAACCTTTAAACAAGCATTCTGTAAATTAGTCACCTGAGTTTTTCCCCATCAAAATGACATCTCACTGCTGTCCTCTCATGAGCTCCCTACAAGAAGATGCTTGCCAAGCCTTTTCCCTTTTGATGCTAGTGGAGGTTAAACACCCTAGATAAATTATTACAGTAAAAGCCCCAAGTCTTGTGCTGGAAATCATTCTTCCACTGATAGCATGATGACACTAAGCACTAGAATCAGAACATATTTCACTCCCACATGCGGTTTTTACATACACCACTTTTCTTTTTTCTTCCCTGAAAAAATACAATTGCACACGACAAGACAGACATACATGGCAAATTTTCTTTGGCATAATAATGTTTTTACATTAAATAAAAATATAGCTTTCATCAGTACTTCTGAAAACAAAACAAAAGCTGATCTTATAATACACCACTGAATTTTCAGTATTATCATTCAAATGGCAACACTAGCCCTGACCCACAATGGCAGGTAAAAGTATTAGTTATGTGAACCTTTGATCATTCAAGGATACATATTGTGCACACACAGATGTGTGCTTCATTGAAAGGGTAACAAAAACATTTTTTTCAAGTATTCTGATTAAGAGTTGATCACTAGTGGACTTTCAAAATCCTGGGTAGAGCTAAATCTTGCAGCATGTACTAGACTCCTACACACTGGAACCTTTTGGGGAGGGAAAGAGAAGGTGGTATATCTTTTGAAGATAGCAGCCATAATTTAGGTGACAGCACACCACAAGGACACAGTCAGCATGCCCTGCTGGTTGCAGTCAGGGATTGATATCAGGAGAAGGGGCGTTGTCTTTTGCCAAACATGTCCCAAGGTGCCTCAGCACCTGCATGCAGCTGGTTGGGTTGTGCAGGGTGAACCTCAGGCTCCAGGCTCTGTCCCTCACCCTCTCCTCTCTTCCAAATATTCCACAACCCACCACACCATTCAGTAATTGCCTATGGCACAGCAGTGCACACACTTAGTAAAGCCCTCTCCAGTTTCTGGGAAGGAGAGCAGCAGGGGGAGTTTGAGAGCTGGAACAAATCTCTCCTCCTCCCAAGTGCTTGCAGGAAAGGAGAGATGTGGTGTCAGACCAGGTAGTGGCAGCCTTCTCTTTGCTACTCACAGTCCTAGAGAGCAAAGGGTGGTTTTCTAAGGCCCACACATTGCTCTGCACACCCCTCCACAAGGCTCCTGGGCTGCCAAAAACTACCTGATCTGCCATGCTGGCTCCCTTGCTCTGGCCACATTGGCCAGAAGCAGCATCCTGCTTTTTCTGACAAGACAGGCTATGCCTCTCCAGCTAGGAAAGAGATACCACTACAACAGGTCAAAGACACAGACCGCTGCCCCAGCTAGAAGTCAGGAACTGTGCACATCTCAGATTTTGAGTGCTGTGTGCTCTACGACTTCTTTCTCAAAAAGACTACAGCAATCCTCAGTGTTTTCATTTTCCAAGTTAATTTTGGACGCAGACCGGAATTGAACATGTCACAACTGTAGTACCAGCCTAGAGGAAAAACCTCTGCCACAACCACTTAGATTTGCAAGACAGAAGGCAGCTCAGCTTCCCAGCTGGGTGGAACCACAAGTTTTATTCAAAAGTACTGTCCTCCAAGCAATGCATACCACACTTGCTTAGAACTGCTTATCAAAAGTATCTTCAGATTGCGTTACAGCACCCTCACCACACACTGCCAGTACACACTCCAACAGTCATGGCAATGCCATGCAGATATCCAGCAGGGAAGTAGCCAACTTGGCATGTTCTGTCAGCCCACACTGCTGTGAGGTTAGTGTGTGCATTGCAGAAAGTACAGAAGAGGTGCAGTTAGAACTAGGGACCCATTGTATGTGGCAGCATGGAAATCTTCATATCATAGGTGCTTGATCCAAAACTCATGGCAAAGAGCACCATTTGCCCTAAAGACCTAAATTCCAAACTACAAAGCTTGTTACCAGCTGCTGACTCTTCACAACCCTAAACAGCCGTGATAAAGTCAGCTCTTGTTACTGCATGTCCTTCATAGGATGACCAGCACTGCCGTTATCAGCTATCAGCACTTGCACACTGCTCCCTCTCTCTCCACTGCCACTGCTGTCCCCCACAGCCAGAGGGGGACACTTTCCAAGCAGCAAGGCTAGGTCATGCCTGGGAAAACCATTTCACTGAAACAGCACTGCAGTCACTATGGAAAACCCACACACACGCAGGTCCCATACTGAGCCTTCATTCCAATTCCTCACAAGTTTTTTTCCCCTAAAAAAAAACTTGATCTAGCCACTTCTCCTAGGGGTTTTTTAACAGTTGCAAGGTCACCTCCCAAACTCAGAAAATCTGAGCTAACATTTTTTGTACATAATATGGACTAATCTGCTTAGAAAACCTGCGTGTGAAACCATTCACAAATGCAAATCAGTGCTCCTCCACTTGCCCTACCTGTTCCAAGGAACCAAACTGCCATCATTCAACCCCTATTGCTTCAGCTCCCCTACAACACCCATGCTGCATGCCAACTTGCCTGCTTCAAACTCAAGAGGTTCTCAGTTACTGTCACATGGTTTCTTATGAAAAAAAAAAATATCTTAGACACTTCTTCAGTCTTTTCTAATCCCAGCATTTCCTTGGGATTGACCTTAAAATTTAGCAAGTAGATTTGGGGAGAAACTGTTGTTTTCATCTTCAGAAGAGAGTGCACTAGTCCAGGAACCCACATCACAGATGACAGCTCAAAAAAATATATCATGCTTCTTTCTGTGGTATTTTTAGCACTTCCCTCTTATATTTTCAAAGGAGAAACTGGCACACATAGTATTAATCTGTAACATTGCACCATAAGTTTCTTCAGAACTAGAAATACAGCCTTTCTTAATTGCTGTGCAACAGAATCAAAAGCAACAGAAGAACCTGAAGAACTTGCTAGAACAAATCAAATTTTGAGGTAAGAATAGTGAATTCAAGGAAAACATTGTTTCCTTCAGCTCCTGTGTACACAGGAGATACCACTGACACAAGTTTCCCATCACATTTGTTTATAATACACTTACAAGTAACCTAATGCTTTGAAAGATTAAATACATGTGTTGCATTCAAGTTACACACAGCTCATAATTACTTAATTATATGTACAAATATTATTTCATTTGTAATTTTGAATTAATGCATACCATAAGCACACTGCATCTTAACTGCTGCTTTTAGTTTGCCACAAGGTGGCAGAAATTTCAAAGTTAAAATAGAAAGATCGTTGCAGACTGTTCCATGAGTTTGGTTTTGTTTGACCTGCTATGGCTAGAAAGGGAGGAAGTATGTTTATCTCACCAGGTTAAAACTTAAGGAGCACACAAGTCCCTTTTTTTGTGGTAGAGAAGCAAAATCAAACCTTTAGCATAGTACATAATACAGATTTTTAAAGGAAAGGTATGCACAAACAATGAGTAAGCAAAACATATTTTAAAATTTTAATATCTAGATTAAAATTACTGAATTACTAAAATTACTCAATTACTGAAGATATAAGCAAGCATAAAATAGGTGGCCTAAATTTCAAAAATACCAAATAAATTATTTTAGGTATACAGATCACACCTTTTCTGTGTTTGGAAGCAGCATTAAATTTTCTGATAAAAAACCCCCTGTATTCTAGTTAGCAGCTACCTTCTTTTTTTTTTTTTTTCTGTTATTTTTGCTACGATTGTTAAAAAGCAAACACAAAACAATGCATGCTGCAAGAAGGGTGTCACTAAAGCATGATTTAAAAAAGCATTAAACAGTTCACTGGCAAATTAACTTGCTACTCTCCCAAATAAAATATACTCCTTCAATTTTTCCATTTTTTGAAATCATTAATTTACTTTTTGTCAAAGTGAAAGAGAAGATGATAAAAAACTTGCTAATTGAGGTTAATTACACCAGACTTCCTTAAAAGTCAAGGCTTAATTTATTGTTAAAATGGTGATGTGATCAGAAGCACAGTCACATATAAAGTCACAAAAACATGAACTCCAAAATGCAAGTTAGGTGACAGAAACAACTAAGTAAGATACTCACTGTCTAGCCTGGTCCTTATTGCCATATGTTACATTTACAACTGCAGTCTCCGTGTCAGTGTTCACTAGAAAGGAAAATGCAACAGAGGGAGGGTAAGTTCAGTGTGCACTCACCTCCCACTACAAATCTAAAAGCAAATTGAGAGTGGAAATAGTACCTTGCTCACAGTTCTCCACAGTTCCATACTGAGCTAACAAACTATCCAGCACCTGTAAGAGATAAAAAAAATGACAGATTTAAATTCCAAAGTGGATTAACAAAACAAAAAAGCCTCTAAAAACCACAAGAAATTTAAAATTATCATAGGAGAATACAGATCATTTAAGACAGCCATTCCAACAAAGAAGAAATTATTCCAGAAAAACAAGCATACATTGCTTGTTTTCTCTCTCATATCAGAAAATATGCATTTAAAATTTCATTAATGTGAAAATACAAAGTATAACTTCAGGAAGTCACACTGCATTGTACATTCCAAACTTTGAAAATAAACTTCCAAGTCACCTGTTCTCAGAGGGGCTAAAGATGAGGCAGAAAGAATTAGAGAACAGCAAATCCAAAATAAAACTTTCTCCGTGTATTCCAAGAACATATATCTAATTTTGTCCCTGTTTGGAGCTGTTGGGGTTTTTCCTCCCAACGTATTTAGGTTGTAAATAAAAGTATTATTCTCTTCCTTAGTGGGGAATTATCTGTGTAGAGAAGGTAACAAGAACAACCAGCACATGAAGAGTTGTTTCACAATTATTTTGACAGATTTCTCAAAGATCACCATTTCAGAGGAACCACTCACAACAGTATCTTAACTATTATTTGAAAGTCACAATTAATTTTTCCTTCAGTAGAAAGCTAGGAAGAAACAGGTAAATGTATGTGACAAGGGGCAAAAGAAACCTAAATTAAGTAGTTTTATTTTGCATAGTTTGTTTTATTCCAGTCAAATGGAGGATGAAGAAGGGGGAAGTACACAAACTTCTGGGGAAAAATCAGGGTGTCAGAGTATTCCAGTAAAAGCATTAGCACACCCACAGTTGTACCACATCTAAAATTCACATGGTGTAGACTTTATTTTCTTCCTGGCAAGAAATAATGTTGCAGAAAATGGTGACTCTGGCAGTAACTAGCACAGACACAAGTGTATCATTGTGGTGTATTGAATCCTCACGTTTTGTCTCAGAAATTTAACTGATGCTGGAAATGTTCACAATTTACAGCAAGAAGTGAAAAAGTAAGCTTGCAATCTGTTCTGTAAGCAAATTCTGACATTTCTTCAGCTAGTCTCTTAAGGGGAAATGTAAGTAAGAAAGGGAGGAAACCCCTTTGGGAAAGGAAGGAAACAAGGAAGCAAAGATAGAAGGAGGGCTGTAGGCATAGAAAAGCATCTGTGCCGCTTCCCGTTGCAGTACACTTCCCTTTGCTATATCGAGGGTGCACATAATCCCAGTCCACAAAAATGTAAAAATGTAAAATTCAGTCTACATCTTCATGAGATTAAAATCCCTAAATTATAATCTAACAACCTACCACATACTTTTACTGCAATGCAAAAGACATTTCTAAGATAGATTGCAGTTTATACCTTCAAACCTGAAGACAACTCATATCAATGCAATTTCCACTCTTTTACCACCTACTAAAGTTTAAACTGCCTATAGATGTTTCAAAGGTAACGTTTCAAACCAGGTATTTAAAAGGCAATGCAGTGCTTGCCAAGTTTGAGGAACGCATTACTGCTTTTAACTGCAGAATTTCCCCATCCTTCTGGTAGAGACTCTAGTAAGTTTTCTTGGCAACTATTTTGTTTCCACAGACAAGTTGTTAATTGTCCTTTCATTCTACAAGTAGAGATTAGCCTAGTCTGAGAGTTTGGCTTTTCAATCCCCTAAAAAATAATTTTTCTGCCACTCCTCGGTTCTGACAATTGGAATCTAAGTGAATGTTTGCTCTAAAATTTGCTAAATATTACTGAAGCAGAGATGCTCCAGGGGATTAAAATAAATTAAAAGTCTGTGGAAGATCCTTTTAAGACAATTAAAACACTGGCACAGATGAGTGGGAGAGTTGTGAGGTCTTGCAGGTCTGCAGCTGTACCTTGCACAAGCCAGGAGAGCCACAGCACGCGATTAGAGGAAAACCTTCTTCCACAGACTGCCTAAGGGATCCACTGAAACCAGTGGGTGAACAGAATCTCAGGTGGGCTCAGGGGTTTAAAACAAGAAAAGCAAAGCTTTTCCTAGCTTAGAGATCCTTTCTGAGATGTTTAGTTGAAATAGGATACCAAAGAGTTCATTAGTCTGATAAAGCAATTCCTTTGTCCATACAGTATGTGAACACCTGCACTGTCCTACACCACAGACCGTGCCACAGTATGAGCAAATGTCTTTAATTGTTATTACATTTGGACTGTGCAGACCACCATGGCCACTCTGCTCCAAAGCTGCATCATCTCAAACCAGAATTTAATTTTCATCCTTATTCATACAGGCAAAGAGCAGTGCTAGAATGCCAGAGGCACCACAAGAGTTTGCTTGATAATAATCAATATCTCATATGGCATTTCTATATTAAATTTATATTCTGGGCTAAGCATACCTTTATACTGAGATCCACATATTAAAGTCACCATCTTCACTAAGAAAAGAAATGCTTTGAAGCTGAATCCACACAACTTTTAAAAGACACGTTTTCTCTAAAAAGGGACTAGCATGTATGTGATCAGCCATCAGAAACTTCTCAACACACTACTCCTTGCATCTGGTCCCAGGAGCCTAAGAACCCAAAGGCTGCTTTGCTGTTAATGCTGAGGAGCAGCCCAGAACGGCATATTCAGCATCACACCCCTCTCCAGCAGGAGCTCTCTACTTATGCTGCACCTTAATCCTCCTCTGATCCTTTTCAGTCAGTGTCCATCTGGGCTTTAATCCAAGTGATTTGAGTTCCCATGTTCTTAAAAGTTGCTTTACTGAACAGATTTATGAGACGTTTCCTCAAAGGATTGCCTTAACCAAAATGAGAAACAATCCTCTTTGGTCAAAGACACTCGTTCTCTACAGCACTGTCTCCTCAGGAGAAACCTTTTCCCATCATTCTCAAAATTTCTCAAATTCTTTCATCACCATCAGCCTCGTGCAGCAGGATTTTAAGTGTGATCAACACTGCAGAGGTAGCCTTTTAACTAGACTACTTAAAATGCACTAGTACAAAAGTTTCAGCGGCTGATGGGGTGTGTGTGTGTGAGGAGCAAGCTGCATGAATGAGAACACTTTCAACTGAACCAGCTGATCCAGTTGGGAGAAGTCATTGCAGTCATATTCAAAGCCAGATCCTCTATTGTAACTCACTTAGAAAACACAGAACTCAGTTCCTGCATGTGTTTTTTGCTTCACATGTATTTACTGCAACAGTCAGTTTCTATTCACATCTTTCATTTCTTCATATGTCTCTCACTATCTTTTCCCTCTTCCCAAATTTTTCTCTCTAGCCCAAAGCCTATAGTTCTGGTGCAAAACAAACATGTTTTGTTTGAGCTGCGCTTCCGTAACACTCTTCATGTACAGCCTTGTTGGGCAATCAGAACAAAATTCAAAGCCAAATTGGTGGTGCAGCAGCAATTCTGATGAGCAGCTGAAAAGTTTATTTGTACAAATATTTAATCTAAGCTAGAAAAAAAAGTCTTTCCTTTTCTTGAGCTCTCCTTCTAGCAGTTGTCTAAATTGGGTCTCCTGCTCTTGTTATAGCACAGATGTCTCTCTCACAAAAAGCTGCAGTCTTATACTGTGGACTTTCATTCATCAGGCTCTAAAAGCCAATTCTGACTTCATTATAAACAGCATTACCCTACACCAAGCCCCACAGATCGAGGCTGCTTTACACGGAAAAAAGAAAGAAGGAAACATTACTCTTCAGTGAAACCGAGAGCTTGATGCACACGTTAAAATACAACCGTTCTCATACAGATTTCACAGGTTTAGAGGTAGCACTTCTGAACAAATCAGAGCAGTTGCTTTCTGCATTTTCAGAGCAGACTATTTTATGCACATCATCTTATAGTGCTGTAGGGCTTCTGCCATACACTGTAAGGAAATTAGTCTCAAGACATCTGGTCTGTAAGCACAGTTATCCATATTGTTTCTCTCTCACACATGCACTTAGCGACAGGAACGTCACAGCGCTGCTGGAGAACCTGAAGTTATTTTCTCTACTCATGTAGACCAAATCCATTAGACCACCACCACCCCCTTGTTTCCATGACACCTGTGTCATGTTGACACAGAATTATAATTAGACAACAAAATTGAAATTGTAAGTAACAGGGGCTGAAAGAGACAGAAGCATTACGGTCATTCAGTAGAAAAACCACATAGAAATTTTTGGCTGCAAAGGCTTTGAGTGTACAATTTGGTTTAAGAAACAAACAATTTTGATTTAACAGAGAAGAGGTGGGGTGAAGGCAAACAAAAGAGCCAGGAACAGTGCTGATATCACAGATACTGAGCCTGGCTGAAACATGAATGCCACCTGCATATTTCAAGGACTTGCTTGATACATCTAAGTCCAGAAAAGAAAAAAAAAGCCATAATACCATATTCCATTAATTATATTAATTGAGCCTAACTAGTGGCCCTGGTGTACTAGAAGTTGCAGTGCAGCAGGAGTAGACCTGGCATTTTGTGACTTGGAGACGCGAGATTACCATGGCAGAGGTGCTGTTCCTCTCACAGCCACACCAGCTGCCAACAACTGACCATGGCAAAAAGGCTCTTCAAAGCACCTTCAGTTTGGTGGTATTTTTGATTGGTAAAAAGAAACGGTATCCCCAACAATGGTCCCAGCTAGCATGGCTTTGCAAGAAAAATTAAACTGAAGAAGCCCCTAATAAATTCCTGAGGGTTATATTTGAAAGGTGCAATAATTGGATAACACTGCATTGCCTGGATGGAGACTGTGGTGGACAGGTGAACTCATCTCCAGGTCACTCAGCACATCTCCCAGCCTGGGCAGCCTCTGCATCACTGCCACCCCTCCACAGCCCAAACACAGTAACTTAGCCCATTTTCACCAAAAAGGTCAGAGCATGCTGGTTCCTTTTCAAGGCAAAGCAGCATGGACATGGAATACCCAATTCAGTGCATGGTCTGCCAGGACACAGCTATTTTTCCAAAACCTCATGAAGGCATTTGAATAGGCAAAGCCAGTCTGCAATGGCTCAGTGCACTGCAGCGTGTGGTGATGGTGTTTTTCATCTTGTAGGCCCTCCAAAACCCAGTTTACTGTCTCATGAAACCATGACCATAGTCCTGAAGAATCAGAAAAATAAGCCTGGAAGCTGCTGAAGTCATTGTTTGCACACACCAGAAAGGCAGTGCCTGAAAACAATAACTCTGGCTTATTTACCACATCCCATACAAACCCTGGAGTGAATTCTTCTCCTGGGAACTTACAGTTATATCCAAATGTTCAAAACTAATAATAAGTTTACCCTATAATACAATTCTGTTTAGGTGGCATTACCAGGGTTTTAAGAATGTAATGCTGAACCACAGAGAACAAAGACAAAATTGTCAAAGGAACTACTAATTGAGTGACCAATTTGGACACCAAGGGCTTGATTTTCCATAGTGCTCAGCACGTCTGCGTGTTCAAAGGGCAGCTTCAAAGCCACTTTTGGTAGCGAGGAGAACACGGCATTTCTGCAAGAAAGACCTCAGGCTCATCACAAGACAAGCTGAAGACACTGTTAGCAACTAATAGCAACTTCTGCTTAGGGAGGTTAGCACAGCACCAGAGACCAGAACATGCAGGATTCAGTTTGCTGTGGCAACATTCAATTCCCCTAGCCAAAAGGGTTTGTCTTCCTCAAAGTCCTCGACTTGCTACAAAATTAAGAAAGTGTGTGGTGAATAACTGTGTCACAACACTTACGGAGGAGTCATCTCCACCACACAGGCTGGACTTGTTAGTGACAGCAGAGCCACCCTCTGGCCCCAGCCAATGTCCCTCCCTACAGTGCTAAGAGCAAACACTAGGTCCTGATTTACCTTGCTGTCACTACAGGACTTCTGAAATGCTCTATTAAAACAAAAAAAAATTAGGAGATAAGAGATGTTGTGGACTATTTCAATTTCAGTGTTTTGAATTAAGCAAAAGATAGAAAGCAACTGAAAATAGGTCTCAGGTAGAGCATCACATGCAACTATAACTATTATAATTAACTCCACATACCACATGTGTTTAAGTACTTCCAGATAATACTGCTGGACCATTTAAATTTTTATATATATACACACACAACCCTGTGTATATTTAAAAAAAAAAAAAATGGAAAGAGAGGACTAAATGCTTTAAAACCATGCTATCATTAAAAAGCAGCATTTAAAAGGACCTGCCTTGAATCTGCTAAGTCAGCAATTGCTTCAAGTATAATTACCGTGATTTACCAATAGAAGGTTGGTTTCTAAAAAAAAAAAAAAAAAGAAAGAAGGAATCCAACAAGTATAACCAACAGGATAAATCATTACAGATAACATCAGCATCAAAACTCCTTTTATCTCCTTTTTTTAAAAAATAACTCGACAGTAGAAAAATTCACTAAGAATATTCTAATGAAGCTCTGAAAATAGAAGAAATTTCAAAAGAAATTTTTGGGCTACAAAATTAGCCCGAGTACTGAACGCAACACACAAAAAGTTCTCATGTGCTTTCATGTTCCCACATTATACCCTAAGCTGGAAATAGTCTCTTTAATGTCTGATAAGGAGGAAAGATTAGTGTACATTATGCTAAGGATGCATGAAATGGAGAAAGAAAAATCATAGTATCAATGCTGACAAATGCCATTAAATGGTCTGCAAGGCTAAAAAAAGTACTTGAGAAATGTTTAAGAGAAAAGCAAAAATCCCCTCTTATTAGATGCATGGGTGGCCTCCTTCACAAAGAGATTAAAGGGAGCAGGATAATTCAGTTTGGAAAGGAGTGAGAGGGAATATGATACAGGTATTATGAAATAACGAATCATGTAGAGATGGCCAAATTGGCAGCTTCCATTCACCCTTCATCTAAATTAAATGAAAACAAGTTTGAAAACACAGAGAGTAAGTATTTATGCAACATTATCTGAATGCAATTAAGCACCTCACAATATCTGCTACAATACTTGATTAATCTCCCCTCTCTTCATGCTAAAGGTATAACTTCAAGAGCAGCTTCAGATAACATGAGAGTTTATGAACCAGGCTAACACTAATGCTAATGTTCTGATTCAGTACCCATCCTTATTTCCAGAAAATTAAAAAGCACTGCCACATTGATTGGTCCTTAAGGGCAGGAACTGCTGTTTATGGAGCTAATCCCCATTCCCAGTAGCTCCTTGTGGGCAGTGCTGGGGCCCCCTCCTCCTCAGGCAGACGGGCTACCAGGACATTTCTGCGGCTCGGCATGAGGGAAGGATCACATGCCGGGCTGGCAGATGGGTGTTGTGAAACGTAGTAGGATGCAGCAGCAACACTGCTCGTGTTCATCTGCCTCCCCTCGAACTGAGGCGGCCAGCTTAAGTGGAAACACTCTTCACTACTTCTACGTATGTCATTTTTAGTTTGCCAAAGGGAAAGGGAAAAAAAAAAAAGTTATAAAAGCGTTACTATCCAGCGAACACTCATTACCCAACTCTGATTAAATAAATGATAGACTACACAAGAGCAAGGGAAGCAGCACATTTTAAAAGAATGTTTGGAAAAGACACTGGGATAAAGTATGATTTTTCTGCTTTACTCACAGCATTATACCAAGACACAATCGCTGCCTCATTGGCAGTTTCGACACTTTCCTGTGGAGGCATCAAGCACTGGTCTCCATCAGGAAGGCTGTGGCTCAGGCTGACAGTGCAAGCTGCCATGTCCTGCTCCAGGCCATGAAAACTAGAACAGAAACGTTTATGTTTTTCCTTTCCCCTTCAACCTTTCAGTCCTCTCAATTTTGCTACCTCCATGTCATTACAGAAAATGTGTTCTTTTTAATTGCAAGCTTTATCAGGGAAAATTGTATTTCTCCTGTACACTTTACTCTCTTTTGTCTGTGTGTGCAAAAATAGCACTTTTAAAAGCTATTTTCTGTAGCTATTTAAAAGTCTTGATGCGACTTCATTACTGTTCTACAAGGCTGGTGCTAGCCTGATATTTTTAGTTTCAGCACAATAATAGTTTGTGCCTTCAAAAAAATGCCTTCTGTAAAGCTGGAATCCTGCAATTATAACAAATATCTATCAGACTAAAAAAAAAAATAAATCAATTTTCAAATCATCTTTTGGAATCTACCAACAATTACAAATTCCAGGAAATCTCTCCACAAGGGCACAGGCATAATTTCAAGAAGGGGACACAAACATGAAAAGTGTTCCCTCTGGTACAGATATGACTGTTCTTTGTAGAAACAGAGCCAAGTCAGAGCTCGATACCAGGGAAATCTTTCCTCGGAAGGTTGTCCCATATTTTAACATTAAGAATTTCTTCTAAGATCTGCTTGTAACTACCAAAAAATGATAGAGGGAATCACAGAGGAAAATCCTGTAAAATGGATTTAGTTCACAGATTAGTGCTGATAAAAAGGGAAGTATATTATATATAACTCAGATGGAGATCACATCAGAGACATTCCCTCTATTGTGCACAAGATGCAAAATGACAAGCTTTCAGGAAAAAAGATAAGTTCTTAACAAGCTCTTCATGAATATCTCAAATCTCTTTATAACCAGGAAAAACTATAAAAAGATTAAAGCATTTTTCTAGAGTTATAAGATTCTCCTTCTTTTAAAAGTGGCCATCCATAGGTGACCATGCCACGTCTTTGTCTGCCCAGCAGTTCTGCTAAGGGACAGCACTGCTGTGGACCAGATATTTCAGGTTTGGCCTCTATAAAGAATGAGGCTCTGAAATACAAGAGACTGCTGAAGGGAGGTAGCAGTTATTTGTGTTTACAGAGGCTCACAGACACATGGGACTGCATTGCTGGATATCCTCATCCAAAACTTTCCCTCAAGCCATCAGTACACATCATACACTTCCCCTCCCTAGATATGCTGGCATGACAAAACTCCTGCCCCTGAGTGCAAACCACCAGTAGCTGTCCAGGAACTCACAGGACAGACCAGTTACCCAAGCAGTTGTAACAGCTACACCTGAAATTACACAAGTCACTCCCCACAGCTAGAGAAGATTTCTTCCTCTTTTTTTTACACCCACCTCTCCTCATTTGTAAGGCTATTTCCAGTGAGTGGGGAGGAAAGAGGACAAGCTTACCTAGTCCCTATGAGGGCTGGGCACTGAAAAAAGTAAGTGGAGAGGAGTTCTAGCAAGACTCAAGAACTGAAGCCTGGGATCAAACAAGGGAAAAAAATTTATACACTTTATAGCAAGGAGGAGTGATCCTGGTAGAACAAGTACACCACCTTCAAGTGCTTGAGTTACTTGAGCTGCAGAACTAAATTGAAATAAAATCCACAGTAAAGGTCTCCACAGTGCTAACACAGAGATGAAAGCTTTGCAAACAACTACAATTACATGCTGTCAAAGCCTTCAGACTTCAAAAACATGAACCTTGGAGCAAAGGAGAAACATAGGATTTTTGACTGCAGAAAACTTCACTAGTAAAACACATATTCTAGTAGCTACCTAATCACTCAGTCATAAACATTAAGGTATACATATTTTAAATACTCAAAATCAAGTTACTAATACCCCCCTTAAAGTTAAACACAAATTTTACAATGAAATTCTGTTAAACACAAATTTACCAAGATCTATGAGATTTTTCAAGTCTACCTTAAAGAATCCTAGTAGTAAGACCAACTCATGGACTAATCTGACAGATAAGGTTTAAAAGGATGTTCACAAATAGCCACAAACTTTTGAATGCAATTATCTAAACTAGAAATAAAGACTTCAAGAGATGCACTATGCTAATACCATTTCACCTATATATACCAAAACAAAACAATTCAGAGTGTGAATGCTGAGTTTTGGCCAACAGCTTATGGACTATGAATTACTTTTAAGAGTCAGTTTTGAAGGAGCAGTCAAATGAAGAATAAGATGACTGGAACAATTCAAGGAGAAGGGCCACAATTAAATAATTAAATAAGTTAATACACCTAGAGTGTACGAGTGATCTTTGCTTCCACCTACTTTCATTCAGGGCCTTCTACAAAGTGGTGAGTTTTCCATTTGCAGCCATGCAGAATATGTTCAGTCTCCAGCAAGCTCTCAAACATTGAAGTTTCTTGTTCAACCACATTATTAATAAAATTAGAATGTTTTCCCTAATTTTAAAGGGAAAACAAAAGAAATGCAATCACAAAGGAGGCAAGCTTGCACTGTTGCACTCACTCTTCAGTAATTATTACTCTATAGTTGTACAGATCTGAAAAAATGCTACTCTCATTCCTTAGAAACATTGGGATTCACAGAGGAAATAGGAAATATTAAATAATGTGGATGAGAGATGGCTTCGGAGTGTTTGCTGCTCTTTTATTCAGCAGAGCTGTCCTTTCTAAAAGTCATCCTTGTGCGAGAATCTAGCAGTTTGGTTACACCAGGTAACCTGATTCACATGGTTTTAAGAAAAACCTATCAACACAAACCCGCTGTTTTCCAGAAGCCTGGACTCAGTTTTGATGCAACCTCTTTCTTATGCTCTGAAGAGGCACTGCAAATATTTGAATAAGTGGCTCAAGTTGTGTTTCATTGTTGCTCCATAAGTAGCTGCACAAGCCATCCTCTGCTGAAAGTACTATAACTCTCTACAGCAACTTTTCCCTGAACATTAATAAAAACAATCTGTAGCAATAAAATTTAAGAGTAAAGGTGAAGAATACTGCAGAGCATGGAAAGGTTGTATGCCATTTACCACTTTCACATTTGCTGTACAATAAACTATGTTCCCTTGTCAAAACAACTCCTTCTCTATAAAAAAACTTTAAATTTAAATTTTTTGACATTTAAAAAGCCAGCACTGTTTAAAATAAGGGAAGTAGGAGTGTAAATCCCAGTATACGCCTGTGTGAATGCACACTTCATTCTGATTTTTCACTGATTCATAGCTAAATACTCAGCTCAACAGAAGGGGAATTAGATTTTTAGGCACTGAGGGAAAAGAGTACTTCAGTGCTTTGCTATTGACATGGAAAGAAAGAGGAGGTGGTGTAAGAGGAACTAAGAAATCTTGGTTATTCACCTGTTGAATATTTAGGGAGCCACAGAGCTTGAAATCCTTGCTCATAGGCATCTGGATAAGAATGAACATTCTATTCAGAGCTAAGCATAGCCAGAAGATGTAGAGGGCAGTGGTAGACGACTGCTAGAACAGGGGAAAACTTTATTTTGAAGCATAAGCAGCACTCACCTCTAGCATGAGATCAGCAGCTGTGCATGACAAGCAGCACCAAGCCAGGGTAGCCCAGAGAGCCTGCAGGTGTAGCCAAGGGCTGCCCAGACATCAAAATGAAGAACAGGCAGCTGAAGGAAGTGCAGCCTAGCCGGGAGGCTGGGGACAATGGATGGACACAAGGACCAGTGGCCAGCCATTGCCAGGTCTTCTGGGGATAGAGGTGAAGAGTCAGACAGGAGTGGTCAGGAGAGATTCCTGAGGGAACTTGATCTGTGCCATGTAGGAAGGGACATTGAAGAGGTCTCCAGCTATTGTGGAAGCAATAAGTTCTAGAGGTGCTTGTAAAAAGGAGGGCCACCCAATAATAATGAAAGCCACCCAAAAAAATCTCAATGGCAGCATTTAGGGACAAGCTGCATCACAACCATGTCAGAGAAGGGAGCAAATAGGAAGATCAGGATCCCAGGTCAGAGGGATCCACACAAGAGCAGCTTCTCAGTGCAAGGGAACACAGGATGGAACACAAATGAGAAAGATGGCGAAATGCAGCAGCAGAAGCCTTAGAAGTCACCTAATACATATTCCCTTATAACTACATACCCTTACACATAGCACACACCCTGATGCTTGGTTTCAGGGAGATGGAAATAGCTCAGCATGCTTAAACAGTCATATATACGAGAAGCCTTGAAGCCAGAAAACACAAGAAAACACTGACAACATGGTTTTCATCACCCTGATACTTGAAAGCAGGGGAGCAGGGTGGAGAAACAGAAGCATGAGAGACAAGACCCTCTAATAAACACAGCAGAGCTGTGCTCAGCACAGAGGTACTCCAAGATGGTCTTCAGACATGAGTCAGCTGAATAAAGGTGGACCTGGCTGCACATATTCTGCTATAAAGACATGTTCTGAACTTATGAATAAAGACCACAAGACACAGAGTACAGCATCCCAGAGGAGATGAGAAATATTTAAATGCCAAGAAAATAAATGCAAAAGCCCAAATGACTCTCTTCCCCTGCGAAACTAGAAGCAAACTTCCCAATAAGCTATGCAAATGTGTCAGAAACTCTAAATAAAGCATGGACACTGAATGTGGAGAACAGGCTTCTGCACCATCACAGCTCCTGGAAGCACCACACATGGCACCTTTCTGCTGACTTACAGCTCCAAACTGCAAGGCAGGACAAGCTGAGGACATCACAGGGATTTTTACTTTAAAAAGAGAAAATGCTCCATGCATTGGGAACCTTTTACCAACATTTAAGGTCTTTGACTTTAAATGAATCTGAGAGTTTCATACTAACAGGCTGCCATATTGTCCCCTCCAGGACATCACAACATCCCTGGCAGCAAGGCTGACAACACTAGAGGAGCTGCTGCCAGGCACAGAGGCAAGCTTAGAAACCTGAACACCCTTGGCTAGAGTTTAAAGTCTAAACACTCCATCCCAAAAATACATGCAAGCATTTGGCCATTCTGCCACATAGCAACAGTAAAATCACTTTTCTCTCTGCTTACTTGAGAGCATGGTTAACTTTCAAATCAGCACAAATAGTAAGCTCAGTTATGGCAGAAAAAAAAAATATGGGATGGGGTAACATGGCCGAGTGCTGCAGCAGCCTGTGGAAAGCAATACCCCATGAGGTCTGGCAGCAGATCAAGAGCAGTCACTTCAGTTGCTTTTCAGATTATATAGCTTTGTGAAATTATTTTGGTAATATTCAGCCTTCTAAAAACCTCCCTATGGAAAGTGGTCTTTTCCAGTCCCTTATTGTTGAGCTCTTACCCACCAGTGCACAATGTGCTACTGTGGTTGTACTGGCTACCATGCCAGCAGCACAGTAGTGGTACATGCTGCTGAACCAATGAGACCAGCCCAGAACACGAGGAATGTCTCCCTTTCCAACCTCCTCTTTAATTTTAGTGCACACACAGCTCTGCTGCCAGGGCAGGCCATGCCAGGCAGATATTTGATTTGTAAACAGACACTCCAACATGCTCATCTTAGCTGCGGGCTCCAACTTATCTGCTGTTATTCCCAACTAGCATGCAGGAAAATTTCTGCATGGAACCTTATCCACAACAGTGAGTTTTCACAAGAAAAAGGCAGATAGTTCAATATATTTTGATGACCATATTAGTTTTCTGTTGAAGAAGCAGGGAAAGCCCAAGCCAGATTTCCCCTTGTAACCCTCCAGCCCAGTTCTGGGGTGTTCAGGAACAAAAGCACAATTAAGGCAGACACACTTTGCCTCTGCACACTACAACATGCACAGGGTGTGCCCTCTTTGTGGTTAATAAAGGCTCTCATGCCTTCCAATATGATAAAGGAATCACCTCAGGGTTAACGCTCTGAAAATATGAATAGATGGTGACAAGGAACCATGCAAGCCTTACTGCCTTGTCTCCCACCAGGACAATGCAGGGTACCCCCTCACCTCCATCAGCAATGGCTACCACAGAACGGCTCCTGAAACTCGCACCAGGCATTATCCCAGATAGACTTAACTCTGAGAAATTACCCTGGACCCTGCTTTTTCTGGCAGCCATTTCAATAGGCAGTCCTAGATATCCAATTTCAGTCAACTGGAGTCTTCTAAGGTTAAATTTATAAACGGGTTCATTTAATGTTCATGTCTGCATGCTCAGAGACAGACAAGATAGATTTCACTTTCAGTTTGCCTGGTATTTTCTTCTTCGACCCTTTCTGAAGAATCCTCACAAGAACGGACATTCACAAAAAAGTCAGCAACCTATTTCTAGATGAGAAAAAGACCAGGCCTTCTGGACTGATGGACCAGCTGCTCCACTTTCAATCTTCCCCTTGAAGTCATCTCAATGCTACCCTATAGTGCCTTTTTTTAATTTTTTTTTTTCTTCTGTGAATCTTGACTAAAACTAGAAGACAAAATTTCCCCTCAGTAGATTTATAAGAATAGGGCATTTTATGTGAAGGGGTCTAACACAAGATAACCAAGCAGTGGGCTTTCCAGGGAATCAGAAATCACTTACTCCTCTTGTCCTCCACCTCACCCCTACCCAATTTGGTTTTTTTAAGTAGAAAAGCTACCTCTATAAGTAATTTTATTCCCAATATCTAGCTAACAAAGAAATTCTAACATGACACTAATAGAGAACCTACGTCTCTGAACAACAATGGCTGTATGAGATTATGTTCCTTACTGTTTTGGCTGCATTAAAACTCCTGTTAAAACCTTCAGTGCTTGTGGTATTTTTATATCTACAGACAAGAAATGAGGAAATAATAACTCAAGAGATCTCTGTCCAAATTCTGGGAAAAGGAAGCTTGATTTATCTGCACTCTTGACTACATCTGTGACTACAAGTTACATAAATACTTGGTCTCATTTTTTAAAAAGCCAACAAAAAACCATTACCCACTTCCTCTCATCTGTTTCTTGTTATGGTACAGGTAACACCTTTAGCTGGCTTTTCATCACAGGAGAAATGCTAAAAGCAAGCTTTAACAAAAAAAAAAATGAAACTAGTGAAGACACTTGTCATATTAACCACGTTAGTACATTCGCCTAAATAGGACATATGGAACATTGTTCTCCTAGAAACCTTTTAGAAAAACATTCAAACAAAGTTTTGGCAGTTGGCAGATGTAAGTCTAAGCAAATCTATCCTTGGGATAACTTAAATTTGTTCACAGAAGTAGTCCAGCCCCCCATTTCTCCCCACACTCCTGCACAAGCCTTCACTGCCACTGCTACAGATGTGGATGGCAGCTGCTTGTGCTTGAATCCATGCAGCTGACTATATGCTTTTTCTAGAAGTTAAAATAGCATCCTTCTACCGTGTACAAATGCATATCTACACACACAACATACTATACATATTCATTCATACCCCTCCTACTTGCAGGGTAGCAGGACACAGCACGGAAGAGCAAGCTGACTTGAGAAGCTGCTTCAGGCGTGAAAATACAGGTTGTGGGATGTGTTCACAGCACACACATCTCAAAGAACTCTGCACAGCGTTAGCATAGGATGAATATTAGCATAGATGAATATCACTCACAACTGGTCCATTTAAAAAGTGACATCTCGAATTCTAGCAGGACATGCAGAATATTGTTTACCGAATTCAGCATCGTCACAGCATTGTCTTTGTTATTATAAATACAGTTCAGGTCAGCCCCCTAAAGGTATTCATAGCTAAATATTCCTCAGGCAAAACAGAAAACTAATATAACTGGAACTCACATTAGCATCTGAGAGCAAGGTCTACCACGAACACTTTTACAACACCAGAAATTACTAATTTAGGAAAATACGTACAGCAGCCTTACAGTACACAGTAGGCTTTGTGCACATCTTTTTATAAGACAGAAACCCTGTACTCTGAGATCTGAATATTGTACTTTGGACATGTACACACTCTGTACTTGTGTTCCCTTATCTCAATATTGAGGTACCTGTGGTGTTTTCCCTACACACACTATTTCAAAGAGGACAATGCCAACATGGACACACACAAAGTTGTATGCACAGAGCATTGGCTTAAAGTTCAAATGCTTTCACTGGCCCTCAGTATCTGCTGAAGTGCAGCCAATCTAACCATCAGTGTCCATGTCACAGCAGGGCTGCAGCTTAGGACCAAATCTAGACCTTGCCCCATGACAACTGCAGCTACCTGGTGTCAGAACCAAGACTGGTCTGATGCATTAGACTGAAGGTGGTTTTGACTTTTGGTGGGGCTCCCAAATTCTGTAAACAGCTATATGAAACACAATTACTAGAACTATTCAAGGTCTAAACCAGGTCATTTCACCCAGCAATAAGGCACAATCATCTACACACCTCAGTGATTTCAAGTCAGCCTTTGAATCTGTATGATTGGAATATGGATGATTTTTAGACACTAACCACTACAGACATCCTTCCCATATCACCACAGATTTTATACTTATTAAGAGTTCTACTATTTCACAACAGGTACCGAAACATTTTACGCACTTGAAGACTTTTGTCTTCTTGAAAGGCAGTGGAAAGACTTAATGGTCTTAGGTCTTTCTTGGTCAGGTTTTACTTCTCCTGCTGGAGATACCCTCAAAGTTGTCCACATACATCTTGCAGTAGCATACAAAGAGCAAACCTAGGCTTCCAGAGAGACACTTGGGTAAAGAGAACAGCAAGACAGAAGTAGCAGAGAGGAGGATGTTCATCTCAGAGGAGGTGGCAGCGTGAAATAGAGGGAAATACCTACAGCCATCCCACTCAGCAATGGGAAAATATCATCTGTTGAAACTCTTGTCTCTACAAATATAATTTGATGTATCAGTAACTGGTGTAGAGTAAGCCTATATTCATCAAATCCTTGAATAAATTCCACTTTTAAATCATCCAAGATACTCCAGAAAATGAATGCTTAGATTCTGCACTTCATCATTTTCTATTGCTTTAGAAACAGTACCAAGGTGTTTGCAAGCTCCTTAGTTTTGTTTCCAGTTTGAGCCAACTATGAAGTGCAAGTTATGCAGCATTAAAAGACAGAAATGGGGTCATAAAGCAAAACATACTTTGTTAATATAAATCTGTACATGAGTGCATAGGCACAAAACATTATCATCCATCTTTTATACAGTTCACATACTGGGGGAGTAAATAAGTACAGCTGTGTAAACACATTCACACCCTTTAAATACAAAATATGTAAGGAAAAAAAGCAGTATTACAAGGATTTATTTTTTCTTCCCTTTAGTTTTTCCAAATCTACTTTCTATTGTGTTCTTAAATGGAAATTAAAAGCATTGTAGAAGTATCAAATAGGTGTGCGGTGATTTGAAGAAAAAGGGAAAACAAAGCTCTAGAGCTGGTGGATGCTAAGGTTACATGATGCTCATTGCAGCTGTAAATAGAAAAAGATAGCAAAGGTTTGGGGGTTTGGAGGCTGACATTTTTTACATATGGTTTTTGCCTTAAAAAAAATCCTCTAAATATGGCAATGGGAACTGACCATGAAAAGCAGTTAGAGTAGTGCAGAACAAGTGACAAGTGACAACATGAGAACTCCTTACCACTTATGGCAGTGTCATGAACACAACAGGTGACAACCTGAGTTTGTAACAAAGGTACGTCAAAGTGCAATAGCACAAACTGAAAAATCTCTTAATTCTTAGCCATAATCGGCTTTGGAAAATAAAGTTGTTAATAAACTTCCTTTTAAAAGTTTGAGGAAAAACTTGCAATTCCAGCTTCAAAGCTCTGAAAAGGTTTAACTGCGATATGTAAGCACACATCACCAGCACATGACCCCCAAGAAGTGCTGTGAGCATACCAGGCAGGAAACTCTCTGTATGCCTGTCCCTCATTTGTTACACCACGAAGAAAGAGCAGCCATCGGTCACTCTAAACCTTTCAATTAAACACTCATTTTCTAACCATTAGAGAGAAGGCAAACGGTTCAAGTTCTGGAGTCATCAACTGCAAGTTTAACTAGAACCATAATTACAAAATTCCAAGTGGTAAATTATGTATTATAGAGAGGCTGAAATATTCTGGGGTTTTGTGTAAAATACAATCACCTCTTTGCACTGGCCAATAATAATAAAAACTGAATAAATGCTCCATTGTATATACCTCTGAACTACCCTATGCAAGTATAAATCGTGCTGTCACAGTGGTTACAAACCACCCATCAGCTCCAAAAAAGCACACAGTTTTCTAACTTGGATGTCAAAACTGAAATTCCATAATCCAGAACAAGCCAGCCAGCGGAAGATCTCAGCACCCCTGCCCTTCCCAGCAGAGATAGCAAATATTCTAGAGCCTCAAAAGTGTGTTCCATCTTGCTTATTTAGCTTTAGAAAACCAAACCCTCACAACAAACATACTGGGGTTTGTTTTTTTCCCAGAGTCAGCTGCTAAATAAAGAAAGCAGCACAGTTCTCTACCAGGCATCACCAAGAAGAATTGTATCTATGCAAACTTTAAATATGCAGGCAACTCAAGGAACAGTACTCACGCACAGCTCCAAATCTAATAATGAACATGCAATTGTAAATCTGGTATGAACCAGACCATGTGAGGATACGGCCATCTGTGTAATGACTGCAACGCACGTTACTGCTGCGGCGTGTAATGTTCCTCCCTCATTAAAAACACCAGCACTGAGCCATGTATGTGGAGCACATGCCTGTTTACAACAATAACTTCTCAAGAAAAGCTCAAAAGACTGCAAAGCTGGCAACAAGACCGTGCTGTTCAGCCTCACCCAGCTGTGTGAAGTGTCATGAAAATGAGCTCATGCCCTGCAATGCTCGTCCCTGCCTAGGAGGCTGTGCTCCCAGCACCAGGAGCAGAACCAGACCCCAGGTCTTCCCAGGCAGGAACACCTGGGAGTGGCTGCAACAGGCAGAGCAGCCCTTTGCCCTTCACCTCCAAGTGGAGCGAGCATGTGAGCAGCAAGAACAGAGAGGCTGCCTTGTAACCAAGAGAGAAGAGGGAGAAAGCCTAAGGTGGGAGCCAGATGTGCACCTGCAGCTTCACCAGCAGGAGCCCACCTTCTCCTGCACCAAGGCTCCACACTGCAGCTCCAGCCAAGCCGGGGGTACTGGATGCCGAGAGCCATTGCAGATGGTGACAACAGGGTGAGAAGCTGGAGAGGGTGGCTGGCCACAAATCTCAGCAACTGAGTCCGGGCACTGCTCACAAAGCTGTGCAGCCACCCCACCAAGGGTGTCAACCTGTTGGATGCCAATAGAGGAAGCCCTTTCACGCTTAATTTTTTTTAAGCTGTGTTTCTTCTCCTTTTAGATTGTTGATTATGAGCTGTGAAAGACTGCAGTGAATTATATATTTTCATGCATCATGAGTCACGTTCCTCCTCCTTTTCTTTGTCCCAACCATACGCCGTTTCTGCAACAGATTCAAAAATGCAGGGACATGCATTTCTCCCATACAACAGGGTTTTCAGAATTATTCATGATTTAGAAATGCACAGCTTAATTTGTACTGCTTTACAGCCTGGTCTCTGTCTTTTAATGCCATGTAACTTGTTCTTTATAGTGGCTCAAGCTGGGAAAGAAACTAAGCGCAGCTTGCAAACTCCTCAGTTCTGCTTCTAAAGCAATAGAGAATGATGAAGTACAGAGACTAAACATTCATTTTCTCAAGGATCTCAGATTATTTCAAAGTGAAAGTCACTGAAGAGTCTCATGGATATGAGCAGGGATTCCATATGAGCAAGGAATTCCATACAACACTAAGTGTTGCTATAAGGCAGGATATGGTGCAAGCCCTAAGAGCTATTCTGCTTGAAAGGGCAATCATTTTGGCATAGCCAAATTATATTTGCATAGCCAAGATTCCCTGCAAATGCTGCTTCTCAGCACTGAACTTCTGAGTCTTCCCTCTACCTGGCTAGTCCCATCAGGTTTTTCCCCATAGCACCAGTCACACTCCATGTGCCACCACTTGAAAACACACACATACTGCTCTGAAGGTGCCTGCAGCACAGGAGCAAGAGCCCTCCAAAGCCCACAAAACATGACCTCCAAGGAACAGCTGAAAAGCTTGCAGACATACCAGCTACAAAAGAAAGGCCCAAGGGAAGCCTTGAGCCTGTGGAGAGAGAGGGGGCACAGGGAATTTCTCCACCTAGAGCAGCAGATCTGCTGAGTTGTAAGCTGGTTACAACCACACCAAGAGAACAGGAGGCTGATTAGCAAGGCCATATGAGGAGGGCATGAGATAGACTACTGCTCTCTCATCAGCACCAACCTAGCAAAGCAAGGCGCTGCCCTACCAAAATCAGTGCTTGCTCCCATCTCTAACACTTACACAGCCCATCCCTGGCCCATGGGTGCTGCTTGCTCAGCCAGCCCCACTCTACACACAACATATTTCCAACTGCTGCAGAGCTTCCAGGGCTGCCAGACCAACATGTTTCTGCTGCCTGGGCTGGGGGTGAACAGAGTCGTTGCTCACACAGCAACCACCCCGAGTGCTCTTCCCTGCTCAGAGCCTGCTTTGCCTGTACCATGCTCACACCACTGCCACTCCACATGGCACAGGCACACTGGGAGGACAGTCTGGAGCAAACCCACCCATTTCTTTTGGGCAGCAGATATAAAGATACACAGGTTATTGTATGCTCTTACTGCAAAGGTAAAGCAGGGGGCAAAGGAAGCAGGGAAGGAAGGAAGCTACATTAAGCTTTCAGTTAGTTAAAATAAATCTCTCTTCCCCTCCCCTTCCCCCTGGCCTCACATACCAGCTCTAAACATCGCCCTTCCCACTCCCAGCACAGAGAGCTGTCTCTCAGGATCAGGCTCCGAATGCAGGCTTTGTGCTTCAACCAGGCTGTGCTCTGAGGAATTGCTTCCTGAATGACCAGTGGGAAACACCACATGGTGTCACAGCACACGGGTCCAAAGCATAAGTTTTGTGGAACACATCTGAGGCAAGTACATCAACCTTCACATGGTGCACCCAGTGTCACGCCAGTAAGACAGCATGAAATGCTTTCAGGGGCTTAACTAGTTCAGCTTTTTTGGAAGAAAGATATGACAAAAGCACAGTCAAAAATAGACCAGCTTTAGCTAATATAACTGATTATTCTTCTAACAAGGTCTCAAACACATCTGAAGTGGTTTCAGTAATGGTGACAACAACCAGGACAAAAGACAGCAATATGACTTCACAAGTGAAACAAGTGCTTAAAATACTCAATAAAGCACAAATATCATAAAGGACACAGATGCCTTTAAGAGGGTGAAACCCACCTCTGCTCTCTTCAGTGACCTTATAAAAAAGTTACTGAGAGCATTACAGATATGCTGCCTAACTTTGCTCGTACACAGAAGAAATAAAATTGGAAGCTCTGTGTATTAGATTAGGACACAAAAAAACCCATCCCAGAACACCTCTGAGTGAAAACGTGCCTATTCTAATGATTGCTTAAATAGAGGAGCGACTCTTTAGACAACTAGGAAGCCTGTGAGTTTGTACTATGTCAAACTGCCCTATTTTTAGCATTGTGTGTCAAGGGCACATGCCTAGAAAGCGCTTTCACTGCTTCAGCAGTTTACAGGAAAAACAAGGTAGACAAGCACATGCTTATTTACAGACAGATGAGTCCAAATCTTGTGTGTGAATAATCACATGGGACTGCTTCAGTTTTACAGGGTGACTCACCAGGGCAGCATCAGGGCTCCTGACACAGCCCCAGAGCTCAGCGCTAGCGGAAGGAAATGGCTGCACAGCACTCAAAAATCCTGAAGCAGCACAAGAGGGGCTGGGCAGTAAACTGAAAGCTAATGGACTACATTAATTTTTTTCAAGTGAAAAGTAAGTCTTTCAGATTGGCAAGAATGATAAAAGGTCTGCAAAAAAAAAAAAGTGAACTGTTGTCAAAGACCTTACATTCCCCACTGGTTTTCTATTTTAGGTTCTACATATGACTAATCTTCAAACTTTTCAGTACCTCTAGCATCAGCTGTTCAAAAAAACCCCAGAAAAATACTTCATAAAAGCCTGTACAGCCATCTAAAGGATGTAAGCCTCAATCCTGACCGCCATTTCTACATCCAAAACTCAAACACACTGAGTAACACCATAAAGTCATACTTTACCTGGTAGCTCTCATTTGTTAATAGAAAACAATTATCAAACAATGAAGGTTTTGCCAATACATATAATGCTTGACCCTCTGCTTTCGATTAATACCTATATACCCACTACTGTCTCTAGCCACTGTCACAGACAAGTCTGCTGCATTTTCCACTATCAAGTGTCCTTTATTTGAAATACCATCTGAGTAGTTTCAAGCAAATTCTTTACTGTGAGGCACCAGCAGACTCACTGTGCGTCTTTACACTTAGCTAATAAGCTTTGCAGTGAGGAAGACAACAAGGACTAAAATATGCAAAATTCTGGAAAACGGAATATGAACTCCTTTCTCCACTCCAGTGGCATGGGGGCACCACAAGAGCTGTGCTTATGCCATCTACAAGCAATTAAACCAATCTTTGGTCAGCAGCAAGGTCACATCTCCAAACCTTCACCAGCTGCATCAGAAAGCTAGCACAGCCATATGTAAACAGACAGAACAACTATGAAGCACTGCATTGCTTGAAAACATGACAATAAACAAAATAAGATTTTGATAGGACGAAGGTATACACAAGACAAGCAACATTTTACCTAAGACTACAGAAGGGTTTCTGTACCCAAGAGTTTTATTCTTTAAAATTATGCCTATCCCACCAAAAAAACCTTACAACTTAGTATGTGGTCCACAGCATCCTCAACAGGTTTGCAAGGTACAAATACTAGAACAGGTACTAATTAACAGCCCATGGTATGCTCTGCTCATTCTGAACACAAAGATTAAAATTAGATGCCACACTCTCTAGAGTTCTAGTGGAAGAAGCCATTCAGCTGTTACAGGACTGAAGTCAGAAACTGGAAGAAAACCTAAGCCACTTGAGTTTTCTAAATGCATAGAAAAATCTTCACGACTACACTGACTTCAACATCCATTTCACTAGTTTGAGAAACTACTCTAAGTTCTGTCTAAGAGAAGTTAACAGAACTTTCAAGAGTATCTTCTTTTCAAACTCTCATAGATAATGAAGCACTTAAGTGCTGTGTGCTCACCAGCACAGTCCATGCAACAGCAAGTACATGTGAGAGCTACGTCCAGTGTTATCCGTACAGCCAAGATCAACTAGCAAACAGGTCTGAAGGTGGGAGCAGATGGCACAAGATGTGGTCAGACATTGCTCTGAAGGGTTAACAGAATGACAGTGTTGCTTTAACAGCTTCATATAGCCTTGGCTGCTGTGACTGATGTGCAAACTGTGCTGTCCTTAGGACAGTAAATAGGGACAGCACGGGACCACTGTGTAAAATTCCTGTTGGCAGCAAAGCAAGAAAACACGTACAACTTGGGGATGGGGGATGGGGAGGGAAACAGAGTGGAGAGATATTTGCATCTCTTTTTGGCTGCATTAGTAAATAAGGTGTTGAGAAACAAATCCTACTAATTTTCCATAGGAACAGATGTTTGCTTAACACTACCTCACTTTCAACACTTGCTCATAGAGAATACATCACACAAAAAATGCTGCTAAAAAAATAAAGGAAAACAGAATAAAAACAAAAGACAGTTCCAAGTTACTGTGTTGGGATAAGCAAAGTAGGACATGGACCTAATCCCCATATTGCAGCTCCTCTCCTAAATATGCATACTCCTGGGGTACTACTCAGGTGATCTGTGTAAACCACGGTGACATTTTCACAAACTAGCCCAGCATGAGTGCTCTGTGAGCATCTACACTGCAGAAATCTAGAGAGCTCAACTCTAAAGATTTGTGGATGTCCTACGGGTGAAAAATTACCCAGCAGCCCAGGGGTGAAGGGTGCAGGTAATCTGCCCTCCAAGCCCAAGCAATTACAACTGGGTTGCTGCATGGTGACCTCAAAGCCTTGATCTCAGGTATGGCATGTGGCTACCTTTGTCCCTCCCTCACACTTCCAGTCATGCAAAGCACAAATTGTGTCATCCCAGGCTACCTTGAACCCTCAGTTCCAACCAAAGTCTGCCTGCACCACCAGCCCTCCAGCTCTGACCCTCAGAGCCTCTGGGACTGCCTCACCCAGACAGGGTTTTGCCCATGGGATCCAAGCTGGTCAGTCAGGGCAGCACTCTGTTGGGAAGGGGAGCAGGGAGAGGAGGTGAGACTCAGGGCGGAGAAGCAGTAGCAAATTGGAAAAACATCAGCAAAGTAAAAAAATAAAAAAGAGGAAATAGGTATATAATTGCATAAATCTTAAGGCATCAAGGTTGTGCTTAGGGTTGTTTATCACTTTGCCTCAAACAATTAAGTAAGTGAAATTCTTCGTTCTGAATTAATTTGCCTAAAATTAAAGCAAATACTGTTTTAAAAGCACTGTTTTAATACAAAATGCAACAACCTTTCACTGACACTGTTAAAACTGTGTCACACCAAGTCAATAGCTTGCTTATAAATCATAGGTCAGTGTTTCTAATCTAACAGCAGTAATATACTACAGTGTTAGTGTACAAGGCAAGTTTTTATTTTAAAACTTCAGTTAATAATTCTAACTCTTTATTAGAAGTGTTCTGAAAGCGTGGTTGCCTTTTTTTTCAGATGAGCAGAGGGTCTGACAGAAGGATCATCCAAAATCATGTACATCTTTTAGATAATGGAAAAGAACTATGGATTTCAAGACCTGATTATACACACATGAAGAGGCAAGGCTGAGAAAAGCAGACTGGTTTAGAACCTCCCACGAGTCACTGAATTTGGAGTTCCCGTTACTTTTAAGCCCAGCATATCTTTAGAATTAAGTTCTGCTAATTGAAAGATGTAAAGGCAACAATATTACTAAGAAACACATTGCTCAAGTGCAGAACACACCTCTATTCCTGCAACTCCAAGCATAGAGAAGTTTTTGTAGTAAAATGGAGAGGAAATGACACTTCTCTGAAATTTAAATACATTAATTTTTTCGGTGTAACTTAGTTCTTATATTTATGCACATTTTAGGACGCATGCATACTGTTTTTAAGCCCAATACTCTCAGTAAAGTGCTAAATTAAACACAGTGATTTATATAATGAATCATAAAAAGAAGCTTCACTCTGAAGAACTAGCATATAAGAAAATGCACAGAGCTTTAAGTCTTCTAAAGCTCAACGACTGCTAATTTTTTCTTCTTAAGATTACTGCCAGTGCACAAGAAGAGGAATTTTCTTGCATATAATGGAATTGGCCAGCCAAGAATCACTGAGGTGATGCACTTGAAAAGTTAGAAATATGCTGGGTTTTAATCATAACTTCAATACAGTAAGAGGATATGATCTGGTAGAGTAACAAAATTTACTGTCATTTCAACATCACCTTCATTGTAGCCCTTCTTTAAAGCTGTACCTTTAGTTAGCTTTCCTGGCACCAACATTTCCCAGTTTGTTGCCACTGTATTAAAGGCAAAACCAAAACCAGCAAGGTAGGCAAACACGATTATACTGCAGAGAATTCCTAGAATTCCACTGAAAGTAACTCCCAAAATAACTTAAAAAACAAACCAACAAACCACACACACGTAAAAATAGCTCTCAAACAAACAACCAAGTTTCATTTTTACTATACTTCTTTTAAACCATTAATGAGTCATCACTTAAATCACTAGCTATGTTTATAAAGAATTATTCACACAGTAAACTAGAATTCATAGAATGAAACTGTATACATTCCATATACCATATTTTCTTCTTTAAACTAATTAGAACACAGGAACTCACTGATTTGCAGGAGGGGGTGTTGATTTTTTTTTTTTTTAGACTAGCATTTTGAAGTGTATTTACCACAGAAGTTGTGTTTCACCTCATGGCAAAAGCTCAATGTCTCCTACTTACTTAGCCTACACAAAATTTTCCTCTTTACCAGAAGGGTTTTCCACCAAAAATGAGACCAAGAAAGATCGTGGTGTAGCTGAACAAAATAAAATGCAATTAGTGGTAACGTTTTTGTAGGTTGTGTCATTTCATACTCTTTCCGTGCCTTCATGAGGCAGCAAAGGCTTCATTGGAACACACTCCAAGCAAAAACTGACTCCTGCAATCACTGCCCACTTTGATTAGTCTTAATCTTAGTGGAAGCACAGCAATTTTCACTGATTGCTTGTTTGAGGGACTGGCGATTTGCGCAATGTTTATTTTGGGCCGTCACTGAGGGAGGGGTGCAGCCAAATGGGCAGTCTCCCAATCCAGATCACACAAACCCCAGCCCTTGCACTCTAGGAACATCTCAGCCTCAGCCAAACCCCGGGAGCCTGCCTGTGTCGGGAAGGGTTGCGCTCGGCAGGACCCACCCAGAGGACTCCTGCAAGATGGAAACTGCATCTCCACGCCCTGGCAAGCCCCACCAACTGAGGCACAGCCCAGAGAAAGCAGGAGAGTGGTGTGGGCAGGCTTTGTAATCAAGTACCACAGGTTACAAAGTGAGGAGCAGAGAGATTCCCCAAGTACTGTAAGAAGCAGCTATGAAGAAGTGATAGTGGATTCATCATGACCTCAACACAAAGTGGACTCATCATGAGCAAGAAGGAACAGTGCCCAGCACAGTTCAGGAATATTTTTTAAAAAATCTGTGCTCCTCACCTTAAACAAAACTAGAAAATCCAAATGACAAATACTTTTACTTATGGTGGATTTCCATCCACACACAAACCCAGATTTCACTAAATCAGTGAAATACACAGGACACACATTAAAGAGCAAGTGCCCTGCTCATTCAAATGCCTCTGATGATTCCAAAACAGACTTTAATGTGGAGCACACCCCTTCCAGTGCAAGTGGTGTGCATCATGGCACCTGCATCCAACAAAGTGCTGTTCCTGTGGGTTGTGTATTTTGGGTGATAGCACATGTTCCATGTTCTCACATCACTCACTAATCAGTTTGATGAAGTAGCTATTAGAAATAAGAAACTTAACACTCAGCTATATTCCAAAGTCACTGTACATATCTTGTGTCACAAGAAAACAGAAAGGAAGAAGCTATGCCTTTTAGTTTCCCACATTTCTCTCTAACCTTTTTTCTTGCTTCCTGGAGTAAAGATCTTCTCACCAATAGATTGTGAAAGACTGGGCTGATTAATAAATTTGATGGATACACAACACGAGACAACAGCTACAATAGCATGGGACTGCAGGAAAGAGCAAAAACCATGTTAATGACCCCCTTACGACTGCAGCTGGAGTCAAGCAGCAGGATTTCCTTAGACAGCATTGTTACATCTGGATCCCTCTCCAAGGGAAATGAAAAGCAGCACTTCTGCAAGATATTCTGCCAGATATGCCAAAGCCACAAAAGCATGCAAGAGGCAATGATGATATGAATTGAAATGCTAGTATAAATGAAGGAGAGGTTAATACACCCTAGCACAATAGTTAGCTCTGCTTCAGGTGACCATCATAAGCTGGCAAGGAAAAATCACAAGCATCACCTAAAAATGATCACTAGAAATTAGTTACAATCAGATGATGGGTAGTTAAGCAACACAAGCAGTGGGCTGAAAAAAGCAGTTTTGTGAACTCAGCAAGGTATGGGAGACCTTAAAAAGCATGAGCAAGCAAAGTGTTGTTCAGGCATTTCTGAACAGAAAATCAGTCTGCAGAACTGCAAACTAATACCTCTAGAACTTGGTTCCAGAAGCGGTTTGCAGAACAACATAATCCACAATCAGTTCTGTAAGAAACATTTGCTGTGCTGATAATGTTTATTTTATATCTTTCCCAAATTCAACTAATATTTTTCTAATGACTTGATAGTAATGGATAGGGAATTAGAAGGTCTTAGCTTACTTATGGTCATTTCCATCCTGTATATTGCATTTGGTAGATTTTTGCATTCATAATGACCACGAACAATTGATGGAAACTGAGTATTCCATAGGTTATATACCTTTATACACAAGATA
Source organism: Phylloscopus whistleri (assembly GCA_017589585.1). Taxonomy (NCBI): domain Eukaryota; kingdom Metazoa; phylum Chordata; class Aves; order Passeriformes; family Phylloscopidae; genus Phylloscopus; species Phylloscopus whistleri. The sequence continues at coordinate 1,070,265 of JADMLD010000231.1, forward strand.
ACCACAACATAAAGTCTTACTTTAGGTTCTTGTGTGCATCTGATACACATGCTGACATTTATCAAAGGTGCAAAGATTCCTGTTACGGGTTACCACAGAATGTGATGGTTTTATATTAAGAATACCTCCTTGAGCTAGCACAATATAAAACTTCCTGACAGTTCTGGTTATACAGATTTATTTTTTTTAATTTAGAAAATTAATTTCAGTTTTCCTTTAAATAGAAACAGATTTTAGACAGAATTCATAGAAAGCATCTATGACGTTGCAAGTCATGAAGTAATCTATTAGCTCTAAAGTAATGTTTGCCACATCACCCATCAGGTATTTCTTATGCCTACAAACATCTATAGTGTTTCTACAATTTTAAGTAATTTCCTCACTAGAACTAGAAAAAACAAAGGGATCTGAAAACCTACCTATTTTGGTGAAATAAATACTCATGATTATATAATTCCAACTACTTATTCCTCATACTCAACAAAAAGAGTAGGTTTAAGATTTCACACCCCTTCACTCTGTGCATCTTCAAGCACTGCTGGAATGCTAACTTACTCTGTTATCCTCCAGATTTTGGCTATCAAATGATTTGGAAAGAATGACATTTTCAGTACCAGGATTACACAAAAACTGGGGAAAAAAAAATCCATACACAGAGATTCAAGCTCATAAAAGACCTTCCCCCACACTAATAACCAGGCACTGGTCCCTGGCAAAGAGGATAAGATGTCCTCTGTCCCCACCCCTGTCCTGATCTTTGAGGGAGGCAAAAGGCCCAGGAAAGCTGTGAGTCCTACAAATCCCAGGAGGCCCTCTAGCACTGGAGGAATACAGCATGAGGATGTTACCTTGTAGCTGCTGTGGTTAGAGCATGGAGGACGAGGAGGTGGCAGTCAAGAAAACAAGAGCATCTTCCTCCAACAGTTAATTGAAATGAAAGAAAAAGGGAGTTGCAGAGCACAATTATTTGCTGAAAAGGACAGGACCCTTGGCTCACAGGCTAGAAGTTCCCTTTTGGGGCAGTAAGTCTGCAGGTATGAGGCTTCACCCAATAGTTTGCAAGCCTAGAAAGCCATCAGATAAACTGCCTGCTGAAAAAACACACCCCAGTGTGTACCAGGACAGCTCACAGCACCTACACTTTTCTGCCAACACCAACATCAGAAAGGTTACCAAGCAGGTAAGATAACAGAAGCTTATTATTTAGCTCATTTTTTGCTCAACTCTGAGAAAGAAACCAAACTGGTGAAAAGCAAATACTTTTTCAATGAGGGAATAATTCACAAACAACCACAGTGGGTTTTTTTTCAGGTAAGGTTATGAAAGTGCTTTTTAGCAGCTTTAACAAACCGAGAAAGGGTTGGGTTTGGGGTTGTTGGTGGATTATTTGGGGTTTGTTTTTTAACTTTTCTTCTTCACAGACAAAAATTGGGATTCAGCTTATCGTAAAATTTTCCTTTGCTGATTTATAGAAATACCCCTGAACTGTTCATCTGGCATCAGACTGGGAAGATCTATATAAAAGCATTTTTTAAAGTTTAAGTAACTGTGCATGAGATGTTAGAACTCATCTAGAGACTTAATTTTCAATCTTTTTATAATCTACATTTTTCTTTTGCCAAGTTTAAGATGTCGAAAAGAAAAGCAGAACTAATATTCAGTATCTATAATTAACTTCTTAGACACAAATTGAATGTGATGATATCAATGTCCTGAAACCTAGTATTCAAATGATCCCTCACTTGATTATAAATTTACCATTGCCTGAATGAGAGAAAACTCTCGTGAAAGGAAGTGCCTACCTTTATCTGCCCTAATTAGATGACAAAAGATAAATACTCTTGAGAAGTATTTCTTTTTCCACATTTTCAAAAAAAAAAACCCAAACCAAACAAACTTCAAGCTCTTAACTTTTACAGCTAAGAAGCTTTTGCCATGAACCAAAGAAGTGACAGTGAACCAAGCCAGCACGCTGCAGAAGTCAGGGCTTTTTAGGGGCTTCCCCCCACACACAGACCTCTCTGGCAGAAAAAGTCAGCAGTGCTCCCTCTTATGCTTTAGACACTAGCTTTATCTTTATTAATTGTAAATTTCCCATTGAGACTGAAGGCAACTTTTTCTCTTACTTGTGAAATAGAAATTGCTTCTGTCAATTTCTTCTGTCCCAAACCCGATCACATGAACTTGGTTAGATATGAGAAGGCAGGAGAGATCACATTTTCTACCACGTATGGAGTAGAAAATAGTCAAAGTTCTGCTGGCATGGATGTTGGTCATTTCTGGTTGTACTTACTTCCACTAAAACCAGAAATCTAAAGAGAAAAACTGTCAAGCACCAGTGCACCGTGAAGATTTTTCACTCCACTAGTTACAGGGCAGTCTACAACCTGCTTATTCCTCAAAGATTTTTATTTTTTTTACTCAGTACAGAAAACTATCTTGCTTTACTTCCGCTCCACCTTTTCACACAACCTGTAATACCTGCTTCTCTGAAAGGGGCAAATTCTGCTGCAAGTCAGAAACTCTGTGGTCTTTTCACTTATGTATTTAATCCAGTGGTGTTCCAGATGTTTTTTAAAAATATTTTTAAGGGCCTTAAAAATATGTTCACAGCACTGCAGAGTCCCATGCCGGTGATCACGCTGGCAGGGTAGCTCATGTGCATGTGGGCACCCTTCCTGGTGCCAAGCACTGCAAGGGATGGGCTTCAGGAGCAGCAGCAGGGATCTCCAACAGACACCCCTGTGCTCTGCTGCCAAAAACCTGCTGCCCCCTCAGCCCAGCACAACACCTCCTGCCTTGCAGAATCCTGGGGTCAGCTCCAAGCAGCTTTGCATCAGCAGCCTGGCATGGCCAGGAACAGATTTTCAAGTTTGCCATCACCCCAGCACAGGAAAGGTCATATGACCAAACAGACCTGATGAGTTCACTCCTTAATCTCAGGGTCAGAAGGTCTCCCCTGCATTTGTGAAGTTCCCATCAGCTACTTAAGTATCTGGTCCCACTGCATCAAAAATGCAAGCAAAAGACAGCATTGTATCTTCTTTGCCAAGCAGAAAGACATCTTAAAAGTTACATGTAGGAGGCAATGCTTTTAATCCCACAAAGCTCAGAAGATAATACCATGCAGAAGAACTGGGAGCAATGCAGAGTAGTCGATGTAATCCAAGGATACTGGAGGCTACAGCTTTAACACCCCTTGCACTTTGCAGTCTCAATGACCCATTCCTTGCCTCACCTCTATGAGACCGCATTACTTCACAGTCTAAATAGTGGAGAAATTAACAGCCACTCCACAATGGAAACATGAACAATAGAACACAAGGGTGGCCACAAAACAGGTTGGTTACTGCAAATCAGTTGGAACTGTTGTCATGCACTAGCTCAGAAAATCAAGTATTCCTACTGCAAGAGCAAAATAAGTTGTTCCTGTCTTTGCTAGGCAGACAGTAACTTTCCAAAAGGATGGAGGAGGTGATTGCCTGCAGACTTTAAACAGGAAGGCACAAAGGGCAGTTGCAAGAACATCAATGCCTCATGCATCCCAGGGAAGCTGCAAGACCAGTCTTTGACAAGCTGAAACAAAGCATTGCATAGCTTATAGATATTTTGGAAACAAACCCACACTTCCAAGTTGAAGCAGGTTAAGATATTTCATTAGTCAAGTGAGGACATCACTTTGAGAGTTCTCCTGTTTGTTTTACAAAGGCAGAAGTTACTTTTATAACATATGGTCACACAAAACAATCACCAACATGTGCTTTTCTACAGGGTCCAGAGGCACCACAAGACGTTGGCTTAGACTAGAAGCTGTCATGTAGCAAAGTGGTGGAAGTCATGGGCACTTGCCTCTAACATTTGTTGGGAACACCTGATTTTTTTCTTCCTCTCAGCTGCTGAGCTGGCAAAAGTTTATGTTCTCTTCTGATATATTTCATAGTCCTTCCACTCTCCTCCTAGATCCCACAGCCAGTGAGCTCAGGTACGAAGGCTGGTTTTAGTGTACATACTACATATCTAAAAAGGCATAGCTAAAAATTCATACCTTTTATACAGCCATCTGCATACACTAAAGGTGTTCAGAGTCCATCACAATTGACAGGAGATTGCACAGCTGGGAGAGTCCCAATCACTGATCTATCATGAATCCCCTCTGCACACTCCCACTTCAGTCCCAGACACAAAGCCGTGTTTCCACTCCGCTGTTTCTTCTACTACATGTTTGAAAAAAATGGGATGTCACCAGGAGCAGATTACCTCCTGGGTATGAAACCAAACCTGCTGATGGATTGCACACATGCTAATTACTGAACATTAGCAAGTGGCTAAAATGAAATGGCAACAAGCAAATCTATAAGGTTGCAGTCACTAAAGTACTTGTTATCCCAGCTTGTGACAGCAACCTAAACCAGCAACCATTAGGGCTGCAATAACCAATACCCACAAATCATAAAGTTAGGGATAATGAGCTGATCCCATGGCGCCTGTGAGAGTGCTGCAGGTCCTGTACCCAAAAAGAAGGAACAAAAACCCCCAATTCCTGTAGTTGGGATGTAATACACATCACTTTACTGTAAGCTTGCATGGATGGTTCCTGGAAATTTCTATAGATTTGGACAGAAAAGCAGAGATACCAGAAAACATGAGCCAAGAGAAGGTAACAAGTGTTGAGAAGGTAGGATGTAAGATTTGCCCAGACCAGAACTTTGCTGAATGTCCACAACGACACGAGCACACACTAGTGGGCAGCAGATTGATAACCACATCCAAAAGGACAACAGCTGCTATATGCAATCCTGAAGGCTACAGGTTTAATTATAAATCCAGTGCAACAAAGGGCTGAGCAACACCTTCCTAGAAGCCACTAGCACATCATTATAACCCCTCCACTTCAAAGTACGTAGTTGAGGTTGGCCTCCTAGCTGCTGCTCACACTGGGTAACAATGAGTACAGTAAAGGAACTATGTGAGCAAATAAGTGAAATTTTTGCATGAACAGCTATCTACTACTCACATAACAACAGCCTGATTTTATTACTAAGAACAACAAAAAAAGCTCCCAGCACCCAATAAAAGGTGTTGATTTGGATTCATTTCTTACACATGCGTTCAATCCCCTATTAGGTTTTATAACAAAGCAGCTGTTTGCAAGGATAGTTTTAATCTGTGATCTCCCTGCAAGTTAATGGTGAGCCACAGTTTTCAGAGTGATTTCCTGTTTGCATTATATTCTAAAAATCCTGCTCATTCGCTTCACTAAAAGGCATGTGCTTGGAAGTGGTTTTGATGGCTTTTAGTCACATCCCCCCTTTTTGATTGCCACAACACTCAATGTCAGAAAATAAGGGAGCTATTTCAAGTTATATTCCCTTCCCTCCCTGCCCACATGCACTTAGCTACCAACATGGGACATAGGATCAGAGGGAGCTTCGGGCTTTAGAATAACATAAAATTAACAGACCTCCACCTCTCCTCCCCTCTCAGCAGATTTGGCTCTGTTGGCATTCACCTACCTCTTAGAGACCTCCTACCTATTCTTCATGTCCTCACTGCAGGTTTTGAAGGCCTCAGCCCAGCTGCCAGTACCCAAATCCCTGCAGCATGCAGGTCCTGGAGTGAGCACTAGCTGCTGGATGAAATAGCATTGTGCAGCTGCAGATTGTGTTGGTATCTCGTGCCTTCCCATAAGACTGTGACATTTCCCCACGCTTGATACAACAGCTTCACTTCTTGCCTCGGTTGTATGTCTCCCTTTTTCTGCAGGAGATTCTGCAGTTGAGCTCATTTTCTTCCTTTGTCCCCCTTATCCAAGAAATAACCATCAAAAAAACCAAGATTTTTCTGTAGCACTGGACAAAAGCAAGTAGGAATGGCAAGAAGGAGCACAGATGGGGCCTCAGTCTTGAATGGTCAAGTTCAAGGCTACAACCAAAACAGTGACTGGAGGGGGAGCACAGAGGCAATCCAGCAGTGTCCTTGTACAAGAAGCAATGAAGTAAATTTGTTTCAGAAGCAACCCCACAAAAGACTTGTTCATTGGAGACAAAAATCCCAGATGCCTAAACACAACTGTGAGCAGAGATGTGCTGAGTACCATTGCATTGTAGCATCCACAGGAACTAGCCAGACCCTTGGAAATAATCACATTTTGTTTCCCTCTCTCCACAAAAGAGTCAGTTGCATAAAGTTAGGTCAACATGTGGTACGCATACGATTCAAATGTAACATTTCCTGGCAACCAGCAGCATGCCCAGAGGAGGATCTGCACTACTGATAATGTTGATTTTTGCCATGGCCATCATAAAAAAGAAAAGTCTGCTAATCTCTTGAGATATAAGAAACAAGCCCTATTCCACTTATCAGCTTTCCAGTGGTTTTACTGCAGGGTTTTTTTGGTTGGTTGGTGGGAGGGGTGGTGTTGTTATTTAAAGGAGCAAAGCCCAATACATACACAGCAACTACCTTCAGAAAGCGAAACAATCTAAAACAACGTGCAGATTTAGTTTCTCATTTCCAAATCAACAAAAATTTCCAAGAATGGACAAAGATAATCAAAGAATGGGAAACAGCTTCCGAAAACAGCTAAGCAGGTTCTACCTCTTCAGCATGAAAAAGAAAGGGCTGAGGAATAAAGGTCATTAAAACAATAAGGAAAATAGAGAGGGAGAGAAGGTTAACAGAGCTATTTCTATTCACTCTTCCTTCCAGTACAGGAGCTGGAAGATAGGTGGAGGTTCGAAGCATGTCAAATGGGATGGTTCTTCCTTCAACATACCCTAAGACCATGCCACTTCACTGCAGTGTATTGTGGATGTCAGGAGTTTGCATGGTTCAATAACACGCTTACCAGAAACCCTAGATTAATTTCTCAAATACACACTCACTAGTTTTAGGTCAGTAGGTTTCAGGGCTGCAAAATGCCAAAAGCCAGTAGACTGCTCTGGTGAACCATCACTATATCCTTGCCCTTATTCCTGTACCCCTCCCAAGGCACAGCCAAGGTGGGTTACATGACTGTACATTAACCTCTCTTCTGACCCAGTGTTGCTGATTTCATGTTCTTTATGCACAAACTGAGTAGAGTGGATTGCGAATCATTGATGCCACTTGAAGTTAACATTTTCCTATTCCTTTGGCTCCTGTGAACAAGAGCTCAAAGTTTCTCATACTATTGCCTGAGGAACAACTCTTTTATATGTTTCCTTCAATTCTGTTTCAAATTATACAATAGGTAAGTCTGAAGCAAGATTCCCTGCTAGTGGCCTCTTCTTTCAAGGCAGGTAACTGAAATTAGTTCAGAACTTCTGTAAGAGCAGGACAGGAGTAACTGTTTTCTTAATCACACCAATTTTACAACATTTGAAGGGCATTTCTGTTTATAAAAGCATGTAGCTTTACCAGCAGCTTCATACATGCCAACAGAAAAGCTATGGATGTCTAATTTCTTCAGGAGCTTTTGGGCTGCACTCTCAGCATCTAAAACCAGCACTTCAGCAGAAGACCCAACACCAGTAGGTGTTGTACTGGTTCCTTATTTCACAGAGAGAAACTCAGCTGAGTAAGATTTGGATATCAGGCAGCATGAATAATTAATTAGGAGACAGTAAATTTCCATGAGAAAGACAAAGAAAAACTATGTCAATAGCTTTGACAGAGATAAGTACATTTTTCTCCTTTAAAAAGTATATTACTTTGTGGACCAAAACCACATTTTGGACTTTTGCTATGAGGTTGCAAGCTTCAGAACCTACAATTTTCACCAAGGAGTCCCTCAGCAGTTTGGGGTTGATGCTGTTGGAGTACCAGTGGTAAGCAAGCTCATGCAATTACATGTGAAATGAAGCTCTTCCAGCAGTGTGGTGGTGCTACTTACTTGGTTTCTGGGCTGTCCCACTTAGGGGTGGTTTGAACAATGGCTTCATTTTTCATTGTGTTTAAGGAAATTTATCCAGCAATGGGGTACCACCTCTAAGATTTATCTGCAGAGATGCAATACCATTCCCAGGCAGGTTTCCCTGTACAGGTGGCAGACTTGCAGAAGTTCCACATCCAGCCTAAGTTCCAATAATAATGCTATACTGAATAACATCTGGGCTCAGACAATGGTACTCTACCTGGCCACTTTCTGCTTGGAGGGCAGAAAAAAACATCTGTGACCTGCCAGCAAGGAAGGTCAACAACAACCTGTACTAACAGGAACACAGGCAATGGATGGAGGAAAGTTAATGAATACTGAGTAAAAGGAGATAATCAATCACATGCAAATACTTCATCCAGTTTGGGGACTTCCAGTACAAGACATCCATTGAGAACCTGAAATGAATACAGTGAATGGCCACCAAGATGACTGGAGACTGGAAGACCTCTACAGTGAGGAAAAGCTAAGGAAAATGGACCTGTTGGGCCCAAAAAATGGACAGCTTTGGGTGGAGCATAGCAGCAGCCTGCCCCAGAGGTCACTGAGAAGATAGACCCAAGTTCTTCCCAGAGGTGGAGGGTGGAAGAACAGGAGACACCAGGTTTAAGTTGACACAACAGATGCCCTCACCAGGTATAAGGAAAAAAACCTCTCACCAATAGGATAATGAATCCTTAGAACTCATCACCCAGAAAGGTTTCATGAACTGTATTTCTAGAGATTGCTTAAGGTTTTGTCCTGCCTAGGCAATGTGGCTTGAATTCAATACAGAGTGCTGATTTGAGCAGAAATTTGGGCTATAGACCTTCTGAGACCCCTTCCAACCTGAATGGTTTTGTAATTCTCAGAACAAACATGTCACAATGCTGGATAAAGTAGTTGCATCATGATTAAAGTGACTCCTTAAGAAGAAATTATAGCTAAGGAGTGCAACACCTTGACAGCTGAGTCCCTGAACAAAGGTCTTCACCAACACCTTTCTAGAACTGCAAATAAAAGGTAAGGATTGGTGGCTGGTTTCCCAAAAAGTTTTGAACCAAGAAAATTTTGTATGTCTGTTAAGATTTCTCAAGTTTTGGAGTCACTGTTAGTGACAGGATAAACAAGTAACTATTATTCTAGGCTTGTGAGCAACACATTATTTCAACAGTGCCAAGCAACCCTGCGGTGACAATGCCAAAATTCTTGCGAACTAACAGCTGGTTTAGGTATTAGAACATTTCTGAAAAGTTAAGAGATTACAGGTTGTGATTTCCTTTATCCCAGAAGACTAGAATCCAGTAATGAAAAGACACTTTTTCTCATGTCAGTCACAGAACGATGGAACAAATTTGGATGGGGGAGAGGTTTTGGTCAAACAGTTGCACTGAAACGTTTCTTCCTTTTTTCTATACCCTTCACTTGGTTATTTCTACCATTGAATTCTGAAAGGGAAGTACGATACAGGGCTATAAATGCAGCCTCAAAAGACAAATATTATGCACATATTAGCTGAAATGGCCACATTTAACACTTAAAACTCACCAGTTTGCTGTGTTTTGACCATTGAGCCCTTCACAGCCAAAAGCAGCTTGCACTCTAACACAGATATTCAGACAACTCACTGAATCACAAAGCTGTGTGGCTCAGACAAGGCAACAGATTAAAAGTCTCAGGTCCAAGTGGAAGATTTCTCCACTCCTTATCCCCTCCACAGCATCTCACAAACCTTGCCCCAAAGTCACTGCAACTTACTACTCAGCTTGCTTAAGATCACGGTCAAAAAGCTGAGACACCTCACAGCACAGTTTAAAACTTGCTCAACCAAATTTCTTGCCTCTGGCATATGAGTCCTGTGACTGCCTGAACATCCACCTAACACCACATTTCCTGCAACACACCCCAAAATCTTCTGCTTCCTCTTCTTTTGGCTTAATCACCTGGGCCACCTGGAGTAAGAAGAGCAACTTTCACACCTCTGAACTAAGTCAGCCAACAAGCTCTGATCCCGTGAGTCTCTCGGTTTTTCCAAAAGAGGGTTTTAACACTATGTCCAGTTCCTCTGGTTGGAAGACAACCTTCTGTATCTTCTAGGTGCTTAGTGCAACCCTGACCTCACCTCTAATTTCCCTACTCATTACAATACAAGTTTCCTAGAGAAACCTTCATGTTAACTAATGCAATGTGACTTTTCTAAGCCTCCAACTATAACAGAAGAACAACAAAACACTCTCTTTAGGAACTTCTAGGATATTAAGTCTTACAGAGAGAATAGATGCTTGATAAAAGTATCACTATCAACTGTTTTTAGTACGACTCTGATTTAAATGAAAAAAATGCTGTAGCCCAAATCTCAAAGAAAATTAATGTTCTTCATTGGGTTTTTCCCCTTGCTTATAACAATTTTATGACAATTATCAGCAGCGCTGTAACCAAGACATTTGTATGAATAAAACAATTCAAGTGAGAAACATGCTTATTGCATGTTTATCCAAGGACCTTGACTCCCACATTGTATTTTAAACACCTGCAAGTGGTGTTGATTACCTTATATATACCTGTAAATATCACCCCCTATAGTTAAGGCAGGCAATTAAAACCCCAACATAAGCCAGTATGTCATCTGAAGTGCAAAACTGGGTGGTCTGCTATGGTCACTTTTATATATCAGATTGCCTCACCTGCAGCTAAGCCCAGCAAGATAAAGGGAAATATATGCAGATCAGAAAAAACAGCTCATTCAGTGTGTCCCAGGTCAGATAACAAAGGAAAGATGATCCACCTCTCTTTTCTTTTTGTCAGACAAGGAGCAAAGGCAATGCCCATGGCCCCCTTGGTGTAGATCCAAGCCCAGGAGGAAGCAGCGCCTTTCTGAGGTTCTGCATCACCCCAGAAGCTACCTTGCCCTCTATCCTGTAGCTAGGAATCAAATGAAGCATGTGATCAAGATTCAAATTTTGTTTGATGTACATAACTCTTGATAAATGTCTCCAGTTTCTCATTATAACAGAATTAATTGGGGGAAGGAAGGGCATCTCCTTTCCAAAGGCTTTTGACACTGTCCTCTACAACAAACTCATAAAGCAAACACTGACAAGAGTACAACAGCAAGTGAGCAGCTGACCTTGGCATCCCTGTCAGGTAACAGCCATTACCAGCCTACTGTCAAACTAAAAGACTCACTTTCACAGGGTTTGTAGGGACTACACCATCTAGTGTTGCATCAGGTTTCTGTTCGCTAAATTTGAAGATGGCACAAAGCTGAAATGGAGCGACTGTACCTGGGGACAAGAGCTCAAAGCAATCCTAAACTACAGAAATTACTCTGGAGAAGCCTCATGGGACATTCCCAGGTAAGAGACTTCACAACAATCAGTAGCCTAGAAAGAAGAGTCTTGAAAAGAGATTGAAAGAACTTAAACTCCCTCCTTAACCCTCTCAAAACATCATAGGTCTTCCAATATGTAAAAGACTGCTACAGAGAGCAGAATAACATGTTCTCCATTCACCTGCTGGGTAGGACAAGTAGTAATTGACAAGAAATACAGCTTAGTGCCTGATGTAGCACACTGTGTTGTGTTTTCTTCTCAAAGATCCCTACCAGAGATTCCCAGACCTAGCAGCAGCAGCAGATTTGTGCATGCTTAGCATTCTGCTAGCATTTTACACCTAAACATTATTTTTATAGTACTACATTAAGTTAGGATTCTTGGAGGAAGCTTGAGGTGAGAGACCATATTTCAATATATTTTATACATCTGTTGAGTCACCTTACTTCTAGAATTCTTTTTGCTGTGCTTACAGCTCATTCCTGCATCTCCTCTTTATGTCTTGGTTTTATGAGAAATATCTGCTTTATATAATTGTAACTTACTCTTCATTGCTGTAGTTTCATTGGTTTTCTTTTCCTAAAACCCACAAGATCCCCACCTGCCCTCTTCATATCCTTGGTATTCTAAAATGGGCTGCATCTTAAGCAAGTACTGTTCATCAAGATTAGTTTTTACACTGCATCTCTGAAGAAAAATCAATCCACCCCACAGAGCTCAGCTGCTTTATTCAGCAATACAAACTACTACAGATCCTCAGGACAGTTACTCAGAGCACTATAAGACTTACTAACACTTGCCCAGTGAGAATCAGTCTCTATTCTTTTAATGAAACTGGAAGTTGCCTTACAAAATATACAGATAGGTTTGAGCCATCTCCACCTTCCTTGCATTGTCAGAAATCTCAGTGTGGAACCCTCACTCACTTTGCAGCTCTAGAAATCCTTTTCCATTACTACTTCTGCTTGGGGGATCAGAAACACTGCAGATCTCAACATAGCTATGAGGCTTCACTTTTCATTTCCATGAAAAAGTGAGGAAAAGCAAACCCTGTTTAGTAACATTCTTTTGCCTTCAGAAGAGCTAAATCAGACCTTCCTTCCCACACATTTCTGTCCCCAAAAGCAACCTGCAAGTCTCACAGCAAAGCTAGGAATACACATTCACAGCATTTTTTCTTGCTTTCTTTGCTCACTCAACAGGTTCACACTTCACAGGCTCGGCTTTTAGTCTACCTTTTTTGTTACCAAGTTCATCAACACTATCTGTTTATCTGCTCCATCCAAACCGATAAGGAAATGAGCCCACAGAAGATAAGTGGGAACTCTTCAACAGCTACCTTTCTGCTGAGCCAGCAAGTGCCATTTCTGGCACCATCTGTGTCCTGAAAGTCTGTTCTCTAGTGTTTTATTCACTAAACATGGAAAAAATATTTGGAAAGAAAATCTCTTGAAGCATCTTCTACACCCGTAGATGCACGTTTTAAAATATTTTAAAAGAAAGAGAAATAAAAGGGGTTGGCGTTGCACAGTTCCTTCTCAGAACTCTACTCAAATCCCCATTGTGTTACACCAGAAACCAACTCTAATTTTAAACCACCATACCTAGATCTCCTTCCAGAGGGCCTATAATTCTGTCTTGCAAATACACCTCCAGTGCTGAATACACACAAGCTGAGAGAGACTATTTGCCATTACAAATTAAGAGTAAAAATCAGTGTGCTACAGACTGCAGTTCAGGAAAGAGTAAGAAGAAATCTATTTGCTTTTCTGCAGTGACCATAGAGCCCGGGTACTTGCTTCCAATGAGTAAGAGATGAGACTGGTGTATGTGGAGAATGGGAAACAAGGGTGCTCCAAATCCTTCACTAGCCATGATTCTTAGCATCAGTCTGGGCTTTGTATTTCAAGAGTGAGGACAGAAAAGGGGAAGAGCACTACCATTACATACTACACTACTACTACCCACATTCTACCACTAAAAATGATGTACTAAGGGTTTGCTTCACAAAACAGACTTTGTAACAAGATAAAATGATTTATTTGAACAATAAAATCTGGTCATGCATGAGTTCTCCAAATTACAAGTTATGGATACAATAATCTCTATAGGCAAATTATGTGTAAGCAGCAGAAAAGGAAGATCATGCATGTAGAAGTCATGATGCTTCTATGGAACTGGTCACTGATCTAGAAACCTCAGACACAGTCCAGTGAGGGTAGGTGCAAGATACAACTCATGGATGAGTAGAAAACATGATCCTGGCTAATCCTCTACCAGTCCAGACTCCAGCTACAGTCTGAGGCCATCTCTAAATTTTCTTAGTTCATACAGAGATGTTGTCTTCCCTCCACCTCCAGTTTCTCCTAGCTGGGCAAAGAGCACAAGAGTACCCAACCCACACATAGAAAAACCTGCAGAGCCTTGCCAAAAATCTTGTGAAGTTCAAATTAATTACCAGACAAGATTTGAACAAACTTAACCTTGAATGCCTTGGAATAAATTAGAATTTTATCTTTTACAGCTGCACTTTTCAAGTGAGCTCTTCAGGATAGCAACCTTACGGTTTTGTTTCAAAGTAGTAACTCAGCAGATTATAGCAGTTCATTATCTGCCTTTTTCTCCTCCACTTAGCTCTGAATATGGTCTAAAAGGGTTATCTTACCTTTTTTGCTTACACCATGATAAGTGCATAGTGAGGTTTTATATAACACAGGAAAAAACTACAAGCCCAATTGCTATGGCTAATTTAAGAGTCAGTATTTTAATCAATAATGTCAACCTACATGAAGGAGAACACTAGTTGGAATATTTTTGTCAAAAGGGACAACCAGAAAAGCAAATAGTTAATTCTGTACTTGGTTCCTGAGAAGTACTGCTAATAAATGCCTGTTATTCTGTGGCCATTCATACCCACCGATGCCAATCTATATGGAATAACTGTGGGCTGAGTGTCTTACCATGAGTTTTCAGGACACCCAGTTACGTCCAAGGGGAAGCCAAAATTTTGTTATCACTGAAGTTCAGTGTTTTCTCTCTTCTAGGAAAGGCACTAGCTCTTCCTAAATAGACATGCATATCTTTTAGAAAGGTGAGAGGGTACACCAGTGGAACAGTTTCTAGGTTTTCACCAGAAAAGGATTTACTCCAGCATTTCACAAATCTCAAAAGCCAGCTTCTATCCACATAGAGAACAAAGGACCTATATCAACAGTGGGGCACCTTCCTCAGGTGATGGATCTCCAAACATTCACAATTCAAATTAACCTCCAATATTCCCTGGAATTTTTTCTGGTTTTGGAAACCAGGAGGAAAAACTCATCTATGGTGCTCAGAAGTGGGAGCTACTACCACACTGTGCTGCAGTTGAGCTGTATTTAAGAATGTTATGGGTGCTCTCCTTATAAGAGGGCCCTTTGGGTGTTCTGCTGTAAGCCAAGGGCCATCCCTGTGCACAGAGATGCTCGCTGGGTCCCAGCCCCACCTGGCCCAGGGCATACAGGTACCACTGTGTGACAGCCTGGCAACAAGAACAGCTGTGAAGCACTGAACTAGAGGCAAGCACACTGACTTCTAGGGGTGCCCCCACGGGCTTTATAAAGAGCTTTTTTTATAAAGAAAAAATAAATTAAAACAAGACAGTTTCTACGGCTTTTGCAAGGAGTGGCACTCTAACCTTCCTAATAGTGGCTATACTGGGGAAAAACAGTTCACAAGAAGATTAACCTGCTGTTCTTTGCACATATCCTATGTCACAGTAAAAGGAAAGGTGTTGCAGAGTACAAAGTGTGTTTTGTATTTCAATACAGAACTTACATGAGGGCTGATAGACTGACTAACCTACAGACCTCTTTCACCCGTTTTGGTCCAGTTTTAAGGATTTCACACCTATTAGAAGTCAGTCTTGATTCAAGCAATTAACAAAGGGTGATGAAGCAAGCAAATTGGCACAGAGGGACTATAAGACACAATCTAAGTAAAATCACTCCAGCTGCTACACGTGCACACTCACATACCATCCGTTCACAAAACATTCTGCAAGAACATTTCTCAACATAAATACCTCTCTGAACGTATGCATTTCTACTCTCCTCGCTAAGAAAGACTTGTTTTAGGGGGGAATCATCAAAAACCTTCTTACAGAGTTCAAAGGAATTTTTTTCAAGGATTTTGACACCAAGAAAAGATACCAGAACCCAAAGTAAACTGACATAAGACAATTCCCTGATTAATTTAATCACCAGTCACCCTACTTTATCAGCACTGTTTTAAGGACATACAAAGCTTACCTGCTTAAGTGCAGAGGTGCCAGACCACCAGCACTTACAAAGAAAAACTTTAGGGAGTTGGTGGACAAACTGTACCTGGTAGGAAACCCTGATGTTGCAAGAGAATGCAAAAAAAAAAAAAAAAGTATTGTAGAAATTTTGAGGTCTATAAATTCTGTGCTCAAAGGATCAGGTCTGTAAAAGTAACTTGAGGACTTGTAGGCAAGGCTGAGATTATTTTAATAAGGGAGAATTTTAACTCTTCCTTGGGAACTTTAGGAAGACAAAATGCTTTTAAAAAGATGGGAAGAGAAAACATCTGTTTGAGACCATACGTCACTACAGAAACTGCAACAATGAATAAGAGGGATCATTTACAACTCAGAAAACAGATGAAAAACAGGGTAGATACCTGTAATATACAAGCAGTATTAGCTACATGTGTAAGGAGTCCAGAGCAGGTAAAAGAGTTTGTAAGCAGTCTGCTCAACAGCACTTCTGTTAAACATTTTTTTTTATTCACATCTCTGAGTTTTATGCCTCTGCTCTGATACTTACTATTCCTACACAAAATCTTCAGAGGAATTTTGTACCAAAAAATAAGTTAATCTTCAAATTAGTCAGCCTCCACCATTTCTACTGCTGTGCTTCCCAGAAGCTTGACATAAAAAAATAGTTATGAAATTAAAATAAGAGATATCAATTGGATACTGTTAAGCTGGGGGGTAGGCAAGACTTGGGAAGTGCAGAGGAAAAGCTCACATGGGCAGCAGGCACTAGAAAGGCAGGCTGGAGCAATGAGAGGTGGTGTGATACCGTACAGAGACCCTGTGCTTAACAGCCTTGATTCAACAGACCAATGCCTCCATTTTCCTTCAAAGCTGGGAGGCAATCAGGCAGTGCAAACAAAGAAGTAGCTGCAGATGGAAAGTCAGATGAAGGCGACAGACCAAACCTGCTGGAGAACAATGCTGCTGGAACTTTATCCCCAAACTCACCACCCCCTAAATTCCCTCAGGCAGGAGGATGACTTACCACTAATGAAAAAACATTTTAAACATATACAAGGCAGAAAAACAGTAAAGGAAACAGATCTATCTGTTCTCACATTTGGCCATCTACTGCAAAATTTAGAACACTATTTGTGGAGTGTAAACAGCAAGTATGTATTATACTGGTGAGAGCCAATAACCAGAACACTGTGAATGAACAATTTGCCATAATGCCACCAATACAGAGGAGCAAGGAAAACAAAGAAGAGCCCCAAAAAACCCCACACCCACACACAAAAAAAAGGGACCAGAACTAAATTTCTGCTTCTGTAAAAGTTTCTGACCAAGTATTTAAATAAGAACTTTTATTAAGTTTGCTGAGCTCATATACCAAACACCAGCAAGGTCCAAAATGGATGAGCTTTCAGTCAAAGAGAGTGACTGCATCAGGAAGTCAGCATTCACCAAGGAATCCATTTCAACATTTTTTATGGTTAACTTGGAAAACAGAAATGAAGGCAGTTATCTGAATTGCTTAGAAGGCTCTATTGTTCCCTCTTCCAAAGGATTTTTCCCCAGAACAGAATGGGTGGTGTGTGCAAAGCAAGTGAAAGGTGGGGGAAGGGGAAAAGTCCTGTGGATAAAGAGAGAAACAGAAACGTAGTTTTTAAGCAAAGATATAATTTTTTTAAAGTAACTTCCTACCTCCCACTGCAAGTGAGGCGGGATATTCCTGATCTGAAGCTTCCGACTCCTGCAGATAAATTAAAAAGAAAATAGTTTTTAAAAAAAACCCAGAGAAAACATTATTGCAAGATAGACTATACATAGCAGTGTCATACATTTAAGCATCTGTCATACTAAAAGGGGCAAAACCAAATGCAGAATTCAAAAAAACCAACAGATCGCCGAGGGGGGAATGTCAGGTCAAAACCATTTCAAGTCCAAAGAACTGTTACAGAAATACTTGTTACACATTTGACAGCTGTTACATTTCATGAAGCCTCCACTTTTCTTGAAGAGTATTTCTATTTTAGCTTTAAGGCCTTCAGTATTTAATTCTCTGTTATAAATGGGTGTGATAATCCCATGTATTTGTACTGGGTTCTCCTCCATACATTTTAAGAGTTTTTTGTTGTTGTTTTTTTTTAAATTCACCAAGATGATACCTCAGGATGTTACATTCCTCCAAGGTAAGGAATATAAATTAGAATAAATACATTTGTTTAATATCAAGCCTTTCATTAATCTAATGATGGACTATTTTCTAACATTTACATGACTAACATTCTTCATTCCTTATTGGAGGAAAGGGTAAGAATCAGTAAATTCATTGTATTTACAAATTTACATCAGTTTTCACTTATCTAGTAAACAAAACATTCACTTTGAAGTGCTACTGCAAAGCCTGGCAGTGTGCTGGCTGCCTTCACAGCCAAGTCCTTTGTCTCCTCCCTTCCCCCAAAGTGAGAGAACAAATAAATGCCAGAGATGCCACAAACCCCTTGGGATTTACAAGAATGTGTAGATTAACACAGTTTCGGCTAGGCTCAGGTATGTTGAGCTAGTAGGGTCAGCCTGACCATCCTGGGGAGCTCTAAGGAAGGGAGAGGGGAAAAGAGAGCAGTTGAGACTTAGGTCTCAACTGCATTTTGGTACACCAAAGCAGCTAAAATAAGTGTCTTGTGTATAAACACTTGGTTCTACCTCACATTTTAATCGTTCAATAATGGCCTCTCTCAGAAAAAAAAAAATGCTTAACATTTTAAGGACTTTTTATAACAGTTAAATTTATACAAGCCAGTAAAGTCTTGAAGCAAAACAAGTTTCAGAGATGTTCCTGTCTAGCAATAAAATCAAAAGCTTTCCTTTTCGCCCCCAAATCCTTTTAAAATACACTCCTTTCCCTAACACCACCACCTACCCAGGCCTGCAGTGAGTGTTTTACATCTTGAAATGCTCTTCCCAACAGGGTTTGTTCAAGGCACAAGCACAGGTTACAGCACAAAGCCACCTTGCCCAAGGTGTGGAGGTGTCACCCCCAACACTACAGCAACCATGAGAGCAAGCAACCAACGTGATTTGGCCAGAAAATAGAAACAGGTCTTAGTTTTCTAGCATTTCTCAGCTGTTTTCACTCCCTCTCAAGCAAGCAGGAGCAGATTTCTGCATTTGATCATATAAATAGGCAAGGAAGAGAGAACGAAAACCCAAACCACACACATCCCAGTTAAGGTTTCGTTTTCAGTAAAGCAGGGAAAGTCCAGAGCTGGTTCACTCTAACAGGGAGGGCAGAAAATTTCCTTGAAGGCTGCAAAGTTTTTCTTAGACCCTCATCTCAGCTAGTGATACTGCTGCAAAACAGTCACCCTAAAGTAGTGCTATACTGCTCTGAGACATTAAAATAATCTCACACAGCAACCTGAAACTTGGAAGCTGGGTCCTGAAGTAGAACATGAAAGGGGATGTTCATTCATTATTAAAAATACTGGGAAATTTTCATAGAGCAAAACCCCAAACCACAAAATTGGCAGCCAATAGACTATTCAATGTGCTTCAAATTGTGTTGTGCCATTACTCTCTCACACTTGTAGATTCAAATTAAAATTCATGAGTTTCATAGTGAGGAGTGCCATTCACAGAAGGATCCGAGCCCAACAGCCCTGCCACCACACCAAGAGCAGGTCTCACCCCAGCCCCACGCCCAAGTTTGGCCACCAATGCTCACACTGGACAGGGTATACCCACTGATGAGAAGGGGGGTGGGGGAAAGTCCTTTCCAGAAACACTTGTATAAGTTTCACAAAACTACCACCTTACGTTTCATTTCAGAAGGAAAACCTACACATCTTCTCTACTGCTCAACACCCGAAAGACAGACCAAAAAAAAGCAATCTGTGCTTTTAATCATCTAATGCTGAGGACTGGCACAACGTTTGGAGTTGGGTTTTTCCCTCCCCTTGTGACTTCAAAAAGTTTGATACAATTTAAAACTTTAGCCAGCCAACGTTTGTAGCACAGAAATAACTTGAACATCCTGAAAAGGAGAAGGAATGGAGATGAGCAAGGAAGAAATGCCACCTTAAAATTACTCATTCCCCTGCCACATTCATAAACAGCAAAAGAAAAAGGCAAGCTAAGTACAAAACAGGTACAGTCCCGTTGTGCACCTCAATTTATGGCAATAGTGAGACACCTATTGTACAAAACTGAAAGGTCACTTCAAAAGTACAAGAATAGCTGTAAACATACCATTTAACTTGGCACTATTTGTATCTTGATCAGTTTCTTGGCTGCAAGTAATTTTAACTTGCCACCTAATGCACAAGTTTGAAATCTGGTGTTTACTGATGCATGTGAAAATTATTTTATTATCATTATTTCTGCATCACAATTAGGCATAAGGAAAAAAATGTAATTGAATAAAGCTTTACATGGCCAAGAGAGGAAACACACAGAACCAGCATAAGAGATCATGGACACATTTGGGATTTTGCCATTTCATTCCCTATTAGCCCCTGTCTAAGAAGTCCTAATATACTCCTTAAGAACGCCTGAAAGTACACAAAGCTCCTACCTCCTTCCCCCTCTACACACCGGAAGGATAGCTAGAAACGACCTAGTTGTTTCTGCGCTCGCAGGAGCGGAACGAGCAGCAGGCAGACCGGGAGCCAGCGTCTCCCACGTGCTGCCAGGCAGGACCTGCGGATGCGGCGGCTGCTCGGAGAGCGCGGCTCCCGCACGCTCCTCGCTGCACCAGGCACTCACTCGGAGATCGCTGCTCCCGCCACCGCCTGCCTGCCTGCCAGCCCGCGGAAAACCAGCTCTCAAACTCCTCAAGAAAAATCCCAAACCAAAGGCAAAAGCGTAGCAAAGGGTGAGGGACAAAGCTGGGTCCTGACTGGATTCAACAGAGCAGCAACAGCTTCCACGAGGATGCGTTCTGACTCTTTTGCACTTAAAACTCCACACAGTAGGTGGGGAAAGGAAATAGAAAGGTATAGAGTACCTTCCTGGAAATACACTCCCATCTCAGGCAGTTAGCTCTTTCAGAATGCTTTCCATCCTCCTCATGACCCTGTTTTCTTCAGCAAAGTAGAAATATGCAAAGTTCCTATCGCTTTTTTATCCCAGGCAGCAGAACTCTACAGAGGGTTTTGATACGTTCCGCTTTGAAATAATGTCAAGTTTTGTTACTCTGTGACTGCTGGCACTCACACCAAGTGGGTGAAACAAGAAATAGTCCTTTCTCAGCCCATGAAGGTATTTCATTACAGTAGTTTCATTTAATATTTAGCCCACCTAGTCTTAAATCCTTAGTAAAACCCTGCCAGCACTTCTCATCAATGTGACTCACGTAAGCCTTATGTATGCACTTTTTCCAGTTTAAGCAGATTTCTTAGTTCATTTCTCCCATTCTAAACAGGCATTGCAAATAGATGTCAACTGAAAAAAAAAAAAGTCTGGGCAAATTAGGTTTGTGCCCTGTATCATACTAAGGTTTTGGAAAGCTGCTTATGTTCACAGCATGTGAACTTCTGATTTTATAGGATCATGTGAACATTCCCACTTCTTTCTCTTTTTCAAAGATACCAAATAAAAAGTGTTTTGGGTAGGAAGAAAAGAGACTTCTCTGGTTTATGTACAAAGTTAGTCCATAAGCAATTGTTTGGCAATAATTTACTTTTCTTAAGAGGAGCTGCACACATTCTGGTTCTTCTTTTCAGGTACTACCCAGGTAACAGGATTCAGTTACTTTAAGCTGATGACCATATGCCAACATATTTATTCTGGGGATGTTGAGACCCAGAGCCTTGTATTTGGGGGGCATAAATATCTCTGCCACATGAAAGCAAGTGAAACAAGTGGCCACCATTGTGCCCCTTCACCAGGCAAGCAGCATATTTGTGCTACACGTGTGTGCACAGACAGAAAGGGCAAAGTACCATAAAGGTGGATAATTCACTAAAAGCCATTTTAGTGATCTCTGGAGGGGTAAACTCTCTTAAATCAATACACAGAACAAACATGCATGGGGACACCCAGTGCTCCCAATCCACAAGAACCCTCCACACATATGAAACAATACCAAACATGTCCTAGGAATAAGGTGGTGGGAGAAAGAAAACGCTGAAATTGTGGCCTTTCTTCATTTCTTTTATGTATACCCTTTCATTCTTTCTCTGCCCTCAATATATACACCAGGATTTTTTCCTTCAATATATCAAGTTCCCCTTTAGTTAAAATGGTGTCAAAATTGTCTATTTTTGCATCCCTGTATTAAGTCTCACTGTACACTTTCACTAATACAATCTCACTCTATGCTTTATATGACACTTAGCAAAGGCAAATCACATTAGATTGCACCTCCTCTTAAGGGAAAATAATTTTATATGAGAAGATGGACAATTATAAATCAAAGAAAAATAAAGTATCATGCTTTTGCTCACAGTGCCAATTTCTTTTTTTATCTCATGGATGTGTCAAAATTTTACTATTTCAGAGGGAAAAAAAATGCAAGTATCAAAGTGACTGCACTTCCACACAGTTGTACCTGCACTCTTACCAGACCCTTCTCACCATCCTCCCTTCCCACCCCCAGAGACATGCTGCCTCCTACTCCTTAATTCCCATTTCTCAACAATAACACCACTTAATAGTCTCTTATTTCAGCAGCCATATGAACTACACACAACATCAATGCCTTAAACCCACAGAGCCCAAACGTACTCCTTTTAAACAAGAGCCTATGGAAAAAGACTTAAACATGTTTGAAAGGAGATCAAGTGAACATCTACAATGTTAGTCCATTCAGCTGTTTGAACTCAATACCTATGGGATAGAAAGCAAATGGTCTACCTTTTCCACTGCTGAGAACACGCAAAGAGCAAATGCTTGTTCCTTTCCTCCATTCTAGGGCTGTACTGCCATGCTGGTTACCTGGAAAAAGCCTTGGCACGTCACACCAAGGTGCAGAGCATGAAAATGCCCACCAGCACCCAGTGCTGCTGTGCCCCAGTGCTGCCTCCCAGCTTGTGGTGCCCCAGCTCTGACAGCTACACGTGATGCCACTGCAAACCCACCCACCAAAACAACCATTCCTCTCCCTGAGCTCCAAAGAACGGAACCAAGATAAAGATTGTTAATTCTCAGGCTTACCTCACTGACAACCCAAACTGAATATAGACAGCTGGAGATGAAATGTTAAAAAAACACCACACAGCAAAAAACCTTCCATGGAGTGTGGGTAACGCCATAAGGTAAGAAATGAGTTCTGTATGAAAAAGTCCTGACAGGAGCAGCCATAGAAACAAAGTTAGCAGCTCTTATAGCCAAATGGAAAACTGCTGGTAATCAACTGAATTTATAGGGGAAGGGAAAGAGGTATCTTATTGTTTACTCTGCAGCCAGCAAAATAAAAACAGGCAAGGAAAATCCCACACAAAAGCTACCCCCACACAGAGTTCATTGGTTTCTCCCCCTCGCGTTGCTTCTAGTAGCTGATGCTTGGGCACAACAGAGTGAATCAGTGTTTTTAATGCTCTTCTAGTGGGAAGAAAGAAAAAAAAAAGAAGCCAAGTTTACAGGACAAAATAAATAATCCTTAACTCTCAATTCAGATCAGTGCAGTTGGGGAAAAAAGCAGTAGTTTTCTTGTTACAAGGTGAGCGAGGGGGAAGTGTCATTATTTTCTTCATGGTAAATGTAGGTAATGATACAGACTGAGCCACTGGAGTGGCTTGTCCTGCAAGAGGTTCTGCAGTCTCTGCCTGCCCCCCTCTTCACACTAAAGTTTTATGGGCTTAAGCAACCCTCTTACTCTAAATTGTTCACATTTGATTCCTAAAAGTACCTCACAAACAGC
This sequence comes from Phylloscopus whistleri, assembly GCA_017589585.1. Taxonomy (NCBI): domain Eukaryota; kingdom Metazoa; phylum Chordata; class Aves; order Passeriformes; family Phylloscopidae; genus Phylloscopus; species Phylloscopus whistleri. The sequence continues at coordinate 1,093,616 of JADMLD010000231.1, forward strand.
AGTAAGTCCATTCAAATAAAGCTTATTGAATGGACATTCTAAGCCATCTTTTTCTATAAAATTTTGGCTGCATTTACTCATGCAATTATATATATCAATGTGTTTTTTCCTAAAAAGTAGTTCTGATAAATACAAAACCAAAGGTCACACTTCCTACCTAAAGTGAAGGTATTCTGAATTTCTTTCAAAAATAAACTCAGGTTCAGTTAACTGACAGAGGTGTTTCTATCACTCTTATTAAAAGGTATTTAATTTCTAGTCTATATTACACAATGATGACGCAGTTACTACATTTTTACAAATCAAGCCATTAGCTTGTGAAACAGCCAGTTCATCTTGAACTTAGCTAGCAAAAGAAAGGAGAAGGATTTCAAATACTGACTTGTTAAGAAACATCACCACTTTTTATTTCTACACACTGATCTGGTCAGCACAATACTTGAAGAGGAAATGTTATTGCTCCAATTTCAGACCCAATTCCGCAATTCAAGCAGACAAAACTTGGCTAAGCCACAGGCAAACTGCAGCAATACTTCTCTTTGTGTTGACTCATTTAATCCCAGACCCAGATTTAAAAGCAGTCTGTACTACCACTCAGAATAAGGATTTTCCGTAAAATTTAGACAAAGAAAATTTTTTTCTCCAAGCTCATGCAAGGCATAATAGTTGGCTCCTCACTACACTTTTCCCCTTTCATCTTGCACATACAACCCAGCAAAGCAGCCGCTTTGGAGAGGTGCATTATCTCGGCATTCAGAGTGAAAATATGACTCTTGGATTACCTCACAGACCCCTCTGTGCTGATGATCAAATTTCCTACCACTGCCTGCAAAGCACGGGGTTTGTTTACTGCCTCTGCCCGGGGTGAGCAGTCAGGAAGCCGTGCACGGGGCCGGCCCAAAGCCACCGGGCTGCGCTCCCCTTGCAGGACTGACTCCAGCACCCTGCAAGGACCTGCACCCTTGTGAACGGACTGATAGCTCAACAACTACAGCCAGAAGGTTGACATGGGCACGTCCCAGCCACAACGTGCAAAACAGGCAATTCAAGCAGCATAAGCCCAGCTGCAGTTCTTGTGTTTGTCTGGGTTACCTGGAGAGTAGGCTCTCACCTGTTATCATTTGCTTTAGGATTTTAGCCCGACAATTCTTCACATCACTAATTAGACTAAAAGCTTATATTCAGTATTTGTGAATTCCCTTGAGTGGACCACAAAGGCATTTTAAAAAGAAAATTCTGAAAATTCTGTCATTACCATATTAATGTTGAATTCCTCATTAAAAAAAAAAAACACAACACCTTTCCTTTTTCAGATGTTGTTAATAGAAAAGGCTGTTAGGATTATTATTATTTTTTTAATAATTTAACACTGCTTTAAATCTAATGGGAAGTTTTAGTGTCCTTTAGAAAAATGGGCCTAACTTTGTGGCTTATGACATTTATGGTTGGGTTGGTTTTACCTTTGGTTCCTCCCTCTCTCTTTGGAGTGCGGGTGTACACTGTTTCTTCTAAATGCCACATTTTCTCTTTCCCTCCTCCTCTGAGCAGGGGTCTCTATTCCTTAAACAACTATACCATGGAGCTGATTTTGTTGACCAAACTTTTTCAACCTATGGTCACTTGTCATTTATTCTCCCACCACACGACTAACTTGTAACTAACTGGGATGTGGGTAAAGGGGAAAACACTCATGAGGTGCATGAAAGACTGAAAATAAACACCTCTAAAGGCAAAAGGACTTCTAAACATGCAAAAATACTTTTCTTACTTAATGTCCTTAATGGGACACAGCACTCAGCTTTTATCTTCCTTCTCCCCCACCCCTCATTTTCTTCAGCCACCAAAATAGCCAAAGGCTTCTTCTCTCCCATCACCTGTTTTCCTAGTGCCCACAGGGCCGGCTACTTGGAGCAGTCACTATTTCCATTACGAGCCAGCTATGAAAATCTACATCAGCTGTAAGAAGCAGCTCCAGACTGAAACTTGCATAGGGTTCCCCTGCAGTATGTGGCCGTGTAAGGGGTTAGGGAGCAGTAGATTACCAAAAAAAAAAAAAAAAAAAAATCTTTTCTCTCTTTTTTCCTTACTTTCTAGTGAATTCAACTCCCTTTAAGGAGCCCAAGCAGCAAAAAGGAATGGTGAAGGATACTTCAGAGTCATTTCTGAAGCAAAAAAAAAAAAAGGTACCGGGACTGCCATAATTAAAAAACCAACAAGATACTTAGTTCTAAGCAGCTGCTGGATAAAGCCTCGCAGTGTTTTTATTTTGCACATCTTCCCTACTACTGTCTCTTACTCAGCAGGAGTTTGCAAACCAGTTAGAAATCCAATGGAAATAAGTGACACATAGCACGCACTATGCAAAATTCTGGCAACATTTTTTTTTGGTATGGGAGGTATGGCACCAGATTAGATCTCATCTAACAATAACTCAGTGATTCACCCTTCTCAGACTGAAATATCCAAATAAAATTAGCAGCACTCGTAGACGAATTCAGTAGCCACCATGCTGCTGAGACCAACTGCTCAGCCACGAGCCTGTGTGTGCAGCAAACATCGGAAATGCTTCCCAGATTCCTTACAGCACAGCGATAGACAGGCAGTCCAACCTATTTTGGTCCCTCTCAGATCACACTCAAGTGAAACTACAGTTGTTCATACTCAATTTGAGTTCACTGTATGCTCCAGATTAAACAAATTCAGTTCTGGTTGTGGGGGCAGGACTGGAGGGGAAACAAAATAGCAAGAGTTGCTCCTCCTATACATTTATAACAATTGCAAGACCTCTGTTACACAATCTCAGCATTTGCTACTTTTTTATTTTTCCTTTTTTTTTCCCCTTATCAAACAGCAGATTTAAAACATTTAGGTTGAGAACGAGCTACTTCAGAACTTAAAGTGAGCGTGGCATTAGGGTAGTTCAGGGACTCATCCTGCTCCACCACCACCTCCCTGTTTCACCCCACACACACAATTTTTAAGGAAAAGCCTGTTCCTGACTCTCTCAGGCTACTTTATGAAAACTGACACCAATTAATGTCCAGTCCCTAAAAGGATCTTCGTAAATGAAGATTCCTGTGGGGTCTAGAAAACAGAAGCACAAACACTCATGCTGCTGAAAACACCATCTAATGGCAAAAAGCTTATATGCTATAACTAGAATAAGTGAAATATCTTCTTAGTCTGGTTTTAAGTGAGTATGTGAACTTCAGCTACCATACTGGCTCACTGACATTTTCAAGTCTCTTCCACAATATGAAAAGACAGTAACAAGGGCAAACTACTTCATTTAGGCAACTGTATATATCATAATGTCTAAAAATATGAATAGTCCTAGTGCTTAAAAGATCAAAATAAACTAAAAGTAAAATTAACAAATGCACGGAGCAAACCAACACTTCCAAATGTACAGACACAGGTTCAGGGTCTTTCCATTGTTTAGAGCCACTCAAAGTATTTAGAGAGTGTGTGTGTGCGTGTGCACACGTGGCTTTCACTCTGCGTCTGTACTGACTCAAACTTCCATTTTTATTACTGTTTTTCAAAAATACATATATTAATCAAATTTGCAAGAGGACAGCTTACACTGAGACATGATAATTGAGCATTTGAAAGATAATATGCTCATCATCTGATGTTCCAGCAAAGCCTAACAATGACCTGCAGTTAATTTCCTCACATAACAAAACACCTTTTTTTAGTTAAAAAAAAAATTGTACCTTTCAATCTCAAGACTAATCAAGAAAAAATTTAAAAGTACTGAAAAGACAAATTGTTTCTTTTAAATCTTCTGGACCACAGTAAGAAGAAAAAAGTAGAATACTCTACCAGCTTTACATCAGAAATATCAAGTTTACTGTACATTTCCTATGATCTTTAATACCTTAAAAATAAATAAGTTCTTCTGTCTCAATAGCTTCAGTACAATAAGCCTTAATAACACAAGTTTAAAACAAACTTCTAAGGTATAAATTGATGAATGCTGTAGCCAAGACTGCAGAGATACCTATTCTCACTTTGATGCTCTAGTCATTATTTCACCATTACACTTTCTTGAACTAATGGAATGCCAGCAAGAAGAGCACTCAAATGCTGTCCCTTACTAATGGCAATTCCACGTGGCCTTAAACTGATTAAGTGACCTAAATCAGATGAGATATAACACCTTCACCAGCGGAGTGCTAGAACCCGTGGGGTTTGCACTATCACCACCAAACAGCTTCCCCTTCTTTCTCATGCCCTAGCAAAACCCAAAAATCATCAAAAGTGACCACTCCACTGTTGGACTTGTCATTTTTATACTTGTCAACACATGCAGAAATTTCTTTTTAAAATGCCATTGCTTCTTCTACACTTCTGTTACTTGTAGAGAAACAAATTTAGCGTATGGTTTTCAAACATTATTTTCACTTCTTTAGTAATTTTCTCTGAAGAATTCTCCTCCACAAATTTAATGCTATTCAATTACACAAAAATTTTGCGGAGAGAACAGCACCAAATGAAATTATTTCATAGCTGTACTTTCAGAAAAATGTAGTATGATATTTAGAAGACCTGCACATTCTCCCCTCAAAAAATTTTGGACCCTTGAAGTATAGAATGCACCATCCTTCAGCATGCTACGTAGAACTAAAGAAACACACCTTGCACACATATGCAATATTTTTTACATTAAGGTGTGAGCTAAAGAGTGATTACTGAAAAAAAATAGCTTTTTAATTGACATGTTTGAAGAAGTTGAGCTTATGCAGAAATAACCATGCAAATTTTTCTTTTTTTTTTCTTTAGGCAGTGAGTTTGGTCAGGGTAAGTATATCTACACAAGTAAATCCCCGTGTACAGCAAATAATTTGTACTGTCACAGTTAAAGCCTCACAGATCGTGTAGTCTTCTGCAATATTTTATATTTACTTAATAGAAATGCTGTTAATTATATCTTGCATTAAACTTCATTTTTAAGAATTACCAAAACAATCTTCTGTGCTTTTGTCATAGCAGCTTTGATTAGTGCACAGAGGCTTATATAGTATAATATATGAAAGCAATCCCTGAGCTTTCATACCAGGGCTTGATTAAAGCCTTAGAGTATCATTTCATTCTGTTCAACTGGAAAAGTCAACAACTAAAATTCAATTGTTCACTGACTTTAAATTATGCAACATTTCAATTCTACAATTTCTTTCAAAAGGAAGTTATGCTGAAAAATTGCATGTAAGAGGTGTAAGCGCATTTTCTTTAGCAACCTTTACAGTAAATATATAATAATTTCCCTCATGTAAGTAGTACTATTAAAAAAATCTGTTTTGACTTTAGGTCATCATATATAGTGCAATTATAGGATAAAATTAAATAATTTCATTATTTTTAATTTCTTTTCCACAGAAAACAGGATATAGCACAGGTTTTGAGGATGAATATCACAGACAGCAGTGACTTTTTCACTGTCATCATAGATTTGAATACACTGCCATGATCAGAGAACAAAAAATAGTTTACATTTCTGCACTGGAAAGTGCACTCTTTACATAGCATTTAACATTGACATTATTTTAGTTCACTTCATATTAAACTAAGCAAAATTGTGATTTTGGATTAGTTACTTTTAAAGAAGAGAAAAGGCTTATATCATGCTACAGCTAACCAGTTAAATCATAAGTATAATTTATAAATTAATCATCATTAACATCAAGATTATTTGCATTTCGTAAGTTGCAGTTTTCAAACACATGGCACATCGCAAGGTATTCAAATCAAGATTATGAACAAAGTTCATATGAATGAAGATGATAATTTTGACCACATTTAATAAATTATTTAGCAGATAATTAGTTTGAATTTAGTTTGTATACAGATGTGCAAGCTTATTATCACACCAAGACAGTAATTACTATCTTATTTTTACAATCATGTGGTACTGATTTATAAACAGATATACCTAAATTAGGTGGTACTTTCCCCCACAAATAGATTGGGTTGCTTTTACCTTAGAGCACAGTTTAGTATAGTTTAAATAAGCCTTTGAAAGCTTCTAAACTCAGCCATTCCACCTGCATATAAATATACCCAACAACTGAGAATTTAAGAACTTTTAAAAAAAGAGGTGGAGAAACTTAAAATAGCAAATTAAAAAAAAAAAAAACTTAAGGAAGACTATGGTATTGTAAGATATTTAACCATAGATATAAGCCATCCTTCTTTTGGGGATACTAGACACTTTTTGCTAACACTACTGCTTGCATGTCTCCTTTACTCCCCACCATCGTCCCTCAAAAATTCAGCTTGTTTCAGATGATGCTGGCACCAGCTTTGTGCCCAGTGCTGGACTATGCAGCAAGACAAAGCTACCAGTAACAGCCAGAACTGGAACTACCAACAGCCCCCAAACAAAACAATCACTCCCTCCCTCTCCTCCCCCAAACCTCAAAGACATGCTTTAATACCTCACCACCACAGAGCACAAGGGAAGTTCACAGGGCTGAATGCTAGAGAGAGAAGACACCAGCACCCCCAAACCAGGCCGAGCTCTCCTCGTCTCGCCTCAGTCTCAGCAGGTAGGTGACACACCAGAGCCACCTCCAGAAAACTGCCACTGCTCAAATGCCATTTGTTCCCCTGGAATTTGCAGGCTTTCATCATGGTAAAACATGACTAAGTTTTGGACAGACTTTTCTAGGCTTTGCCCTCTTTTTTTTTTTTTTTTTTTTAACTTTTACTGCCTTTTTCTCCCAAAGGTACCACCCAAAATGACACATCCGGTGACACAAGTGAGAACTGTGTCAAAGAGAGGCTTTCTGGAATACAAAACCACATGTGATTTCCACCAGCAGTCTCTACCTTAAGAAGTGAAAGTTGACTTAAACCTTCATTTGAAAACCCATTTTTTCAAGTGCTCCAGCACAAAACACAGCACCGCCGTACCTGGGGAGACTGGCACAACCACACGTGTGGTGCTGGATCTGAAGTCTCAGTTTCGTGTGGCAAACCCAGTAACAGTCATACTGGGTGAGCTGTGTGGATCAGGTGATGTGAGCACAGGGGCCAGGAGGAAAAGCAATATACATAAGCTTATTATTTGCCACAGAGGCAGGCAAAATCCAACCACGGCCAGTGAATGCAATTCTGTGATTTTAGTGAAGCTAGTCAAACACAAAGGTAGAGCAATCCTCATAATTTCAAGACTTCAGTTAATGACAAGTCTTCAAACTGTTTTCCCAAGATTACTTTCAAGAAAAAATGGGTAGCTTCAACTATAAGTAGGTTCAGCACAATTCTGCTCATGCTTTGAGTTCAATTGAACAACTGCCATAAAGCCCAGTTGTACAAAGGGTGTGTACACCACTTTCATCTAAAGCTTACCATTCTATGTTAAATGCAGAATTTGGGACATATTTACATGTCAACAGTCACTTCTTGTTTAAGAGTAGCCAGTGCAAAAGAATGGGTAGAAATTACATTATTTATAAAAAATCTCCCTCAAGTGCATGACAGGAAAAAAAAAAAAAGAAAATTTCTAAATAGAGGTATATAATATACTCTAAATAAATACAATAAGTAGCAATCCAGAGCAAGGCATCAAATAGAACAGGAACTCACCATTTGCTATTACAGCTCAGACTATCACTGAGGAAAAAATCTTAGTATTTAATAAAAAAAGGATCCTCTACTTTTTGTCTATTACAGCAATGTAGGGTGTTTGGTTGCTTTATGGGGTGGATTTTTTTTTAAGTATTGTAGCAGGATTATCCTGATGCATCTTCAAATGAACTTGTATTAGCAGTACAAGAACAATTTTACACCACTCTTACTGCGTTCCAGACCTAAACTCTGACAAGAAATTTAATAATGAGTACACAGCATTTAAAAAACCCTAAACACTGTGAGCTGTCCATTTCTCATTTATTTCTCACATTATGTTAAAGAGTTTCTGTGCAGGTAGGAAATTCATACAAACAGGTAATAAACAAGTATGAGGTACTGCAGCACCTCTCTCAGGTCAGAAGTAGTGCCTCCTGATTAGCAATGGCAGCTTTTAACACTTTGGGTTAGCATAGCACCAAGTTATGCTGCTGCCGACCACCACCTAGAACTTGCTTAAATAATCCAGCTCATGTTAACACAAAGCTCACCGTGTGAGAGCTCTTGCTGCTGATCAGCAGCAGCACCCACTGTGATCGATACAGCCAAGAGACACTCAGCATCCAATCCCTCTCGCCTGACCCTGGTGAATAGCTCCCTCTGTGCACCAGAGCACTGGTTTTCCACCAAGAAAGACGTGGTTCATTCAGCAATCCTGTTGTCTTGGTGGGAAAGACCCTTGTGCTCCCTACAGCACACAAGTATATAACTCCAACAAACCAGGAGCTCAATGGTGAGGGGAGCCTGTGTAAGCTGGTGTACAGTTCACAAAGTCATTTGAAAAATTATTTCTAAATTAACAGCAATAGTCCAAGATAGACACTTTTTTTCCCTAGCCATTACCTGCAAAAATTTGCCACCAAACTTTCACCAGAAAATAATTTAAAGCATGTATATCAGAATTTGTATTAAAAAAATATAAGCTTTATATTATATCCTATAAATATATTCTATAGTCATAGATTAAACTATTACCTAACTTCCTCTAGCATCCCACAAATTATGTTTTCCAGGCACTGTCCTAAAGAGACCCTTCTTTGACATTTTTACTTTAGATGTAGGAGGAAAAATTGAACTATTCTTCCATGATAATCAGGAAGCCACCATCACAAAGAATTTCCCTGATGCGTATAAACCAAATAATCCACTCTATCACCAAAAATAAATTTCTGGCTTATCTGTTCTATAACTGTTTTAAAACTACTGTTTTTAAAAACCACAAGCAAGCAAACAACTGGTGTCTTTTGCCTTTACTAGATACATGCATTTTCCCTATCAAAGCCAGAGACATTTTGTCAACTCTGTTTCCCAAGAGCCTCCTCGCAGCACACTCGGGATTCAGGATTCCCTCTGACAGCAGGGGAGAAGGGGCAGGGAAAGTGCAGGATCAGGCCCCAGGATAAAAGTTGTGTGGAGCACCTGCACAGCCCAACTCACCCGAGGCAAGGATTCATTTCCCCACCCCTCCACTTTCTCACAGCCAGCCCTCCTGCCCTGATTATTCCTAGAAAATTAGAGCCCAACCTTGATCAATGCGTGCTAGATATTTAATGAATCATTCCAAATCCAAGCCCAACAAGCTTTTTACTCCATCTCTGACTGCTCTTTAATATGAAATTTCAGGAAAATAAGTAACTGCAAAGCCAACTAATAACTTAAGCTTATTATTTTTTCCAACAGAAATTTTTGTTCACACACACTAGAGTTCCCTTTATTGGGAATTTTTATTTCTACACTACAATTTTTAAGGCTTCATTAAGGTGAAGCGAGTTCCACTTTTGAGGGAAAACATATAGAACCTGTACATTTAACATTTAAAAACTAAAAAACAATTTACCAAAACAATAAAACACTGCTATTTTCAAAGAGGAAAAAATGTATTAGACACATGGTGTAGACTACATATTTTAAAATAACATTCCTAGAGTTCAGCTGAGCATGAAAGTTAATCTTTCAAAAGTGAACATTCAGCTCCAGTTGTGTTCAAGGGTATTGGTACTAGGAAAAAAAAAAAAAAAACAAACCCAAAAAAACCCCCAACCTTACTATTTTTGTAATTTCGCCAGATATTTTTAGCTGGTCCCTTCTTAAACTGCAAATTATTTTATGGTAATACAATCTTTTAAAATGCATATGTGGGTATATATATACACACACAAGAGACACAGATATACATACACATTCGCTTTGAAACTACTGATTGGTGAGAAATAATGCAGAAGCTACAGTCACAAGATAATCAAGACACAAAAAAATTTAAAATGGAGTAAAGCCCTTCCCAGCTGAAGATCTTCTATTTCAAGACAGTTTCATTTCTGTACGTAGTCCCACACCCAAGAAAAGTCGGATCCCTCTTTGACTCATTATCTGTGCTCTTATCCAAATTTAAACTTAGTTAAAAGCACAGAATACCTCCTTTTGCACGTTAGTGGCAGTTTTCCATTCATTCATATCTGCAAAAGGACAGTTTGAATAGATGCTGATTCCCCTGCACCATGAAGAGGCAGGCTATAGGGGAAGCTCATGGCTGCTGAGCCTATGTTGAACAGGAGACCTTTTATACTATAGGTTCCTCTTGTGCCAGCTGTCACAATAATACAAGTCAGCAAAAGAACAATTAATATTACAATTTTTCATTTTGAAATTTCAATGCACTTGCAGAAAAAAAAAATGGGAAAACACCTTTTTTGGCACCACTCTTTTACTGCCATTACACATAGAGTATTTTAAGGTTTATTAGGGTCAGTATTAGGGTAACACACTTCATTTGCTAAGTATCCCATGACATACGCCAAGATTTTCTTCTCTGTTAAATATATACATCTTTGATAACACACTCACAAATCAATATTGCAGATCTGGAAAGAAACAAATCCAGGAGGTCATACAAAATTAAAATTTTTTCATACTTACCACAAACACACAGGAGCTCTTGCTCCCACACAAATTTTGCAAAGCCAAATTACATATTCCAGTTGATGACAAGGAACAACTGTCACTGGAGTATCCAGATGGACAGACATGCACTGGGCTGACTGGTCTCCCCAGCACACCCCCAACACAGACACATGGGGAGGTTTTTGAATGGCGCATTCCAGATATTTTCCTCGTTTGCATAGCAAAGGTAACACTCACCCAGCAAAGATGCAGGGTGAAAAGGCATTCAAGTGCCTACATTTGATATGCCCAGGAAAAAAGAATAAAGGAAAAATTATGGAAGCCTCGGACTAAAACTAGAAAATAACGTTCAAGTATTTGATTCCGTCATGTTTCTAGACAAAAAAAGGGAAAGTTACAATTTTATCTTAGCTTTCAACAGTAGTTAGCATATAACTTTATATAATTCTATATTCTGCATCAATAGAGATGAAGAATGGACTGATGTGGAGATAGAATTTTTGCACATTAAAATAAAGTTATGTTAAAAGAGAATGACCTTTAAGCACTCTAGAACTACATAAAGCACCTTGCCATTGCTAAATGTATCAAACCTATTCAAACTTTTTAGTCCATCCCACTCTATACAAAAAAACATGAAGTTGCCACTTAGATTTTAAAGCATTCAAGTTTTGCACATGCTCTCTATCCATTTACTGATTCTGGATAATCAAATTCCAATGATAAATTTTACTCTTAAATCACAAGAAAAAAGGTCCTACATCAATATTGTCCTGTGCCTATCTCACTGGACTCACATAAGGATGAAATCACTAGAAGAAAGAGTGTCTTTAGCTGTGTTCCATGCCACTATGTATTTTTTACCAAAATCCCAGGACAATAAAAAACTAAAAGATAAGATGACCCTAAGGAGAGGAACAGGTTTAAGGAGTGAAGAATTGTTTTTTGTGAGGTTCCCTGAAGGATTATCCCTGTCCATGGCTAAGTACTAGGTGTACTTTAATTCTGTCTGGTTCCCTCTCTCACAGGCATTATGGGAAGCATCACCTCTTCTGTTAGGCAGGTAAATCTCAAGCCATTTAAAAAATTTTCAGGTCAAAACTAAGCATTTGAAGTCCACCCAGTAGCTAGTCAGAAGCCATAAAAGGACTCCAGCACTGTGGAGTCCTATGCTCTGCACTTAAAAGAGTGACTGAAATGAACACAGCCCCATTTTACAAAAATACCGCTTTCAAGGTCTCAAAAATGTGGAAAATGTTATTACCCCATGCTTGAAGGGGAAAAAAGGGAGAAATAAAAAAAAAAATCTTAAACATTTCCTGATCATATTTTTACTACCCTTGAATTACACTTCCAAAATGTTATTTTTTATTCCACCCCTTTAAAATTTACCATATCTATGCACAATTTAAAGTCCACTACAAGGATATTTCTCAAAGTACCTTCTGTAAAGGGAAGTTAGCAGAACGAGAACAGGACCAATCTTTCAGGACACACATTTACAACTGTGTTTCATGTGTTCCAGCTGATTTTAAAAACTACAGCAAGAAGGGATTTTTTTTTTTAATTAATGATCAAACAGTATGAGGAACTATAAAAATTAAATTTCCCACAATGTAACAGTTAACACAGTTGGTGAAGATTATCTGGTTTTGTCATAACTCATTGTCCATATAGGAATAGTCACAACTGGTGTTTCCACTCTAGTTGTAAAATTTCAAAGATTAAAACAAAAAATCTTCTGTTCACATCTGCAAAAACAAATGTGGAAACAGAATAAAAACTTTAAATCACTATATGAGGGTTTGGCCCTTCACTCTCAAAAACACTCTAAGTTTGTTCAGAGAGAACAGAAAAGAGAACAAAAACAGCTAAGAAAAGACATATTTTCTAACATGACTTCTTTGAGAATATTTCTACCTACTTGATATTTACAGAAGCAAAACTAAAAATCAATGCCACTAATTTATTTTTGTAATAACTATGACCATTGCAGCTCCCCTGCATACTTTAGCCTCACAAAACCATTTCCCACCTTCTTGTGCACACAGGACACAAACCCTCATTATACTGAAAATTAGCAACACAATCCAATTCCCATCTAATGGTGGCCTGTGGAACACAGGTGGCTGCACGAGGGGGACTTGGAGCCTGTTTTCCCCAAATCAGCCTTCCTCAGACATCTCAGCATCAGAAGTGAAGCCCAGCTGGCAGCCCATTGCTCTCCCCATAGAGCACCATTACCTACAGGGTGCAGCTCTGTTGCGCACTTCTCCTGCTCCCTTCCCAAACAAATCCCTCAGAAGAGACACAGTGAATTTTTTTTCTCAACCAAGAGCCCCTCGAGGTGGGGAAAAAAGTAACTAACCTTCCAATTGGAAAAGCACCTCGTCATTACCACAACTGATGTGTTTGTGAGCATTTTAGGTACCTGAGGGCCCCAGGAGCAGGCAGAGTGGATCAGGTCTGGGTGGGAAGCCCACCTGGACATGGAAGCCAGGCCGGGAGGCTGCGCCAGGCACACTCCCAGGTGCCCAGAGTTAGCGCCTGCCCTCCCCCCTCATTACGCACAAGTGACATCAGGGCCATTTGAATAATCAGATTGCAGCCTACATCGCCTTGTGAGATACCAGCTGCTCTTGGATTGCTGCGAGGTAGTACCCACAGCACAAGTTCCACATACGCCATGGGCAGCCACCATCCTCCTCCCGCACTGCTGCTTTGTCAGGGGAAAACTCCTCTAAGTAGTGGATGTGACTAACGGTGCCCTGCCTTCCCTGGCAGAGCGTGACTCGCAGGCAAAATCATTACAGTGCCTCCTCTAACTTTTGCATAAAGTGACCTAAACCCTTAAATATTGCAATAGCCTTCTTCCACACCAAGGGGTCTGAATGCAGAAATGCTGCATTCCTTTGGCATTCCCTTGAGATTTCAGTAGTAAGTCAGGAATCTACTCCTGAGCTTATTAAATGCTTTGCACCTCCCCCAAAACAATTCCCCACCCTTCCATCAAGAAAACCTTGACCAGGGCTCTTTTTTCAACGACAGCATTTCTCCTCTTCTGTTTTACAGTACTTCCAGGGAAGTGGTGGGGGGTGGAGAAAGCCACACACAGGCTCTCTCCTTACTTCCTTCCACAGCAGGTAGGAAGGCAATTTTGCAAACCTGGGTGTGCCCACTTCAAATCAGAAGATCCAGCAAGGACTGGAATGCAGTGACTACTGGGCCCAAGAATTTCGCCCTGAATAACAAGCCAGGCACACACCATGTCTTCTAGATTCAGCTCAACTTTATGGCAATCCTAGCTGACACCACCTCTTGACCTTCCTTTATGTGACAAGGATATGGATTACCAAACCCTTACCCTTTCCTCTTGTGCACCTCAGCTGTCTCTGGAGAAAGATACCCACAAACTACCTTTCTGAGTGATAACGCACACACTCTGGTTAAAAAAAAATAAAATAAAATAAAGTAAAACATCAGAAACTCCCATAAAAATCCAGTTTAGGGAGGCTGTGAGGAGTGGAGCTAGGAGTCTCCATGAAGCAGCCTCAAAGCAACAGAAGTCAATACAATGTATTGAATAATTTTGTTGCACTACAAAACAACTTTTGCTCTTATGAAGTAATCATTTGACCAAACTATTAATTGTACACTCATGCTGAAAGACAGACTTGACGCATCCACTTTTATTTATTTTTTTTTTAAATGGCGTCACTTCTCCAGCCGTATCTCGCCCACTGGAGAGCACAGGGCTCTCTGGAAATCGCTCCCCGGCCTTACAGCCTGCAAACACGCTGGGTGGGCCTGCCGAGCAACCCCCACCCCACCACACCCCGGCTCGCCAGCACCTTTCGCTGGTGCACAACGATACAAAGGCTTGCTAAGTTACTTTGAAACCACCTCAGCCACTCTCACCAACAATGCTCTACATCTGAAAACATCTTGCTTTTACACGTAACTAACACTAAACGTCTGCCCAGTAAGCAATGCTTGGAAAGACAAGGAAAAAAAAAAAATCTCAAACTTCTTGACACCCTCTCCCCCACCCAAAAAAAAAAAAAAAATAAAAAAAATTAGACATCTATAAAAGGAACAAGAGAGTCACTATTACATATGGAGGCCACTGAATGAATTTTAAGTGGCTCTCTATATTAGATTTCGGGAGAGGGGGAGAGGAAACAAAGGGGAAGGAAGTACAGTCATGAGAAATACAATTTAATTTTCTGTTAAACAGTAGTATAAACCTGAACTATATCTAATACATTCCAACATGATAATGCACAATGAAACAGTGTTTTAACAAATAAGGGCTTTGGGAGAAGCAATGTGGGTATGCTGATACAATTACATTTGCAATTTTTTCAGTATGCCTATATGCAGGCAACGCATGCCTAGAAAAGTGCTTTAAGTCCAGTGCAGAATTCTTTTCAACAAGTTACAGACAGATAAATGTTTCTGATAATTGCTAATTCACAAATAGAACACGGTACCCAGTACAAAGAATGCACTTTTACACCATTTCAGCTGGCAGCTGAAATAACAGAAAAATACTTTTAAATACATTGAACAATGATTAAAAAAAAAAAAAAGTTGGGGAAGCACCAGTGATTTTAAATTTACCTTTATATGAGTGTAATGAATTTATTTTCAAAAGCATAAATAGAATGCTCTTTGTGCAAGCTTAAGATTAATAAGCACAACAGTAAATTAATTTATTGGACTAATAGGAAATCATCCATTTTTATATGTCCCATGGAAATTTCTTCTTAAATCTAAAAGTATATTCCATCTGCATATGAAATTTAGGCTACTGTAATTCAAAACTATATGCATTGCATATTAAAGGAGAAAGAGCACGTGCACCATGTTAATCTTCAATTAAAAGTATCAAATATAATCATAAAGATTCACATGCAATGAATTTGTCCAGAGAGGGGTTCTCCCTACCCTTTACTAGAGCAAAAATCCTCCATAGATTTTCTCAAGTGAAGCTTTCTTCCAACACTAAACAGAAACTTTTAATTCTCAAAATACCATGATACAATGCCCATTGAGACAGATAAACCATCTTTCCCAATCAACTGTCTTAAAAAGACTGTAATTTTAAAAATAATCCTGAAATAGTAGAAGCCCCTTGTAATAAAGTTTCACAGACATACTTCCCAGATTGAATAATGGAGTGCAGGAACAAGCACGTGGAAAGTTTGATCTATTTTTTTTTTTTTTTACTCTCTAGTGCATGCCAGGTTTTCTATCATATAAATATTTGTGAAAGAAGCAGGCTGAATTGCTATAGGCAGCATAAAAATACTACTGCTTTATTCCAAATATTGCTTCTTTACACGAGGCCCAACAAAATAACTGCCTTGCAAAAAATTAAGCGTATGTTTAGAAATTAAGGATGCATAAATCCTGTCCTTACTGGGAAAGAGTCCTGCTGCTGCTGCTTCTATAGGCAGCTCAAAATAGCGATGATAAAATCCTCTGAAATACAGATGAGACTTCCACTATGTGCCTGTAAAATGCTGCAGACTCCAACATGGCAGGATCAAAAAAATATAACCACCAGTATATTTACAAGGTGCTTTTTGTTGCTGAAGCAGAGCTCACGTGCTTGCCCGTTATACAGTGCACACCACCACATTTCATTTCCTGCTAGCACACAGATTTTAACTCTTCTCACGGAACTTTAAATTTTAAAATCTGCACAACCATTTGCCATCAGACCATAATAATTTGCTTCTCCCATAGAAAGGTGCCTTTTTAAAAAAATGAGTTAAATAGTAGTTAATTGCTGCTGCCTGGCCAAGACACTATTAGAAATACATGGGGTGATTCTAGAAAACCTC